>JANAVB010007800.1:4359249-4798820 GCA_029216955.1 Iris pallida
ATTGTAGCAGTCTATTTTATTATTTTAGACATGTAGTGACTTGTACTGTTTTATAGGAGACAGACACCACTCCTCGGACGTATATTCTCTTCATATATTCAGGATACCAGGCGAGTACATTCTCTGATCATTTTATATCTTGTTTAGGATTATATTTCCTGCTTTAGATTATTTTACTTGATGCTGACACATTGGTATCACAGATTAGTGCTATATGTATCCCTTCATGAGATGTTATCCCTCTCGGGAGCATCAGATACTCTTGTCTCGTGTGTTTCACTTACATTATGTATCTCATACTTCTATTATCATGAATCTTCATGTATCAGCTTGTGATTCCTGTACTCTCATGAATCACAGAGCCTTCGTGAATCTTCATGAATCACTCTTGAATCACCCTTTAGGGGCAATGTACTATAGTCATGAATCTTAATGTAACTTGACTGGATCCTTGTGTATTGATTGGGGATGGGGGAGTATAAATGAACATGTGGATAATTCCAAAGTAGTATAGTCATGAATCACCTATTTAGTATAGTCATGAATCACCCTCTAGCTGTTCACATGTTTATCTTGTACTCTGAATCACTAGTCACTGATTAGTCCTCTATTATATTTTAGATATTTACTTACAGTCTCTCTCTCTTTTATATCATGTTATTCTTTCAGTTTTATGTATCTTACTCTCTAGCATGATTATATTTCCTATCTTGTTATAATTTATTGAGATATATTATGCTCGTTTCTGTCCTGACTGGGCCTGTTGAAAATTTTACAGAGAATGATGAGGCTCTGGTGTCTACCCATTATGGTGCAGCTTTAGACAACACTTGTGACTTGGACCCATTTGCAGTAGAGGATCTACCACCAGTAGCTTAGACTTTTACCTTGTCTTTCTCATTGATACATTATTGTATATATACTGGGAGTTGTTTTATCTGATGTTTATGGAGATGTTATCTCAGACACTTAGATTTCTATCTGATTGTATCTCTGTTGATTTCTTTCGTTCCGTATCTATCTATCTTTCATCGTATTCTACCTTAGATTTGATTGAGACTGTATTGCTATGTCACCTCCATTCGGAGTGTATATACTGTACAAGTACCTCATATATTGTTAGATGATTGACCTAGGACAGCGTTCTACCGTTGACACTGCGGCGTAGGCTGGACGTACCCACGTCTCGTGCCCTTACTCTAGGGTGCAGGTCGTGACATGGTGTAACCCTAATGCCTCAAAGTAGGGACGGTGATCAGAAAATACATTCCACTTAATCGGAGATCTCGTGCATATAGTACGTATAGCAAAGTCGACATACTAATGTAATGCTTGGTCGTGAGTTTTGATGTAAAACTCATCCGATGCACCGTCATCCGATTAGACCGGGGAAAATAGGAAATCCATGTTCGGATCAGAAGACGATGCCTCTTCACTGGCATGGGTCTTCTTCCTCTTGAAAGGATTGAATCCCTTAGGCATTCTTTCCCAAAACTAGAAACCGTAAAAATTTGAAAGTGGAGGAGAGAAGGAATTATACCTGTTTGCCATGAAATATAAAAGAACAGAACAATTATCGGAGGACCGGACTTTTACTTCACGTTATAAACTCGCTTGTACAAAGAAAGCCTAGGGACGAAAACCTAGGTATAGCAGTCTAAGTACAATTATTTATTTTAGATTCTAGGGGGTGATGATAGAGGCTCGGGAAGGCGACGGCAGCCCTGCCTTACTCCTTGGACGATCGGTATGCAGCCTTGGCTCCTGTGAAGAGATGGTTGGCATTGATGAAGAAATGCTCTTCTTGCTCTCCCTCTACTAGTCTTCTGGCTTTTCTTTCTCTCTGTGTATTTTCTCTCTGATTATTGGGGGGTCTCTCTGTATGAGCGTATCTCTCTCTGACCGTATATCCTTTTACAAGGGAATGGCACCTTGCTATTTATAATAGTGGGGGCATCATTAGGGTTTGGATGATTACCCATTCTTAAAGTGGCGGCGGCCTGATGCTTAATCAATCTGGACCATTCGCTTTAAGCGTGAAGGATCTGGGCCATAAATGGGGATAGTATCGAATCCTGTGAATTATTAATGCTGATTGCTTTAAATCTTCATGATTGGTTGTGTTAAGCTCGGATCTCTCGCCACGTGTCCCATTGGCTTGATCATGAGTGATATGCCCTGATCTCATTAATTGTGAGGATAACGTTAAATATGATTATTGGGATTTGGTAAATCTTTGATTGATTTAAAACCACGCGTCCCATAATCACCCTGCTACCAGCTGTCAAGTCATGGAGGAAATTGAATCTCTGCCACGTGTCTTAATGGTAGACTCTGCCAGAGCCGCATGATATCCATGAACCGCATGAGACAGCATCTCAGTGAGCCGCATAGGTATAGCACTTGCGAGCCGCATGGGATGGCTTCTTGGTGAGCCGCATGAAGATGATTCTTGCCAGCCGCATGAAACTTTTCTTCACTTGAGCCGCATGGGAGTAGCCACGTGGCAATCTTGGATCGTATCAGAGATTTTCTTCTGTTCCCGAAGAGTCTGTCATTATGATAGGACCATCATGACACTTTATGTCAGAGCCGTCAACTGTCAAATCGGAGCATTAAATAAGGCCATTACTTGATGGCCAGCTGTGTGAAGGGATCCCCCGGGGACACGTGGTGTTGATCGAGCCGCATATCTCTATTGGTCGTATGTGAGCCGCATGTACTTCTGAGCCGCATGCGGCTGGGGGACTCTTTGAACCGCATGGGACTGTCCCTATGTAAGTCGCATGGACTCTCCTGCCCTGAGCCGCATGAGACTGAAGATCTCTCTGAACCGCATGGGACTGCTCCTGCATGAGCCGCATGGGGTTCTCTTGTTCCGAGCCGCATAGAGCATTATTCTGATATTTTCCATGCTTCTACAGGACCCCCTTCTAAAGTTTCCAAATTGCAAATTTGGAACACTTTGAATAAGAAGCATGGAAAGTAGATTTGTTTAGGTGTGGCAATCCAATCAGAGGTAGCATGGACGTGATAGGTTTGGGTACTTCCGCTGGAGATTTTATGTGGACTTATCATCCCTGGCGTACCTTGGTTTTAGGTACAGATAATAAGTTGAGAGAGGGAACCATCATATTTACTCAGAGGTGGTATGGACGTGGTAAATATAAGGTTGATGGTAGAGCTTTCCTACTCAGAGGAGATATGGACATGGTAGGAGTGAACTCGAATGAGGATACATAGAACAACTCAGAGGTGCTATCAACGTGGAAGTTCTATGTATTGGGTGAAAGAATGCCATGGAGCAGCTGGGCTCCCGGGGCATGATAAAAAATGAGGCGCATGTACTAGGAGACTTAGTACAACATTTGTGGTCCACGGAGGACACTTGTGGGCCTATTATCCTTGGCGTATCCTGACTTAGGATACGGGTAATAGGATGAAAGGGGAACCAACATACTTACTCAGAGGTAATGAGGACATGGCAAGTACGAAGGTTTTACCGTGGAGTCTTCCTACTCAGAGGTAAAGAGGACATGGCAGGAGTGGACTCCATGGGGGATATTTGTGGTCAACAGAGGACATTTGTGGTCAACAGAGGATATTTGTGGTCAACAGAGGACATTTGTGGTCAACAGAGGACATTTGTGGTCAATAGAGGACGTTTGTGGTCAACAGAGGACATTTGTGGTCAACAGAGGACATTTGTGGACCTATTATCCTTGTCGTACCCCGGGTGTGGGTACAGATAATAGGTTAAAAGGAAGCCGACATACTTGCTCAGAGGTAATGGGGACATGGCAAGCATGAAGGTTTCTTCGACGGAGCCTTCCCACTCAGAGGTAATGAGGACATGGCAGGAGTGGGCTCAATGAAGAGGGGGTACATAGAACGACTCAGAGGTAGGAGAACGTGGAAGTTCTATGTAGGGGGTGATTTGTTTTTGGCGGAAATGAAACGACTCAGAGGTAATAAGGACATGACCGTTTTGGAAATTTGTGGATCGCTTACCCTTTTTATGTACTGGAAGTGCGGGTATTGGATCATGAGGGAGGATCTCCTCCAGGAAGAAAGTTCAGAGGTATGATCATACATGACTTACTATCTGAAAGAGTGACCGGGATGTGAGTTCAGAGGCACCATCGGGTACATAACTCGATAATCTGGAATTTGGAAATGTGAGTTCAGTGGCACCAGCGGGTACATGACTCAATGATCTAGAGTGTTGGAATATGAGTTCAGCGGTACCAGCGGGTACGTAACTCAATAATCTGGTGTTTGGAGAATATGAGTTCAGCGGTACCGGCGGGTACGTAACTCATTGCTTCGAAAGATTTGTCATCGGGATGTGAGTTCAGCGGTACCAGGGTACATAACTCATCATCTTGGAAATTTGTCGTCGGGATGTGGGTTCAGCGATATGAGAGAGTACATGACTCATCACTTTGGCATATTTGTAGTCAGGACGCGAGTTCAGCAGTACCAGCGGGTACGTAACTCATCACCTTGGCAGATTTGTAGGCGAAATACGAGTTCAGCGGTACCAGCGGGTACGTAACTCACCATCTTGGCAGATTTGTAGGCGGGACGCGAGTTCAACGGTACCAGCGGGTACGTAACTCACCATCTTGGCAGATTTGTAGGTGGGACGCGAGTTCAGCGGTACCAGCGGGTATGTAACTCACCGATCTTAGAAATTTGTAGTCAGGACGCGAGTTCAGCGGTACCAGCGGGTACGTAACTCACCGATCTTGGAAATTTGTAGTCAGGATGTGAGTTCAGCGATACCAGGGGGTACATGACTCACAGTCCGAGAGATACTTGGAAGGTGTCGTTTAGACATAGTACTTCTTGAGGAACTTGTCGTTGTTGTTTTGGGCGTTTGATCTTGTCCTCTCCCTCTGGGATGTGCAATCCCAATTGGCGAGCCTTCTTTAACCGTTCTTCGGCGCTAGTGGCACTGATAATAAATGTCTTCCAGTCCTTGAATTGACTTTCGCCCATCCAGAGGCTGATTGTTGGAAGCAGTCTCTTTTGGCAAATTTCAATCAAGGAGGAATTTGGATTTCCAGAGGGCAACTTCATGGCGGTTTGGCGGAACCGCTCGATGTAGTTCCTTGTGAGCTCTTTCTCCCCTTGGACGACGTCCATGAGGGTGGACATGGTGATGTCCTGTCCTACTTCATAGAATCTCTCCAAGAACATGCGCTTGAAGCCGGCGAAGGAGTGGATGCAGATGTCCGGCAGGTTGCGATACCAGTCGAAGGCGACTCCTTCCAATGCCCCGATGAATAATCGTGTGAGAATGGCATCGTCATGGGGCAGATGGTTGGTGGTGACCTCGAAGTAAGTGATGTACCGACTTGCCGAGGTCTTGCCATCATAAGGATTGATATTGAACGGTTTATAGCTTGGTAGGAACGGAACATCCCTCCATGCAGCAGGGTACGGTTGCCGTATTATGAGGTCTTGAGAGTTTTCTCGAGCGTGGAACATGGCTCGGAGCTCCTGGACCTCTCTTCTTGCCTCGTGTGCTTCGTCTACGGCGGTGGGGGCCGTTGTTTCCGGAGGATTGTTGCCCGGGTTTGGCGCCGCTGAATTCGAGTCTGCATTGACCGCGGGACCCGCGCTTGTTTGGCCAGGCGTCCTTCCTTGCAGAGTTGGAAGGGCCGCTTTAATTTCGTCTACAGACTTGACCAAAGCAAGCAATATGGCTTCGAGATTGTCGATGCGCTGGCGATCACTGGAACCACTTTGATTGCTGTCTGTCATGAACACCGTCCTTGTATGATGAGAAACGGAAGGGACGGTGGAGGATGTATCCTCCGAGTCATACCCATGTACCGAGAAGTCATCAGGGTATGTAGGAATATTCTCTTCTGGTTCGGACTCGGAGGGAATAGTACCCCCGGCTTCAGAGCTTGCTTCATCTTGAGAGTCGTGGACGTCCTCGGGGATGCCAGCCTCGGCTATATCTGATGGGAGAGTTATCTCCCCTGGCTCGTCTTCTTGGAATATTGGATTGCTGTGGAGGCTCGGAGGGGTGCTACCCCCGGCCCCAGCAACCCCCTGTGTTACGGACGATGGGCCTCCCACCGTAGCAGATTTCGTCTTAGAATACGTACCTTGGAAAACTCCGGTGGTGGGCACCCGTTTAGACGACAGTCTTTTAGTTGCAGTGGTTGATATCTCGGGGCTGGAGATGCTTGTCTTCTTCCCTCTCCCCTTGGCGGGGACTTTCTGAGTGGAATTGCAGGAGACAACAGGAGGTGCCTCGTCCTCTGAGCTCGGATACTGTAGTCTTTAGAAGACTGACGGCCGGTCTTCCGTCACTGCCGCGTTGTTGCAACAGCAGTTGACGATGATTTGGGTGCAGTGACGTCCAAGCGAGGACTCTTTGCACACCGAAGCCCCTTCTCTTTTCTTGCACTTGTGGAGGATCGCCTCACGCAGGTCAGAGGAACCACTTTCTCCTTTTGTCGCCGGGGGCTGGACTCGAGCGGTCCTATACAACTTCCCATCAGAGGCCCGCGTGATAGTCAACGGGATGCCCCGACAGTCAGAGGTTGGGGCAGCTGACTGGGCTTGATAAGCCCGCGCTGCCCTAGACTTCTTCTTTTTAGCACTTGCGGGTGCGTAATAGGAAGAGTCTAAGTTGAATACCACAGAGTCTGGCTTATCATCCAGAGAACCATCAGAGTCAGGACCGTATGAGAGACGGTCGAAGACTGATCGAGAAGAGCGTGGAACGGACGCTATGCGGCTAGGATTTGAAACCGTGCAGGCTGTCTGCATGCGGTTATCTTCTGCTTTCGGATGAGTTGTTCTTGTGCGACTGGGAGTCACGACCGTGCAGGCTGGCCGCATGCGATTGGCTACTGTGGCCGTATGGGTTTTCTACAAGCGATTGACTTCAGTGACCGCATGAGTCTTATCCATGCGGTTGGCAACTGTAGCCGCATAAACTATGCGGCTGATAGGCGTGGCCACAAGAGTTTTCTTCATGCGGCTGGCGGATGCAGCCGCATGAGCTTTCTTCCTGCGGCTAATACCCTTATGCGGCTCGGATCGCATAGAGTTTCTCTCTGCCCTTGCAAGTCCAGCATTATAGTATTTTCTTCTGCCGGACTTGGGGACAGCAGAGTTGTCTACGGTCTGAAGTGGGGCCGCAGAAGTGTCCTTCTCGCCGTCTTGAGCAACAGAGGGTATCCCGTCGAGGGCTTGGGGAGAAGCAAATGATTTTGGCCTCCACTCTTTGTGAGCCTTCGTCGTGCGGGTGCGCTTCTGGACCGGGCCAGCGCTTCCTTCGGAGAGCATCTCTTTAAACGCCTGTTGGTCGAAGCGGACGACCATCTTTTATTGCGTGGAGCCAAGTTTGGCTGCATCCGACTGCGTCACCAACTCCTCAGCCGTGGAGAAGTTTGTCCCCAGCAGAGTCGCCATCGTGTTTGCCATAAAATATAAAAGAACAGAACAATTATCGGAGGACCGAACTTTTACTTCACGTTACAAACTCGCTTGTACAAAGAAAGCCTAGGGACGAAAACCTAGGTACAATAGTCTAAGTACAATTGTTTATTTTAGATTCTGGGGGGTGACGATAGAGGCTCGGGAAGGCGACGGCAGCCCTGCCTTATTCCTTGGACGATCGGTATGCAGCCTTGGCTCCTATGAAAAGATGGTTGGCGTTGATGAAGAAATGCTCTTCTTTCTCTCCCTCTACTACTCTTCTGGCTTCTCTTTCTCTCTGTGTATTTTCTCTCTGATTATTGGGGGGTCTCTCTGTATGAGCGTATCTCTCTCTGACCGTATATCCTTTTACAAGGGAATGGCACCTTGCTATTTATAATAGTGGGAGCATCAATAGGGTTTGGATGATTACCCATTCTCAAAGTTGCGGCGGCCTGATGCTTAATCAATCTGGACCATTCACTTTAAGCGTGAAGGATCTGGGCCATAAATGGAGATAGTATCGAATCCTGTGAATGATTAATGCTGATTGCTTTAAATCTTCATGATTGGTTGTGTTAAGCTCGGATCTCTCGCCACGTGTCCCATTGGCTTGATCACGAGTGATATGCCCTGATCTCATTAATTATGAGGATAACGTTAAATATGATTATTGGGATTTGGTAAATCACTGATTGATTTAAAACCAGGCGTCCCATAATCACCCTGCTACCAGCTGTCAAGTCATGGAGGCAATTGAATCTCTGCCACGTGTCTTAATGGTGGACTCTGCCAGAGCCGCATGATATCCATGAACCGCATGAGACAGCATCTCAGTGAGCCGCATAGGTATAGCACTTGCGAGCCGCATGGAATGGCTTCTTGGTGAGCCGCATGAAGATGATTCTTGCCAGCCGCATGAAACTGTTCTTCACTTGAGCCGCAAGGGAGTAGCCACGTGGCAATCTTGGATCGTATCGAAGATTTTCTTCTGTTCCCGAAGAGTGTCATTATGACAGGACCATCATGACACTTCATGTCAGAGCCGTCAACTGTCAAATCGGAGCATTAAATAAGGCCATTACTTGATGGCCAGTTGTGTGAAGGGATCCCCCGGGGACACGTAGTGTTGATCGAGCCGCATATCTCTGTTGGTCGTATGTGAGCCGCATGTACTTCTGAGCCGCATGCGGCTGGGGGACTCTTTGAACCGCATGGGACTGTCCCTATGTAAGCCGCATGGACTCTCCTGCCCCGAGCCGTATGAGACTGAGGATCTCTCTGAACCGCATGGGACTGCTCCTGTATGAGCCGCATGGGGTTCTCTTGTTCCGAGCCGCATGAGACTGAGAGTCTCTCTGAACCGCATGGAACTGCTCCTACATGAGCTGCATGGGGTTCTCTTGTTCCGAGCCGCATAGAGCATTATTCTGATATTTTCCATGCTTCTACAATACCTTCTGAGAATCAAGTATGCTGTAGATGACGGAATGAAGGTGTTCCAAAAATTATTTGAAACATAAATTTTCCATTCCAAAAGGACCATTTTGGTGTAGTGGCAATTCTCCGCACGAATCCAAAATTTGGATGAAAATCTCTACGTAGATTGGAAGAAAGGAGGTAGAGAGAAAAAAATAGGGTTTGGGGACTTCGGGCGACTGCTGTTGTTAGATGTGGTTTGGAAGAGATGGAGAAGATGGGGGCCTCGGGTTCTGACTTAAAAACATATACCAGCAGCCGAACTCTGACCGAATTCGGACCGAACTCGGGCCGAATTTTCCTAGGGTTCTCCTGGTTTTTTTTATTAATTTTTTTTGTGGGCTACATCTTTTTCATCAACTCATTTCAAATATTTAATTCAAAGTTTAGTAATTTTAAATTTCAAATAATATAATTAATATTATTTTATAAATTAATATTCTTTACTCAGCATCTGTTTCAGATTAGCTGTAGGAGTACTGTCCCAGCTAACGGAGGTTCACCGGGAAACTCTTAAATACCGCTTCGCTTCGACCGTAGTCGTGGTGACAGACAGACTCTTTTTAGGCTTGTCTCGAAAATAATTATTGAGTATTGAAGAAATTAATAAATAAAACAAAATTAATTAATATTATTGACATCTAAAATTTCTAATTCTCGACGTAAATAATTAAAACGATCTTTCGCTAGAGGTTTTGTGAGTATGTCAGCCAATTGATTTTGTGTGCCTGTGTATACAAGGTCTATATCTCCATTTTGTTGATGATATCTAAGAAAGTGATGTCGAATCTCGATATGCTTAGTACGAGAATGACATACTGGATTCTTAGTCAAATTAATAGAACTAGTGTTATAATAGAAAAATGGGTATGTGTGTGTAATACAATCCATAGTCTTCTAAAGTTTGCTTCATCCACAAAATTTGTGCACAACAACGTCCTGGGCGATATATTCAGCCTCGGTTGTTGATAACGCGACAAAATTTTACTTTTTTCTAAACCAAGAGACTATAACTTTTCCTAGGAAATGACATGTGCCGCTGGTACTTTTTCTATCTACTTTGCATCCGGAAAAATCAGCATCAAAATAACCGGTTAGGTCAAATGACGTAGTTTTGGGATACCATAAGCTGACAGAAGCGGTACCTTTAAGGTATCGGAGATACGCTTAACTGCGTACAGATGTGATTCCTTAGGATTGGCTTACAAACGTGCACACAAGCAAACACTAAACATAATGTCTGGTCGACAAGCAGTTAAGTACAGTAAGCTACCGATCATACCTCGATACTTACGTATGTCGACGGGTTTGCCTTGTTCATCAATATCAAGCTTGGTTGAAGTTGCCATTAGAGTGCTAAGAGGTTTCACTGCTTCTAGGTCGAACTTATTTAATAGATCCTTTGTGTACTTTGCTTGATTTATGAACGTTCCATTGTTGGTTTGTTTGATTCACAGTCCGAGAAAGAATTTCAGCTCTCCCATCATGCTCATCTCAAACTCATTCTGCATATACTTTGAAAATTCTTGACAAAGAGATTCATCAGTAGATCCAAAAATAATATCATCTACATAGACTTGAATCAAAAGAATATTGTCATTCAAAGATTTTATAAACAATGTAGTGTCAACCTTTCCCTTTGAAAAACCGTTGTCAAGTAGAAAAGAGCTTAGACGATCGTACCAAGAACGAGGGGCTTGTTTTAAACCGTATAAGGCTTTCTTCAACTTGAAAACATAATCAGGATTTTTAAAATCAGTAAAACCTGAAGGTTGAGCTACATAAACTTTTTCTTTTATAAAACCATTCAAAAATACGCTTTTAACATCCATTTGAAATGACTTGAAATTATAAAAACATGTAAATGCACATAACATACAAATGGATTCTAATCTCGCAACTGGGGCATAAGTCTCATCGTAGTCGATACATTCTTCTTGATTGTATCCTTGAGCTACGAGTCGAGCCTTATTATGAGTCACTAAACCATTCTCGTTTAGTTTGTTTCGGAATACCCAACGGGTGCCAATGACCGGATGATCAATGGGCTTGGGAACAAGTTTCCAAACTTGATTCCGTTCGAATTGGTTTAATTCCTCTTGCATAGCATCTAATCAAAAATTATCACTACATGCTTCTTCAATGTTTTTGGGTTCAAGTTGTGAAATAAAAGCAACACAAGAAGCTATATCTTTATTAGAGGAACGAGTACTTACACCCTTGGTAATCTCACCAATTACCAAGTCCTTTGGGTGGTCTACCAAGAATCTTATCTCTTTTGGTGTAACATTAGGATTGCTGGTTCCGGCTTCTTTGCTTGAAGACTCAGCTAGGGCTTGGTGTGAAGGTTCCGCATCTTTGTGTGAAGGTTTTGCAGTAGCTTTACTTGGTGTAATTACGTCTTCATTGTCGTCATTGTCTGAATGTTGATTTAGTTCATCAAACTTGACATTAATTGATTCTTCGATGATCATGGTTCTCTTGTTGAAGACTCTGTACCCTTTGCTCTTTACTGCATAACCTAAAAATATACCTTCATCGGCGTTTTTATCAAATTTACTCTAATTGTCTTTAGTATTAAGAATAAAGCATTTACAACCAAAACTCTTGAAATATGAAACAGTGGGTGTTCTATCAAACCATAGTTCATAGGGAGTCTTCTTCGATATAGGTCGAATTAGAACCCTATTAAGAATATAGCATGCTGTATTGACAGCTTCAGCCCAAAAGTATCTAGGTAGACTAAACTGGTTCAACATTACTCTAGCCATTTCAAATAGAGTCCTATTCTTACGTTCCACAACTCTATTTTGTTTTGGAGTCCTAGGACAAGAGAATTCATGCAAATAACCGTGTGCGTCACAGAATTGTTTGAACTATGCATTCTCAAATTTGTCGCCATGATCACTACGAATGCGAGTAATCATGAAACCTTTTTCATTCTGTACTTTCTTGCAAAAGGTGACGAATTCTGACAAAGTATCGTTCTTGCATGCAAGAAAATATACCCATGTATATCTAGAGAAATCATCTACAATGACAAATGCATATAACTTACCACCTAGACTAGCAATTCTACTTGGTCCAAATAAGTCCATATGCAACAATTGTAGAGGTCTAGTGGTACTTACAGCGTTCTTGGATTTAAAGGCGGATCGGGTAGCTTTGTTCTTTTCACATTCGCTACATACCATATCCTTCTTGAAAGATATGTCCGGTAAGCCGTGTACCAACTTCTTTGTAGATAGTTTTGAAATTGTATCCATGTTTGTATGACCGAGTCTCATATGCCATAGTTGACTTTTAATGCTCTTGGCCATCAAGCATCTACCTGTTTTGTTAGCATCTTCTAACAGATAGAAAACATATATGTTGTCTTCCCTGATACCTTCAAAGATAGTACTACCAGTTGAACTATTAACTATAGTACATTTGTCTTTGACGAAGTTAATGCCATAACCGTGATCAGCTAAATGGCTTGTGCTGAACAGATTGTATTTTAATTCGGTAAATAGACAGACATCTTTAGTCACAGGATAGGGAGCCTTACCAACGTCACCGATATCGATTATATACCCTCTTAAATTATTACCGAAGGAGACGTATCCTTCTTTATTCTTCTTCGACAGTATTGTAAATAATGAAGCATCACCGGTCATGTGCCATGAGCAACCGCTGTCGAGGATCCATTTGCTTCTAGCATGTGAAAGACGTTCCACCTACAAAATAATTTGCAGATGAAACTCTTGGTACCCATTTCTTGTAGGGTCCTGACAGGATAGATTTTGGTATCCATATATAAACATTTAAATCTACTAACTTTTTGATTCTATATGCAGAATATATATGACCAATGAGGCCACAATAATGACATTTTATATGTTGAGTGTAAAAAATTGTGTAAGGTGCATGATTGGTAGGTTTTGGTTTTCTAGTATAGAAGAATGCATGCCTATTAGTCTTCTTGGGCATAGGTTTGGTATGGTTTGGTCTGACAATGTTTGGTTTGGGTGTGTTCCGATGATTCGGTAATTGACACGTGCTAGAATATGAAGCAACAACTTCAGGCCGTTTTCCTAAACTAATTTCTAACTTTTTGGAGGTGTCATATAATCTAGTATAGTCAGATGTAAGTGTTTCTATTCTGACTTGTACACACTGGCGACTCTTTCTCTCCTTAGATAGGTCTTCCTTTAGCTGGATGATAGTTGGACCTTTTTTCGGATAACTTAATAGTCTCGTGTAATAACAACTTAATAGATGAAAGCTTACCAGACTCAATAGAAGAGTCATTATTTCTAACATCAGCTAATTGGCCGATAAGTCTTCCTATCTCACCTTTGTACTCTTTGAGTACCTTCTTAGAGGTTTCATATTTACTACGCATTTTTCTGTAATCATTTAACAGGTCACTGAAAGCCTCTCCTAGTTGCTCAAAGGTGAAATCATCATAAGGATCAAACAGAGGATTAGTGATTACCTGATCGCAAGCCATTAAGCATACATTTGCAACATCATCTGATTGTTCGTCTTCTGAATCGCTGGCTTCGCTTTCATGCCATATGCTTGTATTAGCGTACTTCCTTGATGTAGATCTCTTCAGGTAGCTTTTGTCATATTTGCTACTTTTTCTTGTTGATGATGATGCTGTTGGACAGTCTTTCTTTATATGTCCTTTCTTCTTACATTCGTAGCAAATAGGACTTTCCTCATTGTTGTTGCTGTTGCTACCTTTTGTTCTTCTGTTGAATCTCATGAACTTTTTGAATTTTCTTACCAGAAGAGCTTGATCTTCAGAGTCAGAATCGCTGTCGTCAGAATCATCTTCGATAGTTCTTCTATGTTGAGCCTTGAAAGCGATCGACTTTTCTGACTTCTCCTTTGGTGTAGCATCTTCAAAGTCTTGAAGTTCTAACTCGTGAGTGAGTGCTTACCCATGAGTGTTTCCAAAGACATTGTTGAGAGGTCATTTCCTTCAATGATTACCATAGCCTTTGGAATCCAGTTCTTTGTGAGAGCTCGTAGAAGTTTGCGAATCTTCTCATGGTTACTGTATTCCTTGCCTAATGAAGACAAAGGATTTACAATATCAAGAATCTCGTAAACATCTGAGTGACTAATTCACTTGGCTTCATTTTGAATGCCTCGTACTCCGGAGTAAGTCTGCTGATCTTTGACTCCTTGACTTGTGTTGTTCCTTCGTGGGTTACTTCGAGAAGTTTTCATACTTTATTTGATGTTGTGCAAGTCGACACCCTGTTGAATTCAGTTCTATCTAAAGCACAAAATAAAGCGTTAATAGCACGTGCGTCACGACTGACATTTTTCTTTTCATCCTCCGTATATTTATCATGGGATTTTTCAACTAAAACTCCATCAACATTAATATGAGGAGGCTTTTTGTAGCCATCAATAACTATAGACCATAAGTCAAAATCAAGAGATTTTAAGAAGAAACTCATCCATGTTTTCCAATAAGTGTAGTTTGTGCTGTCAAATAGTGGAGGTCTGTTTGTGGCTTGGCCTTCACTTGTGAATTTCACAGTTGCAATGTGTAATGCTGTGATCTATACAAAAATTGAATATAACTGAATATAGCTGCAGTTTTACCTTGCTTTACCTATATAATCCGCTCTGATACCAATTATAGGAACGAAATCGTAAAGCAGAATACTCTAAGGGGGGGTGAATAGAGTAGGCAGCGGAAATATTGCTAAATTAAAACTTGTTAGCAGTTAGATCACATAAATAATAATCACAAATTAAATAATTGTAAAAAAAAGAGTGATTGGAAGGCAAACACAAACACAAAGATTTATACTGGTTTCCCTCTTGTGAGGACTAGTCCAGTCGGAAGAACTCTAGCTTCCAGTTGAATCCACTATTGGAAAATCCCGCAAGTTTTCATACAAAGTCCTTGCAACTTCTATAGACGCGAGCTTTGATACGAAGAACTCGACCAACTTCAGTTTTGAAGAGTCTTTCTTTAATCAAGCCTCTGATTACAATTTCTCTGAAATCTTCTAGTCCGTACCGTACCGACAAATTGACTAGAGAATTGTAACTGGCTTGGGATTTAAAAATGGAAGCTTTTGAAAACTCTTTGGAAGAAACATAAGCTTTAGAAGAGAGAAGATGAAAGTGAATGAGTGCGTTTAAAAGATCAGAATTCCTCTCTACTTATAGTTTTTTTCCAACGACAGAACTCTGACAGAATTCGGACAGAATTCGGACAGAACTCTTTCTAAGAAACCGCAACTGAAGGGAGACCAAGTTCAAAATCCAACGTTCACATAACGTTCATCTTGGCCGAACTTTGGCCAAACTCTGGCCGAGTTCTGTCAGGGTTTGGTCAGGTTTATTTTATGAAAATTGTTTTTGGCTTTTTGAAAAATCCTTCAGAAGCTTTTTGTAAAAGCAGATGTTTTTCAAAACATAGGTCATTTTTAAAAGGTAGGTCAGTTTTGAAAAACGATTTCGGATAGCCTATATATTTGCCAGTACGACTTGGTATACAATGTATTCCTAGACTCAATAAAAATAAAAATTATATTGCGTAAGGAAATACAGTCTTGAGTGGCAAACAGAGCTTCGATCTTGAACTGAGTAGATATCCAATCTTGATCAGTGTCCAAAATGTCTTTAGTAAACTTCTGAATTGATTCGTATATCGAGACAGAGTTTGATCAATTATTAAAATCAGGTTTGTCCATGACTAAAGGGCCAACAATCTCCCCCATTTTGATAATTGACAAACCTTGACCGACATAACATCTTTGGTCTTTATTAAATCAAAGATAGTACTGAATAATTATTCATAACCTGTATTCATTAAGATGTTAGATCTTATTTCTCCCCCGTTGTCACTTAGCAAAATAATTGCAAAAGAGAAAGCTCTCCTCTAATAACTCTCCATCCCCGAGTAGTATAATTGATCCGGACATGACACGTCATGACACGAGATTCAAAAGCTGGGGGCAAGCCCACTCCTAAATTGGTGTCTATATAAGTACATGAAACAAGATCGAACAATGTACCCATATACCAGGAATTCCAGGGATAATATCTCACGACAGGATCCGACGTATACTAGTCCGTGTACCATCGTATCGAAAATCAAGTAAAATACTACAACTGAATCGAATATAGTAGATATCAAGACAATAAAAACTATCAGAGAATATTTTTGCTTGTGGTCCGAAGCTGTCAATGAGAATCGAGGCTCAGGGTGAAGTCACATACCTAAAGATGAGATATACATGAGTTAATTAAGGTTTAACAGTGTTAGGCATGATTTTCTAGTGTATGTATGCAATCTAGGTCAAACTCAGTCAAACTAGGTCACACTAAGTCAAACTAAGTCAAGGTTGACTTATAGTTGACTTTTGGTCAACTGGTCAACTCTGGTCAACTTCTAGTCTAATCTAGGTTAGATGTTGACTCTACTTTGACTTTTAGTCAAAATGGTCAACCCTGGTCAAACAAGGTCAATTCTAGTCTAGGTATCATATTGTCAACACGTTGACCAAATTTTTATCCTCATATATTTTTTCCTATTTATTTATTTCATTTGTCTCATAAAAATTGTTGTGTTTTGCATTTGTTTATTGAAATATCAACAAGGGGACTCAGGGGTAATAAAGGTTATGAGCAGGGGGGCTTGTGCAAAAAACCCAAGTATTCAAATCCTGTTCTCAAAATCGATTCCTTCCTGTATTCAAATCTCTGAATAGGAGATAGATTCAAATCCATAAGAATCAAACCAAACTGATTTCGAAATAATGATCTCCCTATCCGTTTCCTCTAGAGCTATTCCAAACCCTACCTATATATATAGGGAGAGGATGACAGCCGACTCCTTCCACATTGAAGAGGAGTAGCATCATCAGAGCTTCCATCGCAGAACTTGAAAAACTCCTTCCTGGGTTCGACGCTAACCCTCGTGTCGATCACCCAGCATTGCCAACAAGAACTGCCGGGCCTTGACAGGTAACCCTGTCTCTGAACTCATATCATTGTCATTATGCCAAGCACTATTCCTTGTAATGGCCAATAGAAGTTTTGTGTGCCAAAACGAAAGAGTATCACAGGGAAACAAAGAACAGAGGGGTATGTATGTCAGGGGAGTAGGTGATACTCTCATATCTATAGGTGTTTGTAATTATGTTGAAGAAGTGTCAATACTTGCAACTTGGATTTACATACCACACCCTGCCTCGACTAGAGTAGTATGGGTATATCTGGGTACATTGGGAACCTAAGACCTGTAAATTGTATCAGACCTAGGGAGGATTCTATCAGTACCATACAACACCCCTTAGACTGTAGGCAATGACTTTAGAGTACCCATGACAGGTCATGGGTGTCTCCTTAGGATTAATCCTATGCATAGAATAGTATCCTGCAGTGCTTTGCACATAGGTGTATACACAAGTCTGAGTAGCACCTGAATATATGCATGAGTATGGGTTAGATGACAGCAGGTAGGTAGGTATATTGATGAGTGTCTGCACCCTAGTATCAGTTAACACAAATCGAGTAACTTAGGCAAGCTAAGATGGGACTGGTGGTATCCTACCAATATAAATTTCATATTGCATATCTGTATCAGAGATTTAGGTGCTTGGAGTGTTGTAACTGGATATCGAATCCCTGTCACTGATAATAGGAATCCCTATGTATATTTATTCTCTTGACTGAATCCCTCTCACTGTTGTGCTTCTTTAATTGAGAAACATGAACACTGAGTAGCAACAGAGACTCGAGCCTGCATTGAATAGGAATTCTGACTTTGAACTTACCTTGCCTGTTTTCCTTTATAATCAATATTGATATTGCCAATGGCATGTTCACTTGTGGGCGTACACTGGTATCAGGACTAATGTTGGTATCCTATCCAACCTCTCACATCAGACGTGGTACTGAAATACACCCTTTTGATTTGAAGTATGAGATGGGTACTTGGTAGCAGGGTCGACCAATGAACATCTGATGGTACCTTGATAACGAATATGGGTATTTTCTAATGTATTTAGAGGGTCTTTTTGGTAGATGTATGCCAGTTAGTGATAACCATTAGATATGTGACTTGCATTTTTCAGTCAATTGAAACTGCCATTGATAATGACCAATAACTTATCCTTAGTACCAGGGGATCCTGAACTAGGGACCTTCCTTTGTGTCAGGCTATTAATACCACTTGGCACTTGACTTTAGAGTTCATCTCGTATTACATTACCTGGTATCAATGCACCAAACAAGGCTGCCTAGTAGCAGTTGAACACTCAAGTGACATTTTAGAATCAGGGTTAATACTGGCATCACGTTCATAGAAACCTGAGTCCACAGTGCCACACTCAAACACATGTTCTCTTGCAAGGTCCCTGTTTGGGACTAGTGTACTAAGCACCTACATTATCAGACCCAGTATTTTTCTTGTCACTTAGAGACCTGAGTACCCAGGCTTGGGGGAAACAACCATGTGAGTACCCAGGATACTAGGAGTTGATGTATCAGGAAATTTACACAAGGAGTACAGGCCTATACCAGTCCTTAGCTACCAATTCCCTGACCTACTGACCTGACTCCTAGGGTACAGGTCAAGACCTGTTGAATCAGACCACTAGGACAGTGACCAGGACATCTAGCCATATTGCAAATAATGGGAATAGGCATGACAGGTCCTATGCCCTGCTTATCACAGTAGAAATAAGAGTTTTCCTGTGTGTGCTTAACTGAACACATTCAAATTTTCTTGGAGAATTGGTGGTGTACAGTATGAATGCACAGGTAGCATAGGTTAGGGATCATGGTTTCGAGTGTACCATGTAGAAAATAGGCAGATAATAGGTTATCAGGTTCCACAACTTAAGTACCTACTACATCAAGATAGGACACACCCTCGAATTTGTACCTTGCTCATAGGCAAGTCAGCATTGTCCTGCAACCTCATATGAGACCTTCTCTTAGACATGCTGCCCACACTTAGCTAATTCCTAAATTTCACTACATGCCCATAGTGCCCTGCTTATATGTAAAATATTCTATTGAAGGACAGTGTGGAGAGACCCAGGATTTCAGAAAATGATGTATCCTGTGACAACTAAAGACAGGAGTGGAAGGAGAGTCTGGGATCCTATTCAATGGAACAGTTGGCACAGGGGTGCAATAGCTTAAGTAACTATTGTTGTTCTTGTACACCATAATATAAGAGTCATAAATGGTCAATACCTGCTAGTGAATTGGGTAGTAGATTAGGGGTTGAGGTTATGTGCATTATTTAACTAAGAGGAGGCCTATAGGACTATGAATGGTAGTTCAGGAGGCTGATTACAGATGTCCTTGGTTGACAAGTAAACCATTTGAGCAGTACCATTATACTGTTAGTAAGGGTATACATATGGTGTGGAGTAGTAGAAGGATATACTTAACTATAATCAGTGTTGTCACTCAATTCAATAAGCATGTAAATAAGATTTAGCTTGTCATGTCTAGAAGAGGGCATAAGAACAAGGTTAAACCATAGGGAAACCAAACTCAATAAGGACCAAAGGACTGAAACCTCACTTAGATAAAATATTTCCTTGTTTTATTTATTTATTGACATAGTAAACTTATAAAACAGGTTAAGGACTCAGTGCATTGACCCGTACCAGCAGCTAAAGACCACAGGCAAGTATACCTTGCCTTCCTCTATAGTTTTACGTACATGCATTTCCTTTCATTTTACAGTCTTTGGATTATTTATGGACATGTGCTTTTCGTGTTATTTTCTGTGGAGTTATTTTATTTGTATATAGACGTGTTCATGTTTGGCCTTGTGTTTCACATTTGGAGTTCTCACTAGTACCTTGCTTGAGTCGTGTCATAGAACGAGTGCGTGTAGTGAACTGCCATAGCCTTGATTTTCGTTTTACACAACCAGAGAGTCCACACTGGGGATGAGGGTTGTTTGGTGCACCAGAGAGTCCACACTCGGGACGAGGGTGTTTGTCGTGTTCATTGGCACCAGAGAGTCCATACTCGGGACGAGGGTTAACCAATTACACCAGAGAGTCCACACATGGGACGAGGGTATCTTGCCGTGATCTAACCAGAGAGTCCACACTCGGGACGAGGGTTAGTGCTTAGTTCAAACCCGTGAGTCCACATTCGGGATGAGGGTTTGGTTCTTCCATTGATCTCGTGATTATCGTTCATCCGACAGTTCATTTATACGTAGTTGTTCTAGTGTTCGTGTTCGTGTTCATGTTCGTATTCGTAGCCATTTGTCTTGTTCTTGTTCTTTCTTGTTTATTTCTTGCGCATGATAAAACTGCTAGATAGGCATGTATATTATGTATCTTGTTATGTCCTCTGAGGACCTGATGGTCTCTTCAGGTTAGCCGAGTTGAGTCAGGAGCAGACGAGTGGATTTGAGTTCGTATCAGACCACAGTGCTTTGCAGTTTGAGGTTGCTTAGTTAGCAGCTGGTACTCAGTTAGTTATTTCTTGTATTTCTCTATTTTTCGTCTATTGGTAGTGGATTTGTGTCTACCGGACGTGACATTGATTCTTGATATTCAGTTGTATTCATTATTGTTCAGTTCATGTCTTTTTTATTGATCTTGATTGTGACATGATTATTCTGTGGATGAGATATAGTTTACCATGAGATTCTAGATTGCCGTGACTTGTGTATAGACAGCGTACTACCGTCGACATTGCGACGTAGGCTGGGCTTGGACACGCTTCGTATCCGAAAAGCGGATGCGGGTCGTGACACATATTCCTAACCTTTACCTACTAAGATACCATATACCTTGCCCTATTGGTATCCCGATAGCAATACCTTGGTCTAGGTATAAATACCTTAACATCAAATACTAACCTTAGATATCTAGTATCTACCCGAAGCTATTAGTTAACAAAAACCTTATCATCTATACCTTAGTATCTAGGTAAACCCCCTCTTACCTAGTAGGTTAATCCCCCTTACCTTGTAGGTAAAACCATTACCTTAAGATAAGGTAAATACTAAGGTATTCCTATGATACTACTATAGGTATCTCAAGATACCACTATCTATATCCTAAGATACTTACATATACCAAGACACTAACTTACCTTACCTCTAACACACTAACATATCTAAGATACTAATTCTAGCTACTTAGGATACTAACATATCCTAACATCTATGTATTCTTGATATCCTAATTAATATCTCTAACACATATACTAACTAACTAACCATCTTACTTCTAACTCTAACTTAGACACAATCATAAATCCTCTAACATACTAACATCTATACTAACACTCACAAAGGAAGCAAAAAGGACAAAGGGGCAATGGTCAAATGGGGCTGCTATCAAGTAGCTGCTACAGCTGCTCAAACTGCTGTTGCTGTACTGCCCTATGGCAGCATGCTGCTGCTGCTGGTCTCATTGCAGCCCTACAGCTGCTTTACTGCTGCTGCTATGCTGCCTCATGGCAGTAGCTCCCCCTTTCTCCTTCTAACACACTCACACATCTCCTCATCCTCTCCGCACTCATACAAACACACACACACACTACAAGACATACTAAACAATCACACATGCACACACATACCAAGCCACTCACAAATACATACTAAAACAATACCAAACCATGACACACTCAACTAACATATCAATCCCCTTCTCCTCTCACACTCACTCATGCACACTAATACTAAAGCACAACACACATCTAATATATATATACAATAACACCTAAATCAGTCCACATTATAATGTACATAGCAATTTACATATCTCTACACATAAACATGACTTGTAGGCCAAATATACATAGATACATACATATGTATCTATATGAAAACTAATTGAGACACTCTAACAATGGCTAAACTATACTCTAACATATACGAATCTGAAATTAGTAGACAAAATAGCCTTTTGGGCATAAACACAAACACTTGGTGGGCCACCCTCAGAATTTCTCCATGGGTGACACCAAACCACTCCTAACTTCCTATTGAGGACTCAAAAGAGCATCTAAAACAAACCTAAGGGTGGTTCATGCATGAGTGTAGCCCCCCTTCCTGAAAATTTTAAAATTATTTTATTATTTATTTTATTTATGGGGATTTTCAGATTTTATAAACAATTATATATTGGCTTATTGAATTTTGTTATTATTATTATTATTATTATTATTATTATTATTATTATTATTATTATTATTATTATTATAATATTGAGGTTATATAATATTAATATTATTATTGTGGTTATTAAATATAAATTATTTATTATTAATTGTTATCATTATTTTATTCTTTATCAAAGATGTGGGTATATATATAAAGGTATACTATATATGTATGTAGGTATATATAGATAATATATATATATAATTGAATGTATATATATTTATATATATAATAGTGTAATTGTAAGTTATATATAAATTATATATAATATTGTTGTGTGTGTATATACATATAAAAAAAATATATATATAAATATATGTATATAAATGTATATGTACATAAATGTATGAATATGCGTATACGTATGTATATGTGTATATATATATACGTATATGTGTGTGTACATCTGTATATACTTATTGGATATATAAATAATAAATAGAAAGAAATAATAATATGAAAACCCCCACAATCAACCAAACCTATCCCCAACTAAAGGAAAAAAGAGCAATAGCAGCTCCGTTCACTTGCAAACCACCATAACCCGAGCTCGGGTACCCAAGCCGAGCAACATATATAAACCCCCACTTCAATACACCAACCCAGCGGCCCCAACTCCCCATTTTTCCCACAGCATAGCAATACCAAAGCCGAACCCAATAGGACAGCCCAAAATCCCCATATGCCAGCAGCAACTATAGCCTCAGGCCGAGCCTACTCAGCTGGGAAATCCCAACGCACCCGAGCTAAGCCCCCAGGCCCGAGCGGCTAGTCCCCCACCCCTGCTCGCTTCTCCGTATATATATACATACGTATCGAGAACGCCAAAACCTCAAACCCTAACTCCTCCAACCGCCACCACCGACGACACCCGACACCCGAGGTCCGGCGACACACCCGCCGTCGGCACGTCCACCGCACGCGGTCGGAGCCGCCGCGCGCACAGCCGCAACCCGCGCGTGCGCCAAGCAGTGTCAGCACAGGGCAGCCAATAACGGCGCTTCAGTGTACGTTTTCTCCCTGTTCTTACGACGAATTTCTCTTCCGTAAGTTTCTACGTATTGTCTAGATAACCCACTACCCTTCCCTTCAACTGGATTCGTTGGTGTTGCTTTAAATAAATTGTAAGAAATCCTGAAACTTCAGGAAAAACCATCGAAACAGGGTACTAAAACTGTTTCGGGAACCCAAATTGACGGACACTTTCTGAACAGAATAGTAGGAGATTTCGAAAACTGCTTGAACAGGCTTCTAGACAACCTAACCAGGATGGAAACGCTATTTTTAGAATTAATTCTTATTGATTAATTGCTGTTTAAAATTAGGGTGAAGTTGACGAAAAATCTGTTTTCAAAACTAGAAAATTGTTCCACACGACGTGCGTCCCACCAAACCGGACGACGTGGTCGCGCACCGTAAGCATCGAAAGGTGCGTAACGCCTTCGTGGTCATGTGGGCTTTGACAGAATTCAAATTGGTCACGTGTGCACGACGAATTTGATGCGTATCCGTCAAAATTCACTGTATCATGCACTTTATAAATTCTCCAATTACTTTGTGCACGCTTGTCAGATCGAGACGAAACTTGCGCCGTCAGGACCGTATCATTTTTCTGGTCCTTTATGCCAAGTTTGGTCCAATTCTGAGACGGTTGAATCCGACGTCGTTTTGCGGGCCCCACGGTCCCACTCAACGGGCGATTTTGTGCATGGCCCGCCGAAATCCAACTTTGGACATACGGTTGGGTTCGTATCGGAAAACCAAATCCGTAGACATGTAGTTTGACGACTTTAGAGACCATTCACTCTGACACGCTTTTCGGTACAAAACGGGTCCAACGGCGGACATCATTTTTGCCCGAAATTACCGTTTTGCTCCTGTGTCCAGAATTGGACTTAAGGACAGGCAATCCTAGCTAATTTGACTTTTCTGAGAACGTTGGTACTGTTTATTTCAGCATCCGGAGACTTCAACATGTGTTGACTGATTGTGGCTCGTTGAGTGGTATAGTGTTATTAGTTTCTCCAGCTAAGGACCTCAGGCAAGTGCACTTTCTGATTGCTTTCCGATTCATAGTAGTCTTTTCATTTCATGTCTATATATATATCTTGCTGCTTGTTGACACGCTCGTCACACGGAGTAGTCGGGAGGGGAAATATCTTAGTAAACATGTGGACTACCCAGAAATATCCCAATATGTCTATTCTTGAAAGCTAGCCGCTGCGCACGACACGTGCAGTGTGCCTTATTTACCCCCTAGCCGTCCACATATTGAAACAAATATTTCACACCACCTAGATAGATGTCTTTTATTAGTTTTTTCTTGTTTACTTCTCTATCGTGCTATGTCATCAGTTTTCTTACCAGCTTTTATATTTCATATGCTATTTTCATGTCTTGTTAATTCTATTGTGTTTTACATTGCCGTCGGTTTGTGTACTTGTTCCAATCCTGACTGAATAACCAACATTTTTCAGGTTTAGCCGCGATCACTCTTAGCACCGGGAAGACATGGGTATGCTGAGGCCGACCTAGAAATAGAAAACAGTTGTATCATTTTTATAAATTGTAAAATCTTGTATATTCTTCAATTATAAATGTTGTAATAAATGTAGAATTATGAATGAGCAACAAATGTTGTACTTTGAGCATTTATTTCCTGCGTGCGTGACAGCGTTCTACCGCCGACTCTGCGGCGTAAGCTGGCTTGGACACGTCTCGTATCCGAAAAGCGGGTGTGGGTCATGACAAGTTTTTGTGGTAGCCCATGCAGGTCAGTTTTCGCAAAAGATTGCGAACTCGTGATGGTACGTTAGTCGTACTATTGCGAGCCTGCGCCCAGGAAATGCTCATTCATAATTAGGATTAAAACAATTTAGGAATAACTAGGACTAGGAGTCCCTTGTTCAAATTGACTGTTGGGTAGTTAAGGTTATTAGATAGGCCATGCAATCTAGATAACATGCTAGATCTCTGTAGATACACTATTCTTTTGATATGACAATGTGATTCATAGTGGATATACTATTCGCTTGGTATGTTAGATTTTCCAGGTTTAAGGCTATAATCTTGATAACCTGTTCAGTTTTCTTTTGCTCTTTGTAGATATAATATTTCTATCATAAGTTAGAATTGTCTATTTTAAAATCCTATTTTGTTGTAAAGAATTACTTTGTAATTTCTGATTCTGTTATTCGTATACGAATCTCGAGAAAGATTGATTTACAATTTTTTCCTCGACCATGGAAATGTATATGAAATAGATACTAGAGTGTTTGTATTTCTTTCGTCTTTAATTAATTCCTCCATGGTTAAATCTTTTATTTTAAATGTTGTGATTGATAGGACAAATACCTACGCTCTATTTTAGTCAACTTGTTTGAATCTCTAGAAGCTCATGGATTTTTACGGTTATGGTTAGAGAAATATTAGCTAACCCATAAAGTTTAGACAGCAGCGCACTGTCGTCAAATAATTGAGAGTGGAGAATGTGGGTTCACTGCAGCCAGCAGTGCACTGGCGAGGCACAACCCATAGAAATGAAACCATTTTGAGGATCATAGGTTATAGAACATTGCAAAAACTACGTTGTAGTTGACCAAGACTTTAGGGATAGTAAGATTGTAGGAAGACTGTATAAGCAAGAACACCAGGTAAAAATTGGATTCTCTCAAAACTCGAATTACTTATTCCTCCTTCCAAAAATCTCGCCTACTTATATTTTGACTACCTTGACCAATGCTGCTATTACAGCCTAGTTTTGCAAGCTTACTTTTTCATCGAGTTTGATTCGAGACGTATGTTTATTGGGGACGCCCGCTAACATATTGTCTAATCAGAATCATTGTATTACGGTCTGATCAACCATGATGCATTTGGTTTGCTCTTCATTTAATTATCCTACGTGGATTGAGATATAGATGTCTCTAGAATCTCATCCGCGACTACTTGACAATTCCCTTTGAACTTTACATTCGCCTTCGAATCACGTAATCGTATTCAGTGACATCTCTCTTGAGCTCTTTATTGTTTTTGTCTTCCACTAATTGGAAAGACGAATGTTCGTATCTGATAGGTAGAGACAACGTATTCCCATAACTATGATAGTAGTATACGCAAGTGTAGCTACCATCGGCCAGCCCTGTGACAGGAACCTTGCCACCATATCCTAGCCTCTAAGGTGGGTAGACTGTAAGCCTTCTAAAAATTTTTGGGGTATACGAAGATTACCGATTAATTAGAATAATTTTCTATTAGAATGATAATTAGTGCCCCATAGACTCCCACTTTTCCTTTAGATTATTTTGTGTTCCCGGCCGTGCCATTAATATTCGGAGCATGAGACCAGCTGTTATCTTCCAACAAATTTCATATGTAAGATCTAGACGGGTCCACCTTCATCTAGGTATGTCATGTCCCACTCAAACTCGTCCCCTTGTACTCTATTTTTGGGGTACGACTTTCAGGTTAAAAGGACTAGTTGTAACCTTTACCATAGTACCGATATACTTTCCAACCTCCATTAGAGCCTTGACCACGATCCCATTCCTTCGACCCAATATATGGTTGTGATCTACTCGAAGCCCACTATGCACACGTCACTAGTGTGCCACTTGATTGAGGCCTCATGTGCTACTTAAACACAAAAGTCACTAAAGGTACATTCTGGACTTGAGGGACCCAGCTAACCAACTTGGCTGACAACTAGCTCCACCCCTTGGGTAGAAACCTATTCTAGGATACCTTAATCTAGTAGGAATAGTTTTATCATTGGGATCTTGTATAGTCCATATAGATTGAAACCCAATGTTCATCCAAGCAACGACTAATGTCCAAATAGAGAACCCTTTAAAACCACAATCTTGATTTTTTTCAAATTTTGTTCCATTATGGAACCTTGTTTGAATTAGAATTTCGAGAACGAGACTTCTGTATTGCACGGATTGCAGGCCACTCTAAGTAGCAAAGGGTTCTTCGTGGTAGCAAGTGACTGGACTAGAGTAGCCCGATCTAGCCAATAGGACTATAAGTTCGTACGTACCCCTTTCTATCTGTATTGTATATGCTCTACCGCTCTTTAAACTTCACAGTTGTCCTGATTATTCTGCCTTATTTTCCTGTCCTTCCTACTTCGGAGCGACGAATAGTCGTGCTTACTAGAGTTTGCCAATATTCTTAGCTACTCGTATAAATTTGCATGTTAAGTTTTTGGGTTGCCTGATAGACACGAGAGGATTTCAGATACCATATGTCCTAGATATTTTGGTAGAATTATTAGACACTAGTTAAAAGATTATAAGATTTTAGTGACCCGTGTTTCAAGGGAGTAGTGTGACCTAAGGTGGGTAGAAGTCCTCAAGGATTTGTAGTTACAAAATGGCTAGGAGGAGGGTATAAATTATTTTTGAGTAATTAAATTGAGGAGATTAAGATTAGAGTTGACTTTCTTTTGATTTTTAAGAAATAGTTATGATATAGAATTTCGAGGACTAAATTATTTTAAGGTAGGTAGATTTGTAGCCCCCCTTCCTGAAAATTTTAAAATTATTTTATTATTTATGGTGATTTTCAGATTTTATAAACAATTATATATTAGCTTATTGAATTTTGTTATTATTATTATTATTATTATTATTATTATTATTATTATTATATTGAGGTTATATAATATTAATATTATTATTGTGGTTATTAAATATAAATTATTTATTATTAATTGTTATCATTATTTTATTCTTTATCAAAGATGTGGGTATATATATAAAGGTATACTATATATGTATGTAGGTATATATAGATAATATATATATATATATAATTGAATGTATATATATTTATATATATAATAGTGTAATTGTAAGTTATATATAAATTATATATAATATTGTTGTGTGTGTATATATATATATATAAATATATGTATATAAATGTATATGTACATAAATGTATGAATATGCGTATACGTATGTATATGTGTATATATATATATAAGTATGTGTGTGTGTACATATGTATATACTTATTGGATATGTAAATAATAAATAGAAAGAAATAATAATATGAAAACCCCCACAATCAACCAAACCTATCCCCAACTAAAGGAAAAAAGAGCAATAGCAGCTCCGTTCACTTGCAAACCACCATAACCCGAGCTCGGGCACCCAAGCCGAGCAACATATATAAACCCCCACTTCAATGCACCAACCCAGCGGCCCCAACTCTCCATTTTTCCCACAGCATAGCAATACCAAAGCCGAACCCAATAGGCCAGCCCAAAATCCCCACATGCCAGCAGCAACTATAGCCTCAGGCCGAGCCTACTCAGCTGGGAAATCCCAACCCACCCGAGCTAAGCCCCCAGGCCCGAGCGGCTAGTCCCCCACCCCTGCTCGCTTCTCCGCATATATATACATACGTATCGAGAACGCCAAAACCTCAAACCCTAACTCCTCCAACCGCCGCCACCGACGACACCCGACACCCGAGGTCCGACGACCCACCCGCTGTCGGCAAGTCCACCGCGCACGGCCGGAGCCGCCGCTCGCACAGCCGCGACCCGCGCACACGCCAAGCAGTGTCAGCACAGGGCAGCCAACAACGACGCTTCAGTGTACGTTTTCTCCCTGTTCTTAAGACGAATTTCTCTTCCGTAAGTTTCTACGTATTGTCTAGATAACCCACTACCCTTCCCTTTAACTGGATTCGTTGGTGTTGCTTTAAATAAATTGTAAGAAATCCTGAAACTTCAGGAAAAACCATCGAAATAGGGTATTAAAACTGTTTCGGGAACCCAACTTGACGGACACTTTCTGAACAGAATAGTAGGAGATTTCGAAAACTGCTTGAACAGACTTCTAGACAACATAACCAGGATGGAAACGCTATTTTTAGAATTAATTCTTGTTGATTAATTGCTGTTTAAAATTAGGGTGAAGTTGACGAAAAATCTGTTTTCAAAACTAGAAAATTGTTCCACACGACGTGCGTTCCGCCAAACCGGACGACGTGGTCGTGCACCGTAAGCATCGAAAGGTGCGTAACGCCTTCGTGGTCGTGTGGGCTTTGACAGAATTCAAATTGGTCGCGTGTGCGCGACGAATTTGATGCGTATCCGTCGAAATTCACCGTATCGTACACTTTGCAAATTCTTCAATTACTTTGTGCACGCTCGTCAGATTGAGACAAAACTTGCGCCATCAGGACCGTATCATTTTTTTGGTCCTGTATGCCAAGTTTGGTCCAATTCTGAGACGGTTGAATCCGACGTCGTTTTGCGGGCCCTACGGTCCCACTCAACAGACGATTTTGTGCACGGCCCGCCGAAATCCAACTTTGGACATACGGTTGGGTTCGTATCGGAAAACCAAATCCGTAGACATATAGTTTGACAACTTTAGAGACCATTCACTCTGACATGCTTTTCGGTGCAAAACGGGTCAAACGACGGACATCGTTTTTGCCCGAAATTACCATTTTGCCCCTGTGTCCAGAATTGGACTTAAGGACTGGTAATTCTAGCTAATTTGACTATTCTGAGAACGTTGGTACTGTTTATTTCAGCATCCGAAGACTTCAACATGTGTTGACTGATTGTGGCTCGTTGAGTGGTATAGTGTTATTGGTTTCTCCAGCTAAGGACCTCAGGCAAGTGCACTTTCTGATTGCTTTCCGATTCATAGTAGTCTTTTCATTTCATGTCTATACATATATCTTGCTGCTTGTTGACACGCTCGTCACACGGAGTAGTCGGGAGGGAAAATATCATAGTAAACATGTGGACTACCCAGAAATATCCCAATATGTCTATTCTTGAAAGCTAGCCGCTGCGCACGACACGTGCAGTGTGCCTTATTTACCCCCTAGCCGTCCACATGTTGAACCGAATATTTCACACCACCTAGATAGATGTCTTTTATTAGTTTTTCCTTGTTTACTTTCCTATCGTGCTATGTCATCAGTTTTCTTACCAGCTTTCATATTCCATATGCTATTTTCATGTCTTGTTAATTCTATTATGTTTTGCATTGCCGTCGGTTTGTGTACTTGTTCCAATCCTGACTGGATAACCAATATTTTTCAGGTTTAGCCGCGATCACTCTTAGCACTGGGAAGACATGGGTATGCTGAGGCCGACCTAGAAATAGAAAACAGTTGTATCATTTTCATAAATTGTAAAATCTTGTATATTCTTTAATTATAAATGTTGTAATAAATGTAGAATTGTGAATGAGCAACAAATGTTGTACTTTGAGCATTTATTTCCTGCGTGCGTGACAGCGTTCTACCGCCGACTCTGCGGTGTAGGCTGGCTTGGACACGTCTCGTATCCGAAAAGCGGGTGCGGGTCATGATAATGAAGGTGGTTCCTATGGATTCAAAACTATCAAATATGCAAAGAAAAGATGGATTGAGAGAGGGTTTTACCTATTGGGAGCTATATCCCAATGATTCAATCGAAAGGACACGATTCTGACACGAGAATCCCTTGCAAATGGACTCCTCTCCTTGTTCCTTGCTCCCCACTCCAAGTAGCCACCTTCTCCTTGATAGATTGAGAGGAATGGAGGAAGAATGAGTTGATTTAGGAGATGAAATCAAGAGGAAAGCTCTCTAGTTTGGGGAAGAACACTAATTGGGGAAAAAAAGGCTACAACCAAATAAAAGGATGGAGAAAACCCTACCCCAAGTGGCCAACCATAATGGAGCCCTGTTTGGGTCTATGAAATGTCTAAGTTGCCCCCTCTAGTCCCTCTTTGGTTAATTAGGAGCATGCAAAAGTTTGGGATCAAAAGGGTCAAGTTTCTAATCTCTAAATGAACTAACTAGCCATATGGGATTAGCCTAATTGCACTAGCCTAACAAGTTAGATTTGTGGGCCATACCTAGCTAATCTTTGGATCCCGACTAGAGTCTAAGCTACCCATGCCACTAACACAAGTCAAAACTAGACGAAACTCAAACCCGACTAAACTAATCCCTAAAATATAATATTAATAAATAAACGTTCACAAAAATATAGGAATATAAAAAATGACAAATTTACCCTTAGTTTTGATAACTGGCAGTGACAATAATATCTATACAGGTCTACTTGAGAAAGTTGACAACAACTCTGTTTGCCATTAAAATCTTTTGATATAATTTCAATACAAACAGAACAGTGTTACAATGTAGGACTTAGACGTAGTCCTAGGAGTACACTTTTGTTTAATCTGGATCCCTTGTGCCGATAGAGCGAGTGGTAATGCGTTGACTCCGTTGACAATCTGACGACGGTTCTCGGTTCTCTGAAGATCTGGGTTGCTCTAGGTGCAGGAGCTTGCGGAGAGGAAGAAGACGTTGAGTGTTTGTATCTGCCTCTCTCTATATGTTGCCGATGATTGCACGACATCTCTGTTTGTGTGTGTGTGTGTGAAAGAAGGAAATGATCCCTCTATTTATAGCTTTACAGACTAGCTGCTCATACGCGCATGTAGGATGCGCCTGTACGTGGGGACGCCACGTGGTAGTTGCTGATGGAGGCGCATAGGCGATGCGCCCTTATTAAGGAGTTGAACTCTTCTCGTTGCTGTCGTGGGCTGCAGCAGAGCTAGAACGTAGCAACGGAGAAGATCTTTCAGTTGCTGAGATCTTGGGTGATTAGTACCCCTTCATCGGCTGAACTGAGTCAAGAGACACATGGCGCGTATCCGTGGCTCGAAGATATCGGATTTGGTGATGAGTAATCTGATAGGATGCGCCTGGGATTGGGTACATGAGGAGGCTTTGGCTCGTAACCTTTAGGAGTCACGAACCAGTCGGGGCGCATGGCTTTTGAGGCATGCGGGGCTTCAGTAGTGACTTTACTTCTATCTTTAGGGATCAGAGAAAAGTCTGAGGCGCATGACTTTTGAGGCGCATGCAGAGATTTGGGCGCATGGCCGCGGAGGCGCATGCAAAATGGTTGGGCGGCTACGTGGCTTGTAACCGCCGGAGGGGAGTAATGATGGTGCTGACGTTGGCGACGCTTCGTTTTCTAAAAAAGCTGTCAACTGTTCAGCCCTCAGGGGATGTGCTGCCAACTCTGTCAGACTTCAGCATTTAATGTTCTTTGACAGGTGATGGGTTGTTGAGTGGGCGCATCGATCGGCGTTCCACTAGGTGCATGGGGACGCATGGGGGCACATCCTTTGATGGGAGCTGGGCGCGTCAGCACGATGCGCGGTCTGGCCGGCGCATCAACTTTGCATGACATATCTTTATGGGCCCGACTGTTACGTTCTTCGAGTGCTTTAAATAGTCGTTCTTGACTTGGCTAAATTTGAAGCGTCAGGTTCATCACCATTTAATGTAAATTTATTGCACGGGATTCGGAGAGCCAGCCACTTGGCGCATGGGTTTGATTTGCCCGGCCTATAAATAGTGGCATGGAGAGGGTTTGCTTCTCGTTCTCTCACGTCCTCCCAAAATAAACTTGTTTGCTCGAGCACATTCTGTTGACGAGATGCTCCCGAGGGTGAAGATATGACACATTGTCTTCATTGATGCACTTGAAGGTGACTGTTACATCCAAAAGTCGGAGTCGAGGGCTTCTGAGGTAGACAGAAGGTGCCTGTTGCATCCAAAGATCGGGATGCTCGAGCCTTGTCTCCGTTATGCTGGAAGAGCCACAGATCGGAATTGCGGTGCCCCGATCATCTTCCTTGGGCTTTGGAAGAGCTCCTCCTCCTGCTAGAGTGGGTGTTGCCCATTCTGGTTGTGTCGAAAGCTGCTCCTTTAGCCGCAGGTTGATTTGCGGTACTCTCCTCTTCCTTGGTTTGGGGAGCTCTTCCTCCAGCTAGAGGGTTGATTGCCACCCTCGTTCTGCTAAATAAATACTTCATTAGTCGAAGCATTTGATGGCGCATATGCTGACACTTCATGATGCGCCTGTCTGGGACGCTGAAGGGCGGCACATAACTGAGCTGCTGAAGGGATGCACATAACTGAGGATGTACATAACTGAGCTGCTGAAGGAATGTGCCTGGCTGAGAGCGCATGGCGAGATGCGCCTATTTGAGAGTGCATGGTGGTTGCTGTGCCTAGCCGTAGACTTAGGGTCTTTTCTTTGTAGAAATCTTCTTTTGTACAGCTCTTTTTAAGACATGTAATAGACTTTTATATGAAAATAAAAATCTTCTCTTAATTACTATGTTTTTGCTTTGCTGGCCAAGTACTTCCTTTGAGCTCCCTGGCGCATGTAATGTTTGGCGCATAGGATTTTTGGTCCTGAAATTTCGTGCTTCTACAAGACCCCCTTCAAAGTTTTCAAAACTTTTTTGTCAAGTTTTGGAATACTTTGAATAAGAAGCATGGTGGTGTCTTCTACAGGGCGCATGACTGTTCGGGCGCATGATCACTCTGCGCATCAGTGATGGGGTGCATGCTCCTCTCAGTAAATGCGAATGATGACGCTTCGATAACCAAGAAGATTAATGATGATCTTTTTGGATTTATCTGCAGTTATCTCTTCACAGAACCCAAAGTGGCGGCTGAGGTCACACTTCATCAGTTCACGCGTGCGACTGAGCCTATAAATAGGCGTGAGATGGACAGAGAGAGAGAGAAAGAGAGTTCTTCCTCTCTTTGCTTTCTTCTTTTAGAGTTTTTGAAAAACCCTAACTTCCTTCTTGCGAGAAATGGCTCCCAAAACTCCTCATGGCGGTACTGGCAAGGGCAAGGAGCCTGCAGAGTTCGTTGAGGAGGACGTTCCTGTCACCATTGTGACTCCGGCCGATGTTCGGCCTGCGGTGACGGGTGGGTGTCATCATTCAACCTTTTTAGACAAGTTTAGAGAACATGACTGAGATCATATTGTCGTGCCTTAACTCTTTGTCGCCGACGCGCATGGACTTCCGTCCTGATGATGCGTCGAGGCTATTCCGCCGACGCGCATGGGTTAAAACCCTGATGATGCGCCGAAGCTCCACTGCTGACACACATGGGTCTAAACCCTGATGATGCGCCGAAGCTCCACTGCTGATGTGCATGGGTTTAAACCCTGATGATGCATCGAAGCTTCACTCATTTTGTCTTCCTAAAGTTTCTTGCCTGACTTTTGTTTTTGCTGTGTCAGTGTCAATGACTATCCCTTTGCTGAATGAAGTCCTCCTGGATGCTTCTCTTTGTCAGATGGGAGTTGATTTCGACGAGGAAGTTATTAATCCTGCGAAAGCTGGTATCTTATTGAATCGGCCACCCGAGAGAATGCTGCAAATCTAGAATCAGTCACCTATTTTCCTCTAAAGTATGATGGAGAGCGGCAAGCTAGAATCTGCTGAGTCTGAGGATGTGACCATCTTTAAACCTGCCTTTCTGTTCGGTGACCGACTGATCTCCACCGAGGCAAAGATACTGAAGATCAAGGAAGACTGGTTCTTCTCTGCGAAGGGCATGGTTCTGTATATGCGACAACTCGAACGCCAATTGCCGTTGACGGCCTTCTACCGTCTAGCTTCCAAGAGGAGGATGTCATGGGAACTTACTCCTTCTCAAGGAGTGGCAGTAGGGGGTACTCTTTCGATTGACGTTACTTCGAATCAAAGGGATACCTTGGCTGCCTCGCGAGCCAGTCCCTCATTCAGTTGCCGAACTTTGTGTCCTGGAAGACTTTATAGTGAGGTCCCTAGTGACACTTTTGCCTTTAGTGCTTCGACCTTTGCCAATCGGATGCTAACATCGAAGGTTATGTATCCGAAAGGTAGCTTTAGGGTTGAAGATTGGTGTCACCACGTGCTGAAGTGGGACGAGTTGACCCTTTGGGTGTTATCGAAGTTCAAAGCTGAGATTAAAGAGATTGGGCTGACGGCTGCTATCCGTACCACACAGGCCGACGTGGATCTCAACAAGCATATGTTTCTTGCGCTCTTAGAGATGTTCAATACCCAGACTGGCACTTTCTTTACCCCAGTGGGGGAGTTGGGACTGGCTCTTCATGAAATGTACGAGGTGTCCAAGCTTCCCTGGGGCTCAGAACCGTACGAGGAATACTTCCCCTCAAACGAAGAGATCGTCGTTCTGGAAAGGAAGGACCCAGAGATGATGGCTATTTTCAAAGAGGTGGCGAGCCATCATTATTTGATGCAACGGAAGGACAAGGGTAAGTCTCAGCCTCATGTAACTGCTTGGAGGGATTACGTCTTCAAGCAGAATTTGGCGGACCCCTCAAAGATCCGGTTTACGACTCCGCAGGGGTTGAAACCCGCAGAAGTAACTTCCGAAATGAGCCGACTGGACAAGAGAGCCCCCCGTTCAAATGAGAGTGGCGAAGATGCGTATAGTTGTTTCTGGCGTTGTGTGCACCGGATGTCATCCAAGGCAGTATTGACTGCATACTTGATGATATGGCTCCGGGATTGTGTGTTCTCGGGCGGATCTGGCTCTGTGGAGAGGGTAAACCGGAACCTCATTTTGCCAGCAGTGAAATTGGTCTTTGGTCGCCCTTTGGCTCTCCTCCCCGCGATGGTGTGTAACCTGTTGCAGGGTTTGAGGACCTTTGCTGATGATGTGATCCATGGGAGAGGTAGAAACGACAACTTTCTCCGGGCTGAGCTACCATTCCATTATTTGATGGGATGGTTGATTCTGTATCACCCGAACGTGATGAGTCCAGGTCCTGAAGAGGATCACATTGAAGGTGATGCCTTTATCCGCCGCTTCTACAAGAAAAAGTGGTTGTACACCGGCGTCCCCGTCTGCAGGAGAGTCTTATCTTACCTTCAGGGGTGGAAGATCGTCAAGGTCAGTCCCATCTTCACAGATTTCAAGGTCGACCAAGATTTGGAAGACTCTGGTGAGGATGCGATCACTCTGTCGAAATGAGGGTTTCATTGGTTGCAGAGTATTCGACATTCCCACTTGGTCTACCGCAACCAAAATAGGTGTTATCTGGAGCCCTATCTGCCAAGCCTATTTGCTCGACAGTTTGGTTACACCCAGTTGATGTTACGAAACTCCAGTAGCAGTCTGGGGTTCGCTGGGAGTTTACTGGATGGAGCCCGGGGTTGGCAATATTACAATGCCGGGTGCACTGGAGTTCATTTCAATACGCCAGTTCGTAACCCTCGGCCACAGATCCTGTATTCGGCCGTTAAGCTGTATTACACCATGAATACTGTACCTCCTGATTATGATAGAGAGACCAGCTTCATCATTGGAACTCAGCTAGAGGCTACTCAGAACATGTTGGTGGCGGCTCGGTCATATCGTCCACCAGAGTTGACGGGATATCGGGCTGCTGCTGTAGCATCATCGAGAGGTATTCGGGAAGATCCCCCTGCTGGGAATAGGCGGGCTGGCGCAGAAGCCGGTTCGTCTGTACCAAAAAGGCCGAGAAAGATGACGACTTCAAAGGCTACAGGAGTGCCGCCTGTAACGCCAACGGAATCAGTTCCTGTTGAGGTAAAGACCTTTTCCATAATCTGGCTCCTTCTGCCATTTCTGTGACATATGCTTTTCATTTGTAGGAACCGTTGAAGAAGAGGACCCGGGTTTCGAAACCGGGCGTCTGGTAAACCGAAGAAGGTGGCAAGCTCTTCTGACGAGCGTATTCCTCCGATTGTAATGTCTCCCATGGAGGAGAATCCTGACAATGTCGTTCCGGCGGAGATTTTAGTACCTCCAAATTATGTTGGGAGGGAAACTGATGTTGAAGCAGTTCCCGGAGTGGTGCAAGCCGTTGTGGAAGCCTTGGACGTTGAGGGCCCAGCAGACACGGGGCTTCCAGATGAAGAAGTGGAGTGGAGTTCGTCGTCTTCGGATGACGTTCCTCCAGGGATGCGTGAGTCTGTTGCGGGGGCAACAGACGTGATTGAAACAGAGGAGAGGGTTGATTCCCCTCCTTGTCATGATGCGGGGAGGTCGACTGTAGCGTTGCCGAGCCATACCCCAGGCTCAGCAATAGAGGCTGAGGTGGCTGCCGACCGGGAGGTGGCGACAGATTTTGTCCCCGTAGGGATTCGATAATGAGGGGGAGACTCGTCTGCCGAGCCCGACCCAGAAGACTTGCCCCGCCAAGAGACGGGAGCTGATCCAGTTAGCTTGCCAGAGGAAGGCTCCGCGCTGGTTACAGGTCGCGCCTCGGTGGTGGAGGGGGCAACTCCGGATGTTGATAATCCCTTTGAGACGGGAAAAGGCAAAGGCTTGCTGGTGCAGGAGCCCTCTGTTGCTTCTTTGACTTGGGGGACGATAGCGACACCTCATCCAACTCCTTCTGCTCTCTTGGCATCTGGAGCTGGTAGCGGAATTCAAGTTCCGGGTGCGGGAGTATCTGCTGAGGTCGACGTTTAAGCCTCGCAGATTGAGGTCGGCGGGTCCTCCTCAGGTCCGTCGTCCAGGGCAGCTCCTCCAACTCCTGCCATGACACCACAAGTGCTGGTGAATGCGGATGAGTATATGAAATTCATCGTTGAGGCAGTGTACAAGATGCTGCAGAAGGGTATATCGACAGTGATGAACGCCAATGGAAGTTTTACGATGGCAAAATCCATGGCGCTTCCACACATTGGTCTGATACGTCTCCACCAGGGCCATGATCATATGGCCAAGATTCTGGAGGCCTCGGTGACTGAGCTGGACCAGCTGCTTTCTGAGTTTCAACGTATCCAGCGAAATGATCTCTCCGCCCTGATAGACGCGGAAAAGGAGAAACTGATTGCTGAGATTGAGTCCTCTTATCAGGCCACCGTGGGTGTCTGGGAACGCGAGGTGGCTAAAACTGAGGCTGCGGTGGAGAGGCTATCTCAGTCCACGTAGGAGAAAGTGGAGTTACGGGCCGCGTTGGACGCTAGTATAGCGGAGGTTGATGCCAAGATTCGCCTCCTTGATGACCAGCGGGCCCAACTCTTATTAGATGCTGAACGAGTCCAGGCTGAACTTATAGCATCTAAGGAGGAGGAAGCAGCTTTCACGCGCCGGGCTCTTACTCTGGCTCAGCAGCGACAACAGTTGGACGAGAAGCATGAGGACGACACTTCTCCTGAGGCCATAGAAACGATGCGTCAAGAAGCCGAATGCCGGGTCCTGGCGACTGTAGAGACTCGGGCAGCAGGCTTGAAGCATCGGATTGAAGAGCTTTCGGCCAACCCCGGGGATGTATAGGGATTTTAATCTCTTTTTTTGTAATTTGCAACTCTTGCTGGAGGTGTAATCCTTTATTTTTGAAATAAAGAATACAAAGTTCTTTGCGGTGTGTTCATTTTTGCTTGTCATGAACTTGATGATTTGTATGGACCTATTATCTTTTGTGTACCTTAGTTTTTAGGCACAGATAATAAGTTCGAGAGAACCGATATGTTTGCTCAGAGGTGATATGGACGTGGCAAATATGGGACTCAAATGATGGAATCTTCCTACTCAGAGGTGTCATGGACGTGGTAGGAATGACTCTGGGGGATACGCGGAACTACTCAGAGGTAATGTGGACGTGGAAGTTCTGCGATCAATGTACGACAACGCAGGGGTTGTCTGTACGGAATGTTTACTCAGAGGTAATATGGACGTGGTAAACATGATGGGTAGCGTCGTCTTACGGAACGTAAGATTCTGCTTTATAGGGTGTTGGGGGAACAACTCAGAGGTAATGTGGACGTGGTTGTCTCTCTACTGGAAAATAGAACGCTATGGAACAGCTGGGTTCCAGAAGCGTAAGATTTTACGGAAGGTGTACGTGGGCCCTGATGATTGGGTCCAGAGACTCCCTTGTTGGGTGGAGATATATAGAAGTACAAGTCTAAGGATGTCAAGAGTAGTACTTCTTTAGGAACTTGCCGTTGATGGGCATCATGAACAAGTCCCCATTGGATTTGGCGATACGGTAGGCACCGTTTGAGTAAACCGTCTCTATGATGAAATGTCCTTCCCACTTGGGCTCGAACTTTTCTGGTGTCTTGTGAGTCAACACCATCGGCCTTCTGACTGCCAGAACCAGGTCGCCTACTTGGAAAGTCCTCTGCTTGACCTTTTTATTGAAAGCCTGTGATATACGGGCTTGATAGAGTTCGATGCATTGTTGAGCTAGGAGACGCTTTTCGTCAAGTGCCTCCAATTTTCGCAGACGGCGACGTTGATTGTCTTCTTCTGTGAGTCGGTTTGTGATTGCTACACGGAGTGAGGGTATCTGGATCTCGAGAGGCAGTACCGCTTCACTTTCGTAGACCAGGAAGAATGGTTTATTACCCGTCGGAGTCCGTACCGTTGTGCGGTAGGCCCAAAGGCATTCGCCGAGCTTTTCGTTCCAGTCGTGTTTGTTGGATGACACGACCTTTTTGAGTAGCCTGACCATAGTCTTATTAAATGCCTCGGCCAATTCGTTTACTGCCGGATTGTAGGCGGTTGATGCCACATTTTGAATGTGATTCTTGTCACAGAATCTGCTGAAAATATGGCTGATGAACTGAGGACCGTTATCGTAGATAATCCTCCGGGATACCCCGAAACGGTAGATGACATGGTGCTTGATGAAGCTGATCACCCTAGAGCTCTTCACTTCCACCAGTAGAACTGCTTCTGCCCACTTGGAGAAGTAGTCAGTGATGGCTAGAATGAAGTGGTGTCCCCTCGATGACGGAGGGGTGATCGGTCCTACAATGTTCATGCCCCAGGCTTCGAAGGGCCAAGAGGCGACTATAGGATGTAGTGGTTCTGACGGTGTATAGATGAAGTCAGCGTGAAGCTGGCATGCATGGCACTTTTTAGCGTAGTCGACAGCGTCGGCTGCCATGGTTGGCCAGTAGTAGCCCATGCGTCGCAGACGATCCTGCAACTTAGGGCCAGGTTGATGAGCCTCGCAGGTTCCATCGTGAGCTTCTCGAAGGGCTTCGGCTGCTTCCTCGTTGGATAAGCATCGAAGGAGAAGTCCATCGTAGGAGCGTCGGTACAGCATTTTAGTAGCTGTATTGTAGTAGAATTGAAAGGAGCACCTCCGGACTGAGATGGCTTCTTTCGGGTCCTCCGGGAGAATTCTGTAGACAGCGAAGTCGATGAACGGGAACCTCCAGTCTCGGACATTAATACCAGTACTCGTTGACGCGGCATGGGCAATTTGTGAGCATAGGTTGTTCTTAGGACAGACCAAGTCTCGCCCAACTTCCGTTACGTAGTATCGAGTCCCGAAGGGTGCTGCCAATGAGGCTGCGAGGCCAGCTAGAGCATCAGCCTCCAGATTTTGTAGACGAGGTACATGTTCGATGAAGAACTTGGTGAAGGTTGAAATGATGTTCAATGCAACCTCATGGTAAGGAATCAGATCTTTATGGCGAACTTCGTATTGCCCTCTAACCTGATTAACGACGAGTTTTGAGTCGTCGTAGGCTTCCAGATGATCCACCCCCAGCTGTTGTGCCAGCTGGAGTCCCATAATGAGTGCGTTGTACTCGACAATATTGTTGGAGCACAGCTTTGAAAGGGAGTTAGCACGCTGTATGACCAGCTGATCGGGGGAGACTAGGACTACCCCCACTCCTGTGATGATTTGGCCTTTGGGGCCTGTTCTTGAAGCGCCATCAAAAAACATCCGCCAGATGAAGCTTTCTTCGGTGACGTTAGATTCTTGAACCTTATCCGGGATATCTTTATAGAGTCTTGGGGATTCTGGGATGGGGTGTGCAGCTAAAAAGTCGGCCAGAGCCTGATCCTTGACGGCTTTTTGTGGAACGAACCATGTTGTATGGTGTTAGCAGGATCGCCCATGTAGCTAGCCGGGAATTTAATGACCCTGGCTTCGTCATGAGAACTCTGAGTGGATTGACTCGGGAGATGACATGAATCGTCTGGCCTGAGACATAATGGCAAGTCTTCTGGATGGCAAATACCAAAGCCAAACACTCTTTTTCAACGGGGTTGTACCGGTGTTTGGCCCCGATTAGTGTTCTACTGAGGTAGTAGATAGCTTGCTCATAGCCTACATCGCTGTTTTGAGCCAGCAGGGCTCCGAGGGAATGATCTATAGCACGGATGTAGAGAAGAAATGGTTTGCCGACGACGGGTGCCACCAGGACTGGTGGGCTCGTCAAGTAAGCTTTGATGTCGTCGAAAGCTTTTTGGCATTCCTCTGTCCAGACGTAAGAGACTCCCTTCTTCATGAGCTGGGTGAAGGGTTGACATTTTCCGAAAAGGTTCGCTATAAACCTCCGGATGTATGCCAGGCGCCCCTGCAGGCTCCGAAGTTCTCGGAGGTTCTTCGGAGGATCCATGTCAAGGATGGCCTTGGTCTTCTCGGGATCGACATGAATGCCTTTCGCCGTGATAATGAAGCCCAAGAACTTTCTGCTAGAAACCCTAAGGAAGGATTTAGCGGGGTTCATCTTGAGTTGATGTGCTCGCATGAGAACGAAGATTGTCTTAAGGTCTCGTAGGTAATCTCCTTTGAGACGGCTCTTAACTGCGATGTTATCAACATAGCATTCGACTGTCTTACAAAGATACTGACGGAAGATGGTGCTCATAGCTCGCTGGTATGTTGCACCAGCGTTCTTCAAGCCGAAAGGCATCACTGTGTAGCAGAAGACCCCCTTCGGTGTCCTGAATGACGTGTGTTTTACGTCATCGGGAAACATCTTGATCTGGTTGTAGCCCGAATACCCGTCCATAAAAGACATGCGTTCGAAGCTACATGTGTTATCGATCATCACGTCGGTGATTGGTAGTAGGAATTCGTCCTTCGGGCAAGCAGTGTTGAGATTCCTGAAGTCGATACAGACTCGTATCTTCCCATTCTTCTTGGTGACAGGGACGACGTTGGCCACCCAATCCGGGTGTTGTTCTTCACGAATGAATCCGCTGGTCAGGAGTTTGTCTACTTCCTGATCGATAGCGTTCATAATGTTAGAACGAAAACGTCGCTGTTGTTGTTTTATAGGCTTGGCATCAGGTAAGATGTTAAGCCTATGCATCGCAATTTGGGGATCAAGTCCTGGCATATCTTTATAGCTCCAGGCGAAGACATCGATATATTCTTTAGCCAGCTGGATTAAAGATTCTCGGTCTTCTCCTTTTAGGCTTTTGCTGATGAAGATAGGTTTGGAGGAAGATCCATCCCCAAGGTCGATCTGCTCGACTTCGTCTTCGGTAGGGGGTTCGCGTAATTTAAAATGAGACTCCCACTGTTCTCCTAGACGTTGAGCCCAGAGTTCTTCTTTGAAGAATTCTGGCGTTTGGTCTTCGCCTTCATCCTCTTGAGATTGTGCAGTTGTCATGTTGGCTGATAGCACTTTCTTGAAGACTGATCCGATACTGGTATCGGAATCCCAAGTTGATGCTTCGGACGAGTGAGAATGTTCTGCTTCTTCTGCCTCTGAATTCTCTGGAGTTGACAGCGGCGTGACATAGCCCACCATCCGTCGAGTTCAATGATAGTAGTCCTGCGACTTTCCTTTAGGTGTTGGAAGCCGGAGAGGAAGACGTTGACCCTTGCCGTAGTTCAGACCTTTGTTGCTTTTTATGTTGTAACCCATCTTTTGGATGAGGTACTTTGTCTTGTCCGTGTACCGATAGACTTGTATTCTGCCGGTATCTGGTTCTGGCTCGAGTGGCGAGAGGTCTTGATGACGCTCGACTTTGCCGAAGATGATGGATTCTTCGTCTCGATTCCGCAGTGGGACTACAAAACAGACCCCTTGGGACGGGACTACTCGATTTACATGATGGACGGTTGTTATTTGTGTTTGCAATGACCGTAGAACGTTATCTAATGTATACATGGCATTCTAATGTGGCTGGAATAATTAAAATACACTCTATTATTGATAAAACACGAGATTTTGTCCCACAGAATTACATTGTCCAGAGAGGGTGCATCTACATCAGCAGAGATATATTCCCCTAGCTCTTCATCTGTGAGTACTGGGGTTGGATCGGGGGAGTCCACCACAGTTTTGATCTTGGGGTCCGAGAGGGCTATGTGGGCCTTCTCCGGCAGCTTGGATGAGACGGATGATTGCGGAGGCTTGCCTTTAAGACGCACCTTCAGAGGTGCCTCAACTGCGCCTTCAGTGGCTGGTGCCTTCCCTTGTAGTTTTGCCACAAGTCGAGCCGATGTTTGAGGCGCCATTCCCTTGAGCCGTATCTTCAAGGGAGCTTCAGTAGGTATTCTACCTGGAGCAGTTGGTGCTTTTCCAGGTAGCTTGATGCTCATGGGAGGCAACGTCTGAGGCGGCTTCCCTTTGAGTCAAATTTTTAGAGGAGCCTCAGGAATCGTCTCTGGCTCCATGTCGGGCTCTGCTGCTGTTTCTGCTTCATCTTCAGCATCATTGGCTTCCTCCTCGTCAGGTGATCTGTACAAGTTGGAATCAGTGAAGTAGGCTTCAACCCCCTTAAAAGGGTCGATGTCTGCGAACTCTGTCCGAATGATGTCATTGGTGGACACATATTTTATACATTGGTGGAGTGTGGAAGGTACCACCATGTATTCATGCAGCCACGGACGACCCAGTAGGAGGTTGTAGTTGACATCGGCGTCCACGACATAGCAAGTGACCTCAGTTCTGAGGTTACCAATATGATACTTCAGCCGTATTTTGCCCAGCGGCTCACTCTTGCTGGTATTAAAGCTACTGATTATGGTGTTGGAGGGCACCAGATGGTACATTAGGATCCCCAGTATTGAGAGCAGCATCTTCGGGATGATGCTGAGGGAAGATCCCGGATCGATCTGAATCTGCTTCACCTTGACGGAACCGATATACCCTGTATAATACAGAGGCCTGTTGTGTCGGTTGTGCTTGAGCAGCATGTCTTATTGGGTGAAGATTATGTTGGGGATAACTTCATCCGTACAATGATAGTGCGCACATGTAGTCGGGAGATCTTCAGGCTGCTTGACCTGACTAATGAAGGACTCAGCATCCTTCAGAGCTTCACGAGTGTCCTTGGAAAGGCGAAGAAGCTCAAACAGAGATAGGCGGGCAGGAGTACTGGCAAGTTGTGCAGGTATGTCAAAGTTGTGGGGCTTGGCTAGCCCCGAAGCATTCTCCTTTCGCAGAGGTTTGTCGAAACGGACCTCTCCATTCTTCTGCTTATTAGCTGCTGGAGGCTTGGACGGACCCCCTTCTTCGGCAGCAGGGGTAGTGCAGGGAGGCACCACCTCGACGACAGCTTCGTCGGGTTGGACGTTCAACTGCGAACGGGTTTGTACAGGAAGAGCCTCTTCTGCGGAGGAAGAGACCATGCGGTAAGACTTGATCTTCCTGCCTTTGGTTTTGGAGGCAGAGCGTACCTCCGGTTGAGTAACCTCAGAGACAAGATCAGGGTAAACCCATAAGATCTCTCCCCGAGATGTGGTGAGCGGGGTGAGTCCACTCACGTTGTCATGAGTAGGTGGTAAAATTAACCACCTCCATTGTCGCATTAGGGATGGGGACGATGCCATCTTGTGTTGTAGTTGGCTGCAAGGTGCCAAATTGGAGTGACACCAGATTGGCCGAGACCGTTTTCTCCTCGTAGTCGACGGAGATAACATCCGCATTGATCATGCGCTGGATATAGTTTTTGAGGACGTAGCAGTCCTTGGTTGGATGTCCGACAAACCGATGGTAGTGACAGTACCTCGGATTGTCCACTTTCCTAACCTCGTCGGGACGCTTCAGGTCCGGCAATTTGATCTTGTCACCCTGCTTCAGTATCTCAAAGTGTTGCAGGGTGTCTTCATCATTGAAAGAATAAACCTCCTTTGGCCTTGGTGCAAGTGGAGGCTTTTGAGTGGGTGCTGATGCACCTTTGGAGGCATTGACAGTCAATGTCTGTTTCCCCTTCGTCTTTCGTCCAGGGTTGTTGGCTGCAGGCCGTTTTCCCTCGTCCTCAAAGGCAGAGAAACTGACTCCCAGAAGGCGAGCATTAGACGCCTTCTTCTCTGCTGCTTCAGCTTCGATGATCAAGGAACTCCAGTAGGGAGGGGGAGTGGAGTTCAGCCAGAGTTTGACTGCAGGCAGCATGTTCATACTGCAGGAGAAGAGGAGTGCATATTCTGGCATGCCCGGGGGCAGTCTGAAGCAGGCCTGTCGGAAGCGTTCGATGAATACTCGAACTGTTTCCTTCTCCTTCTGGCGTATCTCTATGAGGGACGCCATTGTCATGTCCTTTCCGCCTTCGTAGAAACGGTCGAGGAAGAGGCGCGTCAAGTCATCGAAGTAAGATATAGAGTTATCGGGGAGGCTGCAGTACCAGTCGTACGCCACTCCTTTCAGTGCCCCGACAAATATGCTGGTAAGTAGTGTGTCCTCCTTCGGAAGATGTCCCGTTTGGGACTGGAAGTACGTCAGATAGCGACGCGGAGAGTCCTTCCCATTGTACGGCGTCAGAGTTTATGGTTTATATTTAGGAGGATAAACCACTTTGTTCCATTCAAGGGGATAGGGTTGGGGGATCCCCATCTTCTGGCACTCCTCTTGCCTGTTCTTGGACTCAAAGTGCTTGCGCAAGTCCCTGATCATCTCCACCACGTCTTCCGTGGAGCTGGGAGTTGGTGAAAGTGGTATAGCCTGGAGTTGAGCATTTGATGTCTCCGACGTCCGAGGTGCTTCGCGGTGATCCGTATCCAAGGATACTCGTTGAAGGGGTACACTTGATTCTCCATTGGCCCCTGGGTCAGGAACGGTAGATGGTGCCCTGGCCAAAGCTGACCGCATCTCGAACACTGCTTGAGTCAGTGTTTGTATGGAGGTGAGCCCTCCCTCCAGGGTATCCATGCGCTGGACGAGGTCTGCTGGCGGTGCATCTGGCTCGGTATCACCCCAGTCATGTATACTGTCATGATACGGCTGGAGTCGGATGGATCAGTTGAGGCTTCGCTTTCGGCCTCGCTCTTTTGTAGGGGAGTTGCCTCTCCTGGAGTTTCGGCCTGGCTACCCCTAGCTGTGTTTTGGAGGACACCCTCGTCTTCGAGAGAAGTATCCGCGAGGGCCTGATTACCCCCAGTTCTGTCTTGTAGGACTTCTTCGTCTTCGAAACGCAGGTCCACAGGGGCTAGACTACCCCCAACAACATCCGGAAGGTTGACTTCCATCCCAGTTGTGCTCTGTAGGGCATCTTCGTCTTTAGAAGGAGGATCAACAAGGGCTTGACTACCCCCAGCTTCCTCCAGGATCTTTCTTCTCTCTCGAGTACCTTCGAACACTCCAGAGGATGGAACAGTTGTCTTGGTTCTCCTCGGCTGACTCTTGGACGAGGACGAGGACGAGGAATGACCAGTCACCTTTCGGATTGACGAGGAATTAGAGATCACGTTGCATGAAGCAACCTCTGGTTCCTTTTCAATTGATACCTTCTTCTCGAGGCGACGTCGGAGAGGTGTTGATGATTGCAGCCGCTGGAACACCGACTGCCTTGGTGGCGGGACTGCTATTTTGCAACAACAGTTGATGGTGACTACAGCACAGGCATATCCTGTGAGGGGCGTATTGAGCTTGTCAGTCGACTCTCCTGACTGGCGTTTATGAGTGATCACGTAACGCAGATCGTTGGAGGAGAGTGCCACCTTCGTACCCCCATCAGGCGCATGGCAAGGCCAAGCGCCGGGGTGGTCAAGTGAATGTTGTACCCCCTGTTCCAACACCAAACAGGTGCTCAGATCAGTAGTGGAGGAACAACATTTACAGTGGCTTGAACGAACCTCAAACGTACAACGAGAGGAGGCACGGGAGTTCAAGACCACAGGGTTTGCCTTGCTCGACTCGGTTGCGAACGCAACAGATGCGCCCAAGTGAGACAAGGACTTTGAAGGTCAACTCTTTTCCTGCGCAGAAGCACCCGAGTCGACCTTATACAGCTTACCATCCGCAGCCCACATGATTGTGAGCGCATGCTTCTGGTTTGCTGTCGGCATAGCACGTTTGAGGCGCATGGCCCGTGCTGCCTTGGACTTCTTCGTACTAGCCTGCTGGGGCACATAGTACTCAGAGTCCAAATTCTCCTCGCCACTACAGCGAGTGAGTCTGTCAAAGATAGAGACCTTCTGCGGCACATCAGAGGTGATGCACGGGGCATTATCTGCGCCCCTGCTCCGTCGATGCATCTTCCTCGCCTGAGAGGGAGATGGCTGGGGAATGTGGTGAGCCACACGTTTCCTCGAGAGATATGCTGCACCGTTTAGCACATCTTGATTGCTGAGGACGTCAGCAGGAAGAGATGGCTGCATCGGTGCATCCCCTTCGGTGGTGGTGCCAGAGGCGTCGACCTTGTGCACCCAGACTTGGCGAGTCTTCTTCAGCTTCGGTAGTCGCTTCGAAGGACTCGCGCTGCGTTCAGAGATGAACTCCTCATACGCCTGTTGATTGAGGCGTACGACCAGCATCTTGTGGGAGGAGCCCACCTTTACGTCGTCGGATTGCGACACAGCTTTCTCAGTGGAGGAGAAAGAGGTCTCCAGCAGAGTCGCTAGCTTATTTGCTATTAAAATCTTTTGATGTAATTTCAATACAAATAGAACAGTGTTACAATGTAGGACTTAGACGTAGTCCTAGGAGTACACTTTTGTTTAATCTGGGTCCCTTGTGCCGATAGAGCGAGTGGTAATGCGTTGACTCTGTTGACGATCTGACGATGGTTCTCAGTTCTCTGAAGATCTGGGTTGTTCTAGGTACAGGAGCTTGCGAAGAGGAAGAAGACGTTGAGTGTCTGTATCTGTCTCTCTCTATATGTTGCCGATGATTGCATGACGTCTCTGTCTCTGTGTATGTGTGTGAAAGAAGGAAATGATCCCTCTATTTATAGCTTTGCAGACTGGCTGCTCATGCGCGTATGTAGGATGCGCCTGTACGTGGGGACGCCACGTGGTAGTTGCTGATGGAGGCGCATAGGCGATGCGCCCTGATTAAGGAGTTGAAATCTTCTCGTTGCTATCGTGGGCTGCGACAGAGCTGGCACGTAGCAACGGAGAAGATCTTTCAGTTGCTGAGATCTTGGATGATTAGTACCCCTTCATCGGCTGAACTGAGTCAAGAGACACGTGGCGCATATCCGTGGCTCGAAGATCTCGAATTTGGTGGGGAGTGATCTGATAGGATGCGCCTGGGATTGGGCGCATGAGGAGGCTTTGGCTCGTAAACTTTAGGAGTCACGAACCAGTCGGGGCGTATGGCTTTTGAGGCGCATGCGGGGCTTCAGTATTGACTTTACTTCTGTCTTTAGGGATCAGAGAAAAGTCTGAGGCGCATGGCTTTTGAGGCGTATGCAGAGATTTGGGCGCATGGCCGCGGAGGCGTATGCGAAATGGTTGGGCAGCCACGTGGCTTGTAACCGCCGGAGGGGAGTAATGATGGTGCTGACGTTGGTGACGCTTCATTTTTTGAAAAAGCTGTCAACTGTTCAGTCCTCGGGGGATGTGCTGCCAACTCTATCAGACTTCAGCATTTAATGTTCTTTGACAGGTGATGGGTCGTTGAGTGGGCGCATCGATCGGCGTTCCACTAGGTATATGGGGACGCATGGGGGCGTATCCTTTGATGGGAGCTGGGCGCGTCAGCACGATGCGCGGTCTGGCCGACGCATCCACTTTGCATGACATGTCTTTATGGGCCCGACTGTTACGTTCTTCGAGTGCTTTAAATAGCCGTTCTTGACTTGGCTGAATTCGAAGCGTCAGGTTCATCACCATTTAATGCAAATTCATTGTACGGGATTCGGAGAGCCAGCCACTTGGCGCATGGGTTTGATTTGCCCGACCTATAAATAGTGGCATGGAGAGGGTTTGCTTATCGTTCTCTCACGTGCTCCCAACATAAAATTGTTTGCTCGAGCACATTCTGTTGACGAGATGCTCTTGAGGGTGAAGATACGACGCATTGTCTTCATTGATGCACTTGAAGGTGACTGTTACAACCAAAAGTCGGAGTCGAGGGCTTCTTAGGCAGGCAGAAGGTGCCTGTTGCATCCAAAGATCGGATGCTCGAGCCTCGTCTCCGTTATGCTGGAAGAGCCGCAGATCGGAATTGCGGTGCCCCGATCATCTTCTTTGGGCTTTGGGAGAGCTCCTCCTCCTGCTAGTGTGGGTGTTGCCCATTCTGGTTGGGTTGAAAGCTGCTCCTTTAGCCGCAGGTTGATTTGCGGTGCTCTCCTCTTCCTTGGTTTGGGGAGCTCTTCCTCCAGCTAGAGGGTTGATTGCCACCCTCGTTCTGCTCAATAAATGCTTCATTAGTCGAAGCATTTGATGGCGCATATGCTGACACTTCATGATGCGCCTGTCTGGGACGCTGAAGGGCGGCACATAACTGAGCTGCTGAAGGGATGCACATAACTGAGGATGCACATAACTGAGCTGCTGAAGGGATGCGCCTGGCTGAGAGCGCATGGCGAGATGCGCCTGTTTGAGAGCGCATGGTGGTTGCTGCGCCTAGCCGTAGACTTAGGGTCTTTTCTTTGTAGAAATCCTCCTTTGTACAGCTCTTTTTAAGACATGTAATAGACTTTTATATGAAAATAAAAATCTTCTCTTAATGTCTATGTTTTTGCTTTGCTGTGCCAAGTACTTCCTTTGAGCTCCCTGAGGCATGTAATGTTTGGCGCATAGGATTTATGGTCCTGAAGTTCCATGCTTCTACAAACTCTAGTTCTGTAAAAATCACGGCTAAGAAAATTCAAAGAAAGAAGAAGATTGGACTAGCGAACAAAGGTAAAACACCATGGAACAAAGGAAAAAAATTATTGGTTGTGTTGCTTGCTTGTGTCAAAATTATTCAATAATAGGGGCCACACATGTAAAATTAATTTGTTGGGCTATCTAAATAATTAAGCCAAATTAAAGTGGTCTATTTGAAAAATTGGCTTAAGGATTTGATTGTCATGGAAATAATGTGTAGGTACCGGAGATAAATCTAATTTGATGAGGGGCCAAATTAGAAATATGAAAACACACACACACACACATACACACACACACACACACATATATATTTTTTTTTCACACACACACACACACACACACACACACACACACATATATATATATATATATATATATATATATATATATATATATATATATATATATATATATATATTCGTTAGGGTTATGGTTCGCCAACTCATACGGCCACCAAAGAGAGGGTTTTTTTCTATTCTCTTCTGCATCCTCATCAACAAAGAAGGGAACAAAAATTTCATCTTTGTTGTTATGGGTCGTATCAAGTTGGAAGATCGAACCCCATAAAGAGACATCTGCTTCAAGATCCATCAAGCCAATCAATGGATTCAGGTATGCTTTCACATTTACTTTGTTCTTCATCTCATGAATCAACGGGCAATAATTTTTAAGAAGTGGTGTCAGAGCCTTTCTTGTCTGATTTATGAGGTCGAAGTTTCAGAATAATTTTTTGTTGTTCATAAATTCTAGATCGTTCCACCTAATTAAATTTAGGATTTCGATTGTTCCGATCAAGAATTGTTTTTTTATTTATAAAAGAAAATGCTGATGAACATTGTTTGTTCGTTCTTGCCATACAATTTGAAAGATTGCATCTTGTTATAGCTATCATATATTCCAATTATAGTATTATGAATGCTTGGTTAAGATGGAATCTTGTACTGCATTGCACACGGGATCAAGAACTTTTGATTTTATGTCAATTTTCGTATTTACTTGTTCTTTCATTGGCTTGGTAGTGAGATTTAGGCAAATTAACCCTTAATTTTGTGTTAACTTGCATATTTAAACCCTATTGTGCTAAAATAATGAAGCAAGAGGCAGTAGCAGTGGACAAAAATCAAATGATTGTCATTTATTTTTACTCAAGTCTTAACAGGATTGGAACCTAGGAGGACGGAGGGATCAATAAAGTAATCGGCCCTTGGATAATATATGTTCCTGAAGCTTTGGATAATATATGTTCCTGAAGCTTATATTAGGATTAAAGTTTTTCTAATCTATATGTTATTGCTTCTATAGTAGCATCAATTACTATGTTCGGATCTGCAAATATATATATATATATATATATATATATATATATATATATATATATATATATGCTTAGCGTCATCTTGTCAGTGCTGTGCCGATAAACAACCGGAAACGATAGACCACATACTCTGCCACGGCAATTCTTCGGCTAACGTCTGGTCGGCCCTATCCCATCGCTGTGGCATGGTGATGGCCGGTGTGAGCTTCAACGATCTTCTGGCCACCTGGGCCAACGCGTCTCATTGCCACCAGATCATTGCAGCCGCCATCACGTGGGTCTTATGGAAGAACCGCAACAAAGCTAGATACGAAGGTCGCCTATTCTCGGTCGAGCAGCTCACTCGCGAGGCCATCTGCCAGAGTCTCAAGATCAAACGTAATTGCAACCATGGCCGACAGCAGTTTTGGGACCTTTTGGCCTCCTGATCTTTTTGCTAGGAGAGTCTCCCCTCTTCCTTTTTTGTCTTCCGCTTTTTGCGCTTACTTGTAAAGGCTTCGGCATTTTGTGCCTTGAATGAATAAAATGGGGAGGGTTTGGTTATATATATATATATATTTTTTTCTATTATTATTATTATCATTATTATTTTTATTTATAAAAGCACCATTTTATTCAATAACCAAAATTCCAAAAGAGTACAAAACAACTCAAAACAGCACCACACCATTAACCCCCTAGTGAGAGCACTTGATACTAGCTTTACAAATTTGTCTATGAATCTCCTTGATCACCATCTCAGTTGAGTACCGATAGCCTTCATATCGCCACTTATTACGATTTTTCGATAGCACCCAAATTGTGGCACCAACTGCAATCTGTTTTTGATGAAGCTTCTTTCCCCGCCACCACCTATTTAATTGCTGCATTAACGAAGAAGCGCCCCTAGCTTGCACCGTGTATTCCTTCTGCAACACAAGCCAAACCTCCGAAGCCATATCACCCGCATGTAAAATGTGATCCAGAGTTTCCTCTGAGCTCTGCTGACAACAGCGGCACTTAGAGGCCATACTAAACCCAAGCTTAACAATGTTATCATCTGTTGGCACCTTGTTGTGAAGGACACGCCACAATAAAATGGACCATTTGTAGGGAAGACATGTTCCCCATATATGAACAAAATGGAAAATAATAGGCTAGTGCTTTCGAGCCAAATCCCAGGCAGACGCTACTGTAAACCTTCCCGAAATTCTGCGCCACCACCAACCTGAATCGTCCACCATGATCTGTTGATCAGCAAAGTGTCTTCCTTCAAACAGCCGCTTCCATACATGAGTAGCATTAGACGTCACCGAAACCTCACTCGCAGGGATATGAGAGCAGTATTTGGCTTTAAAGAATGAGACCCAGAGGCTGTCCTGAGTAGTAAACTTCCACCAAAGCTTAATAGTGAAGGCTTGCATCATATCTTCCAATCTCTTAACTCCCAGCCCTCCTTCTTCCTTCGTACGGGCAATATAGTCCCAACCCAGCCATTTTCGTCTAGGAGCTCCTTGGAACGAGCCCCAAAAGAAGTCACTAAAAATGGCTTCAATTCGACATAGCACGGTGACTGTATATATATATATATATATATATATATATATATATATATATAAATATATATATATATATATATATATTTATATATATATATATATATTTAAAACTAATTTCAGTCTTTGCATCTGCTGTATCTTTTATATTTCATCCACATTGTAGTACTCAGTTTATAAGAGGAGATTGCAATTTTTGTTCTAGATGAAAAATACTTAGACTATTGGAATATTAGCAGTGATCCAATGATCTATAAGAAATATTTTATTTATTGATTTTATACTATGGACATGTTAGATCATACTGGAATAAGGATAACAAAATTTTGGTTATAATTAAAGGATTATATTTTGGGGCATATTTACATGACTCGGGCCAAAAAAAAGGGTCATCTCCAATAGATTATTTTTATTTGAAGTAATTATTATAAGCTAATTAATGTAATCTGTTGACTTATGATTTTTTGATTTAAGTTATAATCTTGTAAATATATGTACATAAGCATTTAGTCAACATTCAAATTTTGGTGATTTTTTTATAACTAGCAATAGTTGTCTAACATTCTAACTTGACCCATTGAAACAAGATGTCGCAAAAGTGACCTCTCTTGCATAGATAATCTATAAGGGATGTCGGATGTTTGTGTTGTACATTCATGCGGGTATTAGCCGGCCCAAAGGAAGGTTAATACTTGGTCGAATTGCACACATACTTGTGGAGATAAATGTGTGACAATTATAAGGTTTATATGTAAATAATAACCTGATCCAAAGATAGACTTATTATTTGACATGACTTATTGTCAACGTTTGATCATTACACCAAGAGTACCACTTGCAAAGACTTGATATTAATGATGTATTAGTATCTTGAGATGGGATTCGCCATTATTTGAATTTGTTTGACTATATTTTATTCTTTCGTTATTAATTAGAGCATGTTTTTTTTATATAGCTAGTGTTGCTTCAATATTTGCTAATCTAAACTCAATTTCAATACTTAATGGGACAAACTTCAAGGACTGAAAAGATAACATTTATATTGTTCTCGGCTGCATGGATCTAGACCTTTCACTTAGGATTGAACGTCCTACTACTCCTAAGGATGACAGTTCATCTGTTGACAGAGCGAGATGTAGTAGGTATCTTGAGATGTGATTCACCATTATTTGAATTTGTTTGACTATATTTTATTCTTCGGTTATTAATTAGAGCATGTTCGTTTGTTTTTTTACAGCTAGTGTTGCTTCAATATCTGTTAATCTGAACTCAATTCCAATGCTTAACGGGACAAACTTCAAGGACTGAAAAGAGAACATTTATATTGTTCTCGACTGCATGGATCTAGATCTTTTACTTAGGATTGAACGTCCTACTACTCCTAAGGATGACAGTTCATCTGCTGACAGAGCAAACTTTGAGAAGTGGGAACGCTCAAATTGCATGAGTCTAATGATCATAAAGCGCGATATTCCAGAAGCATTCAGGAATGCAGTATCTGATGAGGTTACTAATGCCAAATAATTCCTTGCTGAAATCGAGAAATGATTTGTACAGAATGATAAGGCAAAAATAAGCATACTTTTGTTGCGCTTGATTACCATGAAGCATAAAGGCAAAGGTAACATAAGGGAGTACATCATGGAGATATCTCATATTGCTTCAAAACTTAAGGCACTTAAGCTCGACCCGTCGGATGACTTGTTCGTTTATTTGGTATTGGTCTTACTTCTTACATAGTACAATCAGTTTAAGGTCAATTACAACTACCAAAAGGAAAAATAGACTCTAAATGAGCTTATTTCGTACTGTGTACACGAAAAAGAGAGGTTGAAGCAAGATAAAACTGAAAGTGCTAATTTGGCTGCCACCCCTAAAGACAAATATAAGGGCACTAAGGAAAGAATACAAAAGCTAGTAAGGGTCCAGCACAAAGGAAACAACAAACTGAAGCTAATAGTTATTTCTTTGCGGCAAGCCGGGACACATAAAGAAAGAATGTATAAAGTACCACACATAGCGTGTAAAGAAAGGGTTGCATGATCTACTGAATGCCAATTGATGGTGAAAGACACATCTTTGTGGGTGACGGAAAGTCGGTAGAAGTGGAAGCAATAGAAAAATTTTAGGTTATTAATTATTAATGGATTTGATAGACAAATTTTAAAAGCTTTTATTATACCGTCTTTTAAACAAAATTTAGTTACAGTTGTTTTTTATTTGACAAATCTAGTTATCATTGTTCATTTGGAAACAATAAAGTTTGATTTATTTTCAAATTCAAATTGTTGTTGGTAATTTTTTTAAATGTTCATGATAACCTATATTCGCTTGAAACTATTGCGTCCTATAAAAAAATCTTGCATATGAAACCACGTGGTACTAAACACAAAATAAGGAATTTTTTTGACGAGAACAGTTATATTTTTGAGGATGTTGAGTTTTAGGGGAGAAATAAAGTCAAGGACATCGTCTTTGAGGAGGAATCGATTTTGATTCCTACTATCACTTTTGACGATGTATATGATTCTGTCATTGATCAAGAAGTGTATTCGGAACCTCAACAAGACAGTTGAATTACCTCTATAATTCGATGTTAAGCTAACTCGACAAGACAACGTAGTGGAACCCCAATTCAAGATAAGGTAATTATTTCTGAGGAACAACTTGACAACCTCAAGAATCAGTGCCATTAAGATGGTCCACTAGAGAAAAGAGAAATATAATTTCGGATAATCTTGTCGTATTTCTCTAGGAACGTGAGAAAGACTGTGGAATACTAAAAGGTGATCTAATCAACTTCCGTCAGGCCATGGTAAGTTCCAATTCTCAAAAGTGGATTGAGGTAATGAATGAGGAGTATAAGTCTATGCAAGACAATGAAGTTTAGGAACTTGTCCCATTACCAAAAGGTGCGAAGCCCATTGGTTGCAAATGGATATTTAAAACCAAGAAGGATTAGAAGGGTAATATGGAGATATATAAAGTATATCTTGCAGCTTTACTCAAAAGTTAATGTTCGATTTGAAAGACATTTTTCGGTATATTCGAAAGACACTTTTAAAACAATCATAGCACTTATTGCACATTTTGATCTTGAGTTAATTACATCAAATAGATGTCAAAACGACATTTCTCAATGGTAACATTGACGAAATAATTTATAAGGTACAACCATAAAACTGCGTCTGAAGACCCAAAGAATGTGGTTTGCAAACTGACAAAATCTATCTATGGACTCAAGCAGGCTTTTCGTCAAAGGTACTTCAAATTTTACCAAGAAATTATCTTATTTGGTTTTAAGATAAACATTGTTGAAGATTGTGTGTATCACAAGTTCAGTGGGAGTAGGTATTTTTTTGGTTTTGTATATCAATTAAAGTATTTAATGCAAACTAGTGACATATGTTGCTAAATGAGACAAGTTCAGTCTCAATCCAGTGCCCTAAGATTAGCCTTAAAATTTAGAAAATGCAATAAATTTCCCATTCATGATCAGTTAGTTGTACGGAGTCTAATGTATGCTCAAATATATACGTGTCAGGATATTGCATACATAGTTGGGATGTTAGGCAGATATTTAAGCAAATATGGGATGGATCATTGGATGGCAGCCAAGCTACTTAAGTAATTAATAGAGAACAAGGAGTTATTTGCTCTTTACAAGAGATCGAATAATTTTGGAGATCATAAGGTATTACGACTCTGATTGTGCTGGATGCCAACATAGCAGGAGATCCATATCAGGTTATGTTTACATGTTGACTGGTGGAGATATATTTTAGATGAGTGTCAAACATGCACTCATAGTTTCTTCCTGTAACAGTATACTGAAAAGCAATGCTTTGAGTATAAGTGGGAGATTGTTAGGATTATATACTAAAAACATCACTTTTTTAGTAACCTTATTTCCTTAAATTTTGAATGAGAATCATATAGGCAAATGTTTGCGTATTGTATTTGTTGCAAGTGTTAATGCAAATGTCTGATATTCTATATTGTAGATAATATGGTGTGTGGTGTCACACAGAAGATCATATTATCAGTTTCCTATGGAGTATATAAATAGTTCACAACCTAGATGGACTTGGACAATCTATTGGAAAGGTTGTAGTGTAATCTGGTATTAGTCTATCTTGACTATTGGTTTACACTAGTACACTTTGTGTGTATTGAATAGGACCACTTGAGGTTGTTCTCTTTGTACTGACTACATAAGAGAACAAACACCTCTGTTATTATGGATGCTTGTGCTCTTAACCCGGATATAATAACGGACATGTATACAGTGTGTATTATTTTGACTCATAAAAGAGTGAGATTCATTATGGATCGACAACCTCTATGAATTGGGTAATAACATTGTATGTATGATGGGCTGTTGATTATAAATGGAATCCATATCCCGATACATCGGGTTGATGATGTCCCTTTAAGGAGCTTATAAGGATTGTCATGTAAACCTTGCAGGTGAATTATATCCGACATGATAAATAAAGTTGAGCGGTACTACTTAAGGATAAAAGATGTCGAATCAATATAGTTGTCAGTAACTTAATTTGATCGACGGACAAACGATATCTTAACATGGGGAGCCAAACGAGCATATAATAAAAGGAGCCCACAAACATAATTTGGAATTAGGGAGGTAGTGCAACAATAGCTCATTAGTGGACCGAGCTATTGTTAATGGGCCTGGATTGTGTATTCGGACTGAACACGGGATATCCAGATCCGTTAGGAGGCCTAACCCTAATTTCTTCTCATGGTCCCTGTCGTAGCCTGTATTTATCCCCTATTCTCTGGCCGCCATATTACTGATCAGAAATCTAAAACTTTCTCTAAATTCGTGATTCACATAAGGAGAGAAAGAGAGGGCTGCCAAGGAGAAGAAAAGGTTGGGAGATCGTCGCCCACACGACGTCCAACTCGAGGAAGGAATACGTGCAGAAGATCTTGGGGTCGTCCGCTCGAGATTTCCAGGAATTACTTGTCTCCTTTCCGCCGCAGGTATAATTCGTGAACCCTAGTTTCCGCCTATGAAGGGTTAGAACACGTATTAGATCTGTTTAACTTTCTATCGATTAATACGCACACCAAAGGAAGGGTCCTGAGAATCCCCAGTTCCATCACTTCCACTATGGCAGTAAGGTTTACAGCATGCTGTGAGGCATCAATTAAGGAAATATGTTGCAAAATTTGATCACAAGGCTGCGCCTACAAGAGGGTATTAAAAGAACACTCAAATTATGGTGTGACAATAAATCAACAGTACTGTATTCTAATAACAACAGGAACTTATATAAGTCAAAGGATATTAAGATAAAGTTTCTACGTGAAGAAAAGAATTCAGAATGGTTAAAGTGGTCATACAACACATTAGGACAAACTCCATGTTAGTGGATCCGCTCACGAAAGTATTATCATCCAAGTTCTTTCATAAGCATACTGTTCATATGGGTGTTATCTTAATTAAGTGTATAACAATATAGTGGGAGTTTGTGTTTTACGTATTTGGGTGCTATTTGCCTTTGGACACATTTATGTATTAAAGTATTTTGGATATTTATCTGATCAGATATGGAAAAATCAGTTCATTTAGTTTTCATTATGTTAAAGTATTGATCTCACTAAAGTTAAGGAAGACCAGTTGAAAATAGACATGTGTTGATCACATTTCGTGTAATTTCCATGCTACACATCCATGATTGATCAATGTCATTTAGCTATACTGGTGTATGTGACCATTAATAGTTTAGTTATGCTAAATGTGAGAAAGGCCGCTTTGATTCTATATTGATTTGGTTAATGGACAAGATTGTCCGGTTATACCCTAAGGATTAAGATAGCAATTTATGAGCTCACTAAGGTTAACACAATGATAAGGTTACATATATGGTCCAGTGGGAGATTATTGGAATTATTCAATAATAGGGGCTAGACATGTAAAATTAATTGTGTTGGGTTATCTAAATAATTAAGCCAAATTGAAGTGGTATATTTGAAAAATTGGCTTAAGGGTATAATTGTCAAGGAAATAATATGTAGATACCGAAGAAAAATCTAATTTGATGAGGGACCAAATTAGAAATATCAAAACATATAATATACATACATATATATATATATATATATATACATAACTTATATATATATATATATATATATATATATATATATATATATATATATATATATATATATATATATGCCGTTCCTCTTCTCCGAGAGCTCTCCTCCTCGCCCCTAGCCGGCGCTCGGAGACCCGTCCCCCCTCTCTCCCTCCCCCCGACCCCGTATGGATCCCTCCCTCAACTCCTTCCCCCATCCCCGCCGGTGTTCGTCACTCCACCCCTGGCCAGGCGATTGCCTCGCCCTGGTCTGCCCTTCCGCCTCCTCTTCAGTCCTCACTCGCCCGACCCCTCCTCCCTCTCAGTCCCTTCCCTCCTATCTCCCCTACCCACCCCATCCCGGTGGCTCCGCTTCCATCCCGACCATCCACGGATTCTCCGCCCCCTCCCTCCCTCCTATCCACCAACCCCATCCCTCCTCTGCTTATTCCTTCAGTCCCGATCCCCTGTCCCCCCAGCATGCTGTCCCCCCTCATTCGAGCTCAGTCCCCGGATGGTTCGCCCCCCCACCTGGGCCGATGGTTCTCCGGCTGTCGATCCTCGATTGGCCCCCCTCCTTCGTTCAAAATTCAAACGGAGCTTTAGCTTCCTCAGGTTGGGAGCCCTCTTGCGGTGCAGGCCTAGGGTCTCCCAACGTTCAGCCCCTCGTGCTTGCTGCCCGCAGCGTACATCACGAGGTGGCCCTACTATCTCTCTCATACCCATCGCGTATAGCGACTTCTCATTCAGATCACTTTTGTGGGTCCCACCATGCTCAGCTTGCTTTTTTGCTGATCCATCCCTTCACTCTTCTTACGCTGGCCTTCCAACTATTGACCAGTGGCCCTCCGGGCCCACCCTTGGTCAACCCACGTATTACCTCTCTTACGCGGATAGAGCTTCCCTCTTACCTACGTTTTACGCAGGCTCCCAGCCCTACACGTCTTACGCGCCTCCCCCACCTCAGTCTTCTTCACTGATCCCCCCTCTCGCAACCCATCCCCCCTCATCCCTCAGCATCATTGCCGTCCCTTCCATCCCCGGATCATCGGCGCTCAACCCGAGCCTTATTTCCTCCGGTCTGGAGGCCCCCGCTCCTCTCACCCTTTCGGCCTTACTTTCCCTGATACCGGTGGCCTCGGTCATTCAGGACGGAGCCAGTGCGGTGCCCCTCTCCGTTGCAGTTATGACCGTGCCCCCCTTCCTATCCCGGCGGAGGTGCCTCGCCCCACGAGCGGGGAGATCTCCACCCCACCCCCGGCCGCCTCCGAGGCTGTTCCCATCCCCTCTCCGGGCAAGTTGTCTCAGGCTAGAACTGTCTTCCCCAACCCTAGCCCCAAGCAGATCGCCATCCCCATCACCCACCCCGAGCAGATTCCTACTAGCCCCGAGCAGATTCCCCCAAGCCCGGTGCAGCTCAGGTGTCCTACGCCGCCAAGCATCGTCCGGATTTAGCGCCAGCGAAGGGACTTCTTCTCCCTGACGTTGATCTTCTGGACATTGTGTATTCCCAGGAATCTCTGGTGCCTTTAGTCCCCTTCTCCGACTTGAAATTAAACTCTCTATCATCCTCTTTCCCCCACACCTTTATCCTCAAATTTTCGTCGGGCTGCCCCAAACTCTCCAGAGTGCAGGAGACGATAGCCGGCTGGAAACTTTCGACGGAGTACCGAGTCGCCCTCCTCGATCCCAGGCATATTCTCCTCCACCTTTCCTCTAACCTAGACCATAGGACCGTATCGTCCAAAGCCACGTACAGGGTTGACTCCCACCAGATGAAGATCGTCTAGTGGTCGGACAGCTTTAGCACCAAAGAAGACTCAGCTATGGTCGCCGTCTGGGTTACCCTGCCTAACCTTCCCCTCATTTGCTTTGTCCCAGCGGCGCTTAGGCGTATTGCCAATTCCTTCGGAACGTATGTGGCCACGGCCCCCGAGACCAGCAACCTCACCAAGGCTCACTATGCTAAAATATGTGTGGAACTCGATCTCACATCCGAACCACCCAACTTTATCACAATCGAGCTGGGAAACCAAACCCACACCTAACAAATCCTCTACGACAACCACATTATGTTCTGCAACCACTGCCATTTAAGAGGTCACCTCCCAAAGCACTGCCACCGTCTCCACCCAGAACTCAAGAAAAAACCAGGCTAGAACGACAAAGCGCCTACCGAGGGGAGGACACCTAAGGCACCCCTTCTATATCTTCCTAACTCATACACACGCTTCGGCTCCAGTGACGGCAAGGAAGACAAGAGCGAACCCACTAACAAAGAATTGAGCCCATTCAACTCCCAAGCCCTCATACTCTACAACCAATTCGACGCTCTTGAGTCGGGGGACGAAGAATCCCCGACGGAGCTAGCGTATCCCCAAGACAACCACGCCCTCACCAAAATCCAAGACCTCACCCCCTCCAACCAATTCGAAGCTCTTGAGTTGGAGGATGCGGAGTCCCCAATGGAATCAGAGTATCCTCCAGTCCCGGAGGGAGTAGAGACGACCGCCGACAACATCGGAACAGATCATAAACAAGCTAACGAAGACCCTGTTGAAGAAGCACTTGCTATCCTAGGACCTAACCTAGTACGAAGAGGACAATAGGTGCAAGCTGCAGGCTACCCTCTACAGCAATCAATCCTTCTGAGTGGGAGTGCCAGTGACTCCCTAGTTATTCCCCCAGAGGACCCCATCATGGACTCCGCTGGAGAATCGATCGGGCCCCACTCGGACCCACACGAGCTCTCTAACCGGGACCACCCTACCTCGACAAAGACAGAAGCATCTACCTCGTGCGGGGACAGTGTCAAGCAAAGAACCGTCGAGACCACAACCATCCAAACTAGATCCGCTGCCAAACGGAACAAAAAAACCCTTCCAATTCTCTCATGCTTAACATCCTATCCTGGAATGTCCGCGGTCTGGGGAACAAACCTACATTAAGGAGAATCTCCAGCCTTCAAAAAATACACAAGATTGACATCCTTATTATTCTCGAACCCAAAATCCCCACCAAAAGACTTAAATCCGTCCAATTGCAGCTGAGCCTCCCCACGGCCATAGCTGGCAGATACGATATTTGGATCCTCGGCACGAAGGACGTCAACATCAGGATCATCTAGGACTCCCGACAGTCCCTATCTTGCTGTTTGGAACACCCCATGCTCCCTGAGCGCGCTATCCTCTCTGCGGTCCACGGCAGCTATGATATCACTGAGCGGAAACAACTTTGGAGCGATCTCCTCGACATTCACCTGCACCATATCAATTCTCTTTGGCTTTGCATTGGAGACTTTAATGCGATTACCTGCAGAGAAGAGAAAACCGGAGGACATCCACCTCCTATCCCGGCCATGCAAGACTTCAATAACTTTATTTTCAATGCTCACCTTGTCCCCATCCAGTTTATCGGCAATGCTTTCACCTGGTGCAACATGCAAGAAGGCGACCGTCGCCAATATTTTCGTCTCGACAGAGCCCTCACGAACGACCTCTGGCACGAAATGGGGATCACCTCCTACCTATCCCACCTCAACTCCATTGAATCCGACCATACTCCTCTGTTGGTGGAAATTAAAAGCAATACCAACCCTCCCAAAAAGAACTTTCAATTCCTCGAATTCTGGACTGAGCACCCCCAATTTTTGGGCATCGTCGCGGAAGCATGGAATCGAGAGGACTCACCCGACCCCCGACCCCGGGTGAGCAACAAGCTCAAGGCTGCGAGGAAAGCCCTGACCAATTGGAGCAAACTTGCCTATGAGGACATTTTTCAAGCCGTTCGGATCGCCGAGGACGACGTCACCCTTGATGAAGCCAGGTTCTCTTCGGATCGGTCCATGGCGGCTAGGATAGCCCTGAACCTCACCAAGGCTATGCTCAAATTTAGGCTCAAAGTAGAGACTGACTTCTGGAAACAGAAAGCGAGGTTGAAATGGGATAGCGATGGGGATAAAAACTCGAAATACTTCCATGCTTGCGTCAACGGCCGCAGACAGAAGCTAGTGATTCACCATACTACTGACGACAATGGGAACATCATCACTGACCAAAAGAGCATCCAAGCGGCCGCCTCGTAATTCTATTCTAAATTATTCACCAAAGAGACGGTCCACAAAGACAGAGACTTTCTTGATCAAATCTCCCGTCTCATCGACGACACCGACAATGCCCAGTTGGAGCGCCGCCCTACTGAATAGGAATTAAAAGAAGCGGTGCGGGCTCTGAACGAGCATAGTGCTCCCGGTCCGAACGGCTTTTCGGGAGTCTTCTTCCGCACGTGTTGGGACATTATCAAACAGGACATCATCGAAGCTGCTATTGCATTCTTCGAAGGAGCCACTTATCCCAAAGCTATTTCCAGCGCCAACCTGATCCTTATCCCAAAAAAAGATAACCCAAATTCCTTTCGCGACTTTCGGCCCATCAGTCTTTGCACTTTCACCAACAAGATCATCTTCAAGATCATTGCTACCAGAATGGCAGGTCTACTCTCCAAAATCATCTCTGAGGAGCAAAACGGGTTTGTTCGTGGGAGGAACATCTAAGACAATATTATGCTAGCCCAAGAATTAATCACCTGTATGAAATTTCCTGCTAGAGGGGGCAACATCGTCATCAAAATCGACATGGAGAAAGCTTATGACAGACTGGACTGGCAATTTATGATCTGGGTCTTCAGGGCATTTGGATTCTCAGAAACTTGGACCAACACATTATGGAGATCCATCAGCAACTTGTGGTTCTCCACAGTTATTAACGGTCAAGCCGAGGGATTTTACAAATCCAGTCGCGGGGTTAGACAAGGTGACCCTCTATCATCCACCATTTTCATCATTACGGCCGATGTCCTTAGCAGAAACCTTAATAACATGGTCAGCATCCCGCACTTCCAACACTATCACACTTCCAGCGGGTGCCCTACCATCACCCTCCTGGCCTTTACAAACGATCTACATATCTTCTCATCCGGGGATGAAGGAGCGGTACAAGTGGTTCACAACACCCTGCAGAGGTACTCATCTTGCTCAGGCCAGAAAATCAATCCATCCAAAAGCGTCATCTATGCCCACCACAAAATCAATAGCGAGCATACCAGCAGGATATCCAACTTAACATCCTTCGCTGTTGATCACCCCCCTTTTAACTATCTCGGCTGCCCCCTAGTGTATGGGAAATCCAATTTTGGAACCTTTGAGAAATTAATCATTAAAATCAGGAACAAACTTGAAGGGTGGCACAATACCACTTTATCCCCAGGAGAGAAGATGATCCTCATCAAACACGTACTCACCTCCATACCCATCCATACTCTGGTCGCATGCTTCCCGCCTTTGAAGGTTCTAAATTTGATCGAGCAGATCTTTTGTAATTTCTTCTGGGGGCACTGCAACGGCCACGACAAGCATCACTGGGCAAGTTGGGACTCCATGGCTCATCCGACTGAGGAGGGTGGTCTGGGATTTACCAAGCTCACTCACATTGTTAAAGCTTTCTCGATAAAATTGTAATGGAATATTCGCACGAGTAAGAATTTATGGACCAGGTTTATGAAGGCCAGGTACTTCAAGCACACCCACCCATCAGTGACCAAATCCAACAGCAGATCTTCTGCGGCTTGGCGTCGTATCCTAATAGGGCGTAACCTCGCCGAGCCTGCTATAAGACTACAACTGGGTACCGACGAGTCAGATCCTTTCCGGGAGAGATGGACAGGGGATAGCTTGATCTCTAGTCTCACGGAAACCCCGAGAGATTGTAGGATCAGGGACATGTGGAACCATACGACGGACGACTGGGACTGGGACAAGTTGCGTGATTGGGCCGGCATCGAAACGACGAATTGCGTCCAACTGAGCGATCTCAGAATCGGGCGAGACGTTGATGCGCTAAGATGGACGCTCGAGGCATCCAGGGCATTTTCGGTGAGGTCAGTTAGATCCGCCGTCCATAGGATCGGCCAGCCGCATCATATCACAGCTTACTATTGGCATACCTGCATCCCTAAGAATTGGTCCGTCCCATGTGGAGAGCCATCAGAAAGAAACTGCCCACTGACGATATCCTCAACACTATTGGGATTAGCTTAGCATCTGCCTGTAATTGCTGCTCAGACCACCAGATAGAGACAATTGACCACATCTTCTGTCAGGGGAACCTGCCTAGTGGTATCTGGAGGACCCTTAACCGGCACTTCAGTATCGAGTCGGGCGGCGGACGCTTCCACGATCTTACGACTTCTTGGGGTGCTGCCTCCCACGGACACCAGATCGTCGCAGCGGCCGCCAAGTGGATGATTTGGAAGAATCGCAACAAGGCGAGATACGAAGGTCACCTCTTCTCAGCCGACCAGCTCATTCGAGAAATCTTTCGCCAAAACCGTAAATGGAGCACCCTGTGCTTCTACATTCCGAACGCATTCTGGTCCTCGCTCCACCCTTAACTCTGGCCGTTCGTGTCGTATCTCCCTCTCTTCTTTTTTGGTGGTATACTTGTATAGGCGTCTTCTTTTTGTGCCTTGTATACGTGTTCAGGCCTCGGCAGTTTGAGCCTTGATTAATAAAATGAGGGGGTTTTGTTAAAAAATAAAAAAATAATATATATATATATATAAAATATATATATATATATATATATATATATATATTTTTTATAATATATATATATATATATATATATATATATATATATATATATATTGGCCCATACAGCCATGGTCGAACTGATTTCGATAATTGACTTAAAACTCCGACTTTGATATGAAAATAAAGAAGATCGCAACATATTTCGTCAAAGTAGATTTTTCTACTTTATCCTGTATTTTTTTATTGAGTCTAGAAAATTGTGAGTTGGTATCACTGGCAACTTGTAAGACCTTTCTCACAAAACAATATTTCTGACCTAAAAATAATCCTAATTCGTTGTTTGTCCAAAACTCCACAAAAACCAAACTGACCTAGAAATCCCCTCGTGCTTGAACTCGGACCGAACTCGGTCTACCCAAATTGCTCCTGGTCAGTAGCAAATACCTATTCTTTTGGATCTACAATGTTTAAAATTATGAACGTTACACTTACCGAGTTCTGCCCGAACTCTGCCTCAAATGTTCCTATAAAAAGAGAAGAATTTGTCATTTCTAATAACTTATTCATTCTTCATCTTATCTATCTATTTCAAAGTCTTCTTATCTACAAAAAGCTTTAATCTTTCTATTTCCAAGACAACTCCTGTTCTTCTAAGTGCCGGTGGTTTCCGATTAGGAGTATTTGAGTTGTACAAGCTTGGGTATAAAAGCTTTCCTCAGAAAGGTGTTGAAGTTTGATCGTGGGCTTCGGATAAAAATACGACAATGTTGAAGTTGTCGTGTTCTTCAAAGTAAAGCATGCGGTGTAATCTCTATTTCAAATAGTAGATTATAGCGAGCAAGAGTTCTCGCAAACTGGACTAGTCCTCTAAGAGGAAAACCAGTATAAACCTTGGTATTTATGTATTGCTTTCTTGCCTCCACTTACTTATTGCTTTACTTTATTACATTTGAGTTTCATATATATCTGCCTTTACCTACTTAGTTTTTAATTGGAGAACATTTTTCTGCTACACTCTATTCACCCCTTCTAGAGGTGCCATCGATCCTACAATTGGTATCAGAGCACGGTTTCTCTCTAGTTGGATTTAATCTCCTTGAGATATGGTATCATTATACACTAGTAATGGTGAAGGCCAATCTACAAATAGGCCACCCCTATTTGTTGGCACAAACTACATGTATTGGAAGACACGCATGAGCTTTTAACTCAAGTCTCTTGATTTTTATTTATGGTCGATTGTCATCGATGGTTACAAGAAACCACTACCTATTGTGGTAGATGGTAATCTAGTTGAAAACTACATGGAAAATATACCGACAATAAAAAAAAGCAAGTCTTGATGCAAAAGCTATCAATACTTTACTCTGTGCAGTAGATAGAACTGAGTTTAACAAAGTATCAACATGTGTCACGTCTCACGAGGTTTGGAAACTTCTTGTGGTAACTCATGAAGGCACTTCACAAGTGACGGAGTCAAAAATCTCATGACTAACACAAGAGTATGAGGCCTTCAAAATGAAGCCTAATGAGACTATTATAAATATGTTTACTCAGTTTCTAGATATTGTTAACCCCTTATCTTATCTTGAGACGAATACAACAATCATGAGAAGATTCGAAAGGTACTTTGCGGGATGACTAAGAACTGGAATCCCAAAGCGACGACCATTATTGAAGAAAATAATCTCACTACGATGACTCTTAAAACTCTCATGGAAAAGCTTATGACACATGAGCTGGACCATAAGGATTTCGAAGAGCCAGCACAAAAAAAGAAGGCTATAGCTTTCAAAGCTCACCATAAGACAACCTTCGATGACGAGAGTGAATCTGATAGCTCAGACAATGAGCAAATGGCGCTCATGACAAGGAACTTCAGAAGATTCCTAAAGTATGAGAAGAGAAACAGAAAGAAGAAAGATTCTAGAGATGACGAAGAACCAATCTACTACAGTTGTAAGAAGAAAGGTCACATCAAGAAAGACCGTCCTGTTGTAAGAAAGGGAAGCAGGCATGATCAGTCAAGCAAGAAAAGGACTTCGACGAGGAATTGTGCTAACACTAGCATCTGGTGTGAAAGCGAGGCTAGTGATTCTGAAGGATAAGAACCTCGCAGCACAGCAAATCTCTGCTTTATGGCTACAGATGCAAAGGTAATATCAAATTCTCTCTATAAAGAATATATATTTAATGAATTGTCTGATGCCTTCACTGATCTGTTAGAAGATCAGAGGAAATGATGGATTTGTACAAAAGTGCCAAAAAGAGCTAAAATTTGTACAATCTGAGTTTTCTAAGCAATCTCATATGCAAGAAGATATTAGAAACTCTTCTAGTAACACGGATTAGGTTACTTCTTTAAAGCTGAGTCTACATGACACTCTTGAAAATTTTGAGAAAATTAATCAAAAAATATAAAACTCAACGATCTCTATGAACTAGGAAAAAAAAAGTATAATATTGCTACTCAGAGGTTAGATGCACTAAAGGCCAAGTACAATAAAGCCTGTGACGTCTCTAAAAAATTGGAGATTAAGTTAGGAAAATAGGTTGTCAAGCATGTAGCTTAAGCGAACACAAGTCACAAGGCTAAGCACAAACAGAACACGACCAACACTGCTACAACTGTTAGAAGTCATGCATTTATGTACACTTTTCCACGCAAAAGTCACACACGTCTTCAAAAACACAAATACATGATCTTCGAACTCCACCTAGCACTAACACTTCTGCTACATGTCATTAATGTGGTATAAAAGTACATGTATCACATCAATGCAAGATTAAGAAGCTTGCAGACATGTATGTATATGTTTGGGTTCCAAAAGCTAACAAATCAGGACCCTCAAGAATGTGGGTACCAAAGGTTACATCTTCAACTTGTGTTGTAGGTGGAATTTCCTTCTCCAACTAGAAACAAGTGGATCCTTGATAGTGGTTGCTCTAGGCATATGACAGGTGACAACACATTGTTTGCAACTCTATCGATTATGAAAGAAGGCTATATCTCCTTTGGAAATAATTTGAAAGGACAAATAATTGGAATTGGCGACATAGGTACTTCTCCTTCTCCTATTATTAAAAATGTATGTTTAGTAACAGAATTAAAACATAACCTGCTAAGTATTAGTCAATTGACTGATCATGGTTATGGAATTAATTTTGTTAAGGATAAATGCTTTGTCTATTATAAATCTTCGAGAATATTTCCTTTGAGGGAATAAGAGAGGACAACATAGATGTATTATATATGTAAGAAAATACTAATAGTACAGGAAAGTGTCTACTTACATCTCAAGACGAAAGCTGGGTATGGCATATGCATCTTGGACATGCGAACATGGACACTATTGCACGATTGTCCACAAAGAAACTGGTAAGAGGCTTACCCGATATCACATTCAAGAAAGATATCATATGTGCCGAATGTAAAAAAAACAAGGCATCTAGATCACCTTTCAAATCAGTAAACGTTGTAAGTACCTCTAGACCATAACAATTATTACATATGGACTTGTTTGGACCAAGTAGAGTCACCAGTCTTGGCGATAAGCTTTATGCTTTCGTAATAGTCGATGACTATTCACGATATACTTGGGTTTACTTTCTTGCAAATAAAAGTGATGCATTTTTTGAATTTGTGTCTTTTTGTAAAAGGGTACAAATGAGAAAGGATTCATGCATGATCACCCGAATTCAAAGTGATCATGGAGGAAAATTTGATAACCATGACTTTAAACTATTTTGTGACTCAAATGGTTTATCACATGAATTCTCTTGTCCTAGAACTCCTCAACAGAATGGCACTATAGAGAGGAAGAATAGAACTCTTGGCGATATGGCCAGAGTTATGCTTAACCAGCATAATCTTCCAAAGTATTTTTGGGCTGAAGCTGTTTATACAACATAACATGTTTTGAACAGAGTTCTGATTAGACCAATATCCAAGAAAACTCCGTATGAATTATGGTTTAATAGAACTCCTAACATCAGCTATTTCAAGGTGTTTGGTTGCAGATATTTTATCTTGAACACTAAAGACAACTTGGGAAAATTTGATGAAAAAGCTGATGAAGGAATAATTTTGGGATATGCTACAAAGAGCAAAAGATATAGGATATTCAACAAAAGATCACTCGTTGTTGAAGAATCGATAAATGTCACATTCGACGAGCTGAACAGCTAACACAACAACGAAAGTGACAATGAAGATGAGAAAACTCCATCAAACAAAACATCTGAAGATACACCATCCTCCTACCTGGAAGTCTGCCAAAACGATTGCGATTTACACCATATCATCCGGAAGAACTGGTAATAGGTGATGTATCAAAAGGTGTAAGTACTCACTCAAGCACAAGAGATATAGCTGCTAATGTTGCATTCATTTCCAAGATAGAACCTAAGAATATTTTAAAAGCTTGTAATGATGAATTTTGGATTTCTGTAATGCAATAGGAACTAAACCAATTCGAACGGAATCTAGTTTATGAACTCGTTTCCAGACCTAATAATCATCCGGTCATTGGTACCAAGTGGGTGTTTCGAAATAAGTTAGATGAGAATGGTTCAGTCACACACAACAAAGCACGTCTAGTAGCTCAAGGCTATAATCAAGAAAAAGGCATTGACTACAATGAGACATAAGCTCCAGTTGCTAGACTAGAATCCATTCGTATGCTTTGTGCTTTTACAAGTATTTATGGTTTTAAACTTTTTTGAATGGATGTTAAAAGTGCTTTTCTAAATGGTTTTATAAAAAGAAGAAGTTTTTGTAAAACAACCTCCCGGCTTTGAAGATTTCAAAAATTCTGATCACATATTCAAGCTTCGTAAGGCTCTCTACGGTCTCAAACAGGCACCTTGTGCATGGTATGAGTACCTTAGTTCCTTCTTACTTGAACACAGTTTTTCAAAAGGGAAGGTTGACTCTACTTTTTTATAAAATCTTTAGATAAGAATATTTTATTAGTACAGATATATGTAGATCATATAATCTTCGGATCAACAAATGAGATGCTATATAACGAGTTTGATAAGTATATGCAGAGTGAATTTGAAATGAGCATGATGGAAGAACTAACATTCTTCCTTGGGCTACAAATCAAGCAACGTTCAGAAGGGATATTCATCAATCAAGCAAAGTATACAAAAGACCTGCTAAAAAATAAATACAATGTGGTACATGTTGATGATAAGTTTAGGCGATCGAATAATTGTTTACGGAATTGATGGAACAACTTCGTAATGATATAGTCGGTTTTGAGGATTTGTCAGATACATGCTTGAATAATTATGTTGGTTGATCAAAATAAAAATTTCACAAACAAACTTGGTGATACGGATAGACGATTTCGTGAATCGTGCTATGTACGAGAACGAACGGTAAAGGTAATGACTTTCAAATTGTGTCGTTGAATTTGGATTCACTTAGTAATTGAGCTTGCATGAATCGAACTTATAGTCGATGTTATGAGACGGATAAGTTTGGTATTTTGCTAGAAATTTCCTACTCAATAGGAATCGAACATAAGACGCATCGTAAAGATATTGTGTCAAAGTGATTATTGCCTTTGAGCACTGTCAACTCGCGTAAACAATTGTGTCGAAAAAGCCATTGCCTTTGAGCATCGTCAACTCGAACTAAACTTTTGTGTCGGGTAGATTGTGGCTTTGTGCAACGTCAATTTAAAATTGCGTCAGAAGAATTTAAGCACGGTGTCCAGGTAAGTCACCTAGCGGGCGTACCCCTGAAAGTTGATACATTTGCAAGTCAACAAAGGAAAATCGCATCGAGATGAGATGCAAGGTGAAACTTCGAAAATAGTTGGGCAACAACTTCGAACGCAAGGCGTTGTGAAAACTTGTTGTGATCGCATGTGCGACGGCTTGACGCAAGTACAATTTTAAATCGCAACGCATGCGGTGACCTTGTTGAATGAATCATGTATGTATCAAATATACATATGCGATAAAGTTTCGAGAATAGTCCTTAAAGATATAGTTCGATCGAGAGTACGAGATGACAAGTTTCTAGGATTAAAAATTTACCTGTTAGCTTTGTTCCAATTTTATACCACTGGGCTTGGTTAAAATACATATATTTTTGGGACGCCAAGAATATGTGTATGATCCAAATCAAGTTTTATGCTGAATTCAAATGGAGCTGCAGGAAAGACTATAAAAGTTAATGAAAGCTTGCACGAGTGTTTAAAATAGAACAACGATAGTTGGACGAGATCGTGAAACGATCTGGAGAAACACTTGGATTGAGTGTTGGTTAACCTTGTTTTGAGTGGTATATTATGTAATGCCCCGCTCCATATGGTGTATTATGCTGAGGCGTTGACTCGAAGAGTTACATTGGCCTAAAATATGTATCGATACGAATCGATGCAAAGAGTTACATTGACCCGAGGAATACATCAAGTAAGATCGATACAAGTGTTAAGTTGGCCCGAGAGAAAGCATTGAGTCGGTTCGAAGATTCTAAGAAATCGGTTTGATGCAATGCACAAAGTTCGATTCAAACGAATATTGATTTTTAGTTGGTTTCGTGTACAGGCTATATTTTTATTCTAAAACATAAGAGGTCAACATTTTGTCTTGTTTGCAACGGAGTCCACAAAACCAAATCACCGCCTCGTAACGGACTGAGGCAAGGGTATGGTAGGCCGAATCAATCGAATAATTCAACGAAGCACAAAGTGCTCGAATGGCTAAGTCAGAAGAGTTGGCCGTGCAACAAAGTTATAAAATTGGCCGTATCGGCTCGACGAAACGATAAGGCGTATCGGCTTAAGGTGGGAGGACTTTGACCTTTTTTTCCTACTCCTTCATGTCTAAGTAAAATAAATCGTTGTATGCTAAGTTAACTTGTCGAGTCCATGGGCGTAGCTCGATCAAGAGAAATCGTAGTGCGTGTCGAACACTAGATAGAATAATTGAAATGAAACGTGCATTAAATGCACGAGTCACTGTTAAACATCAAAATACCGCAACGACGAGCACCTCCGTTCGCAAGCCATAAGAACATGAGATAACTGTATCGGCAAGTGCCTCCTTGCAGAGTCCTTCGTGCCCCCGAGCAGGAGTTAGAAGGCTAGAACATTGAAAGACAATTGAGGCGAGTGCCCTAGTGCACAAGCTATGAACATTGAACACTAAGGCATAGAACATGGAAATACGGTATCGAGGTATGCATTAAATGCACGACTCGAAAAAAAAAGAATAAATGTGTCAAAGCGTTCTTATGTGCACACGACTCGTAAAAGATGGCTTCGTTGCAAGAAGAACAGTTGTGGCACGAATGTTCTGACGAAACTGTTGATTGTGGCATGGTGCCTTCAAAATGTTCATGGCCTTCGGGGCATTCGTTTGATGAACATTGAGTTGGGATATTGTGCCAATAGAAATAAAAACAGGCAAATTATTTGGTTGTATGCTATCGATATGCGTTGCATGGTTAAATGGACTTAAGATATATAGCCCATACACGGGTTTTTTCCCCTCAAACAAGATCGCAAGGGCACTGGTATTGTTCGGCCTAGGAGGAATGGTAAATTCATGGCAAGTGATAGCACGAGCAATACGGGACCTTTAGAGAGGATTACAACCTTATGGATGAGGGGTGGCTCGTAATGCATATGAGAAACATAAGTCCATTCTGGCTTGGAATGCCAGTGGCCTTCATATAGTTTAAAGAACAGTAGGCTGAAAGTGCAGGCACACAGAGATCCTGCACAAAGAGCACTTATAACATGACAGGGAAAGATGGCAGGCGCATTCACCTTGCGTCGGTGCAAGGGATTGCATCGATATTGCAAAGAAGTCGCCATGAAACAAACACGATATTGATATTGGTTGCCTGTTTGCTTATATAAATCAAAATAACGTGCTTTCCATGAATACATGCTTTACTGCTTTCAAATATGCCATGAAACTGATCCTAAGGCAAAGATAGAAAGATCATTAAATTGTATGCTACATGATTCAATATATCTACTTAATGTCGGTTTAGTAAAGTGGGTCTTTGATCAGTACGTGAAAGGATTAGTACTAATCTCCCACCAGATTGCTTGCACGTTCAGGGAATGGTCTGCTCACGGTGGAGCTTCGCTTAAATGCGCTGAGGCATAGAATATCGTAGCGTATTGAGGCGTGTGACCGCATTAACACTCGGACTTGCAACAGGATGATACGACCGGAATATAGAAGACATGATGTATGGAATGGTGAAATCCTTTATGGGCAAGAGAGAACCTGTGTGTTGGAATCCAATCTAGCAAATTCAGTTGGGCTATTGAAAGCCTTTATAACCTTAGTTCAATTATCAATAAAAAAATTATTTTGTATACTCTGTTTCTTCCACTGCTAATATTAAATCAAAGATAACCAGTTGAGAACTTGTCATCTTGCCTTGTACGAGTGCAACTCCAGACTTGTATGACATCATGCCACAGCAAGGACAAACGATTCGGATAAATCGTTACAAGGACGGGCAATTTTTTGGGTCAGGGCGTGACAAATTGGTATCAGAGATCTAGGTTCAATTTCCTCAGGACGCTTGCTTCATTTTAATTCTAAAAAGTTGTCCACCACAGTCGAATGACTCTTGACTCTATTCGATGCCGTACTGGATGTTCCATACAATAAGTCTATTATAATTCATGTACTTTTTTCATATGTGTTTTGGAAATTACATGATGGTTGCTGAAAAAGTCGTGAAATGTTTATTGCATTGAGTGCAATGAGCCATAAAATATTTGTTGCTGCAAGTGTAACAAGTCGCGAGATGTGAATTGAAATATTGTTGCTACAAGTGCAACAAGTTGTGAAATGTGAATTGAGATGTTTGTTGTTCAATACAGCAAGTCGGTATGAGAAATATTGGTTGCATCGATATAACAAAAGTCACATTGCATGAAATGAAATGAATTGAATTATGATTTGTATGTTGTGACTGAACATGAAAGTTGATATCGAATGTGTTGAACAGATTCGAGCATTGGCAAAAATAAATCGTTGGACGAGGCACAACGGATGTCGAATGTGTTGAACGGATTTGAATGTCAAAAATAAATTATTGCACGAGGCACGACGGATGTCAAAAATAAATCGTTGTACAAGGTACAACAGATATCGAAAGTGAATATCAAAAATAAATCGTTGTATGAGGTACAACGGATGTGAAAATGAATGTCAGAAATGAATCGTTGCACGAGGTGCAACGGATGTGACAAGTATAACGTCAAACCAATTTGAACTCCTATGGAAGCGTCTACAAAACTTAATATAGATGAAAGTGGTACACCAACTGAGGTGCATAAGTACAGATGTATGATTGGTAGTTTACTATACCTAACTTCTAGTCAACTAGATATTATGTTTTCAGTATGCTTATGTGCTAGATATCAGGCTTGTCCTAAAGAATCACATGTGAGCACCGTTAAGCGTAACCTCCGATACCTTAAAGGTACTTTGACGACTGGTCTATGGTATCCCAAAACCGATTCGTTTGACCTGATAGGTTACTCGAATGCAGATTTTGCTAGATGCAAGGTCTATCGTAAAAGTACCAGTGGCACATGTCATTTTCTAGGAAAGTCCTTAGTCTCCTGATTTTCTAAGAAGCAAAATTCTATTTCATTGTCAACAATTGAGGCTGAATATATAGCCGCTAGGTGTTGTTGTGCTCAAATTTTATGGATGAAACAAACTTTGGAAGATTATTAGTTATCTTATAACCACATCCCTATTTACAATGATAACACTAGCTTAATAAATCTCACGAAGAATCCTGTATGTCACTCTCGTACTAAACACATAAAGATTAGACATCACTTTCTTAGAGACCATATAATGTAGGGAGATATTAGTTTAGAATTTTTTGACACTGAGCATCAATTAGCTGACATCTTCACTAAGCCCATAGCTGAAGATCGTTTTAACTTCATATGGAGGGAATTAGGACGTTGAAGTCATATAATTAAAATATTACTTGATCAAAATTTATAAATTTATAGAAAATATTTTGGTTATAAGCCGAAAGGGCCCTTCTGTCACACATATGTAAATATTCTGAAGCAACACGGTACACTAGTCTTCGGACTACCGCTAGCAGGTATTCGGCCCCTACAGTTAACTCAAAATATTCTATACGGTTTGTGTATTTTTCTTAATTAATATAAATTATTTTTCTTCAACACAAGTATTTCTAATTATACTTCGCATTTATGTTAAAACCTATATCAAACTTTCCAATTATGTCCTGGCTACCAAGAGACCGAACTCAGACCGAGCTCTGTCCGAACTTGGGCCGAACTCGGTCAGGGGTAATCAAAACAGAAGCTAGACAGTCGGGTTTTCCTTTTTATAAACACCCTCAAACATCTTCTTCCTCATCAAATACTGTCGAAAATACACCGAAAACCTAACCCTAGCAACCCTCTTTCTCCTTCCTCCAAGCCTCTCAAGCCCTAAGAACTTGGATTCGGAGCTTTCTCGGGGTTCTTTTCCACTGTTTCACTAATCTCGGTATATCTCTACTCTTTCCTCTACTTTCAATTCAATGGCTCCCAAAATTCCTTATTTTTCCAAAAAGAAGAGGAAAGTTGGTGAAGCTTCATCCTCTACTGCTCTAGAGGAAGCTTCATTCTCTTTGTTTAGTCCCGCCATGCCGGACGGAGACTACTTTGATGATTTCATTTTTGTGTCTCAAGATACATCTAATGATTGGTTTAATGAGTTTCATCAAAGAAAAATTTGTGCGGGAAATCCCATTAACTTTAACTTGTTTCCCGATCACACCAATGTCTTTGAACACTTTGACTTACCCGATTTAGTTCAATCTAGTTTTCTAATTTATTCAAATGCAATCCGCATGTTCTATTGCAATCTATCGGTCACAAAAGGCACGGTTAAATCAAAAGTTGGTAGAATTGACATTGAGTTCGATGCCGATGATTGGCAATTATGCTTCATATTTCCAATGCAGGGAAAGCATTAGAAGAAATCACCTCAGTGCAATTTTTAGCACATATGACTTTTGACTATTTTCGTGATTCTTTATGTACATCAAACCTATGTCCCAAAGGCACTCTATGCCCCAAGCATTTGAACAATTATTTCTATGATTTACATTATATGATATTTTCTGCTATTATTTTGAAAAATACCTCTATAGATAAAATCTCCTACTTAGAACTATCTGCCATTTATCATCTTCACTTCCAAGTTCCTTTTAGTCTTCCTAAGACTATTATCTCTGCTATGGAGAAGTGTCGTAAGAAACCACATCAAGTTCTCTATGCAATTAATGTATTTTCCTTACATCTTTCAGAACTTTGAGGTTACCTTAGATAACTGTGCTCAAGATGCTCGACCTACCTATCTACATGAGCATCATAGCGTTGTTCCTATTCCTGTAGTTCAGGTCCTCCCGCTCCAGTTGACCCATCAGCTGACAGCTCACATCCTTCCCATCTTCCTAGTGGTGTTACCCTTGAGTCCCTTCAGGCCTTGATGTTGGATCAGTTTAGGTCCATGGACTTCTGCACTACTCTTCAGCTTCAGGCCATATCCAACACAGTGAGGGACGTTTCTTACAGCTTGCTCACAACCCTGGTGGTTCTATTCTAATAGTTCATGATCCCTCGGTGCTTGGTTATCGTCTTGATGATCCAGAGGCTCAGCGATACTTTGATCCTGCTACTGCCCGTTATAATCCCGACCGATCTGCTAAAACCGGTACTTCTAGGGCGACGGGTGCTGCTGCTGATGATGATGAGGATTGTAGGACAATTGAGCACCTCTAGAGGGGGGTGGATAGAGTGAGTGCGAGTGCAGCAAAAAATAATCACCAATTTAAAAATTTTAAACATATAACTATGGTAGTAAATAAGAGATAGTAAATAAATATAGCAAGAGATAGAGAGGTCAAACTCAGTGACACAACGATGTATACTAGTATCCCTCTGAGAGGACTAATCCAGTCTCGAGTACTCTTGCTCGATGTTAATCCACTAAGGCACAAGCTAATTGAGAGCTTGCAGTCTCTTACAACACCATGCTTGGTGACAAGTGCACGACCAACTTCACAACACCGTGCTTGGTGACGAGCACACGATCGCCTCCACAACAGAGATAATTTTTGTACTTTGAATACCCTCTTTACAACTCTTGAGAACCAAAAGACTCTAGATTGAAATAAATATTACTAGTTTTTGGCTAAGAGCAGTGTAGGTGAGATATGAAAGATTTTGATCGGATGAAAACACTTATTGCATAGAGAAGAGAAGATGAAATTGATTGAGTGATTTGGAACGAGAAATTTTCTTCTATTTATAGGTGTTTTCTGGGACCGAACTCGGGCAAAGTTCTGATGCAAAGATTTCGCATATAAACGTTGCATGCAGATATGGAGGCAACAAATATTTAAATTTAAACTGACCGAACTCGGTCAAAGTTCGGACTGAACTCGGGCCGAACTCGGCTTGAGTTCTGTCTAGGTAAAAATGTTAAACATTTGTGAAATATTGTTGCAGAATGGAATAGAACTTTTTGGTAGATGGAATATAGATAGGTAGGCTGTATAGAAAAGTGGACTATGATTAACCTAAGCCAGTATTACCCAGTCGATCTTATAATTTATATCCTAGACTCAATAAAGATAAAATACATAATAAATTGTAAAATGACTCGGACTAGATTCCAATGAAAGTAAGCTTCAGACTGATGATTTACGTGCTTGATGATGCAGTAGTACTCTTGTTGATATTGATTTCACAAGACCTGAAATGATTAGCAGTAGTTCGTATATTTTGTGTATTTACTTAAGTTTATGTCGATTATTAAAATCGGGTGTGACCATGGAATGGGCCGACAATCTCCCCTATTTTGATAATTGACAAACTTGAGTCTATACCAAAATATATCTAAAATAGAACAAATAAAATTACCTGAAAAAATGATGATTTTGGCATTGCGCTCTTTCTCCCCCTTTGTCAATAAAAAATGGTATTGGCTCCCCCGTAATGTGTGAAGCCAGCAATGTTCATCAAACAGACAAAGTAATACTAAAGAGATAACCAAATAACAACATTGCCACAAATGACAAGTGCATAAAAGAAATAACTAGTAGTGAAATACTGAAAATTTCATGCATAAAAGAAAGGTACAACCATCATAATCATCACAAAGTACTAATAAATGTCTAACTGTAAAGTTTAGACATATAAAAAAAAACTACATCAGAGATCATCATCTATCAGACCCTATCCAAAATCTACTAGCTCAAGTCCTTATCACATCGGAGTGTCGTCGCCTCTAGTAGCATCCGGTGGAAATATGTAGCAGTAGGATCGAAGTGAGAAAATGTCGCCTCATCGTCGAACCTGGGTCCAGGGAAGCTGGGGTGATGAAGTATGGTAACTGGATGTGATGGGTCATGAGAGAGACTCCAGTGAAGATCAGCAATGTTGTTTCGCAACACCTGAGCCTGGGTGATATGGCGGAACTCTGAGTCAAGATAGCCATAATGTCGTTGCGCAGAGAGGGCAACGAAATCAACAAAGAGCTGATAGAAGCCAAGGTCAAAACCCAGAGCAGGGGCTGGAGCCGCAGTAGCAGAAGGAGCCTCGGGGTCAGCATCAGGAACAGGCTCAGCACCAGGAGGCAGAGGAGGAGTAGGATATAACCTAGACCTACTAAGCTCAATGACAATGGAGGAGTAAGGACAGGTTTGAAGATTGATTTCAAACCTTCTAAAGATAGAAGCCAAATGTATAGGATAGACGAGGTTGCGTCCTGCTTTTCTGCAGTTGAGCATCGAAGCCGTCATAGTCTTGGAAACAAAGAATGGAATGTCAAAGTGAATGTAGTACATGGCTGACAATTCCAGGAAGATAATCTCATCAGAGGATCCCTTCTTCGGAAGAAGAACAGAAAATACAAACCTATGGAGTTCATAGAAGTTTTGGTTGAGATGCTTGGAGTAAACTCTTCTAGGAACAAGTTTGGGATGGCAAAAAATTCTTTAAAGGAATCAAAAGTGACACCTTCAGGGAATTGAATGTGATGAATATCCACTAAAGCTTTACCTACATCAGGAACATAGAAGTATTCACTGATGTCGGTGGCACTAAATTCTAGTTCTTGTCCAGCGACACAAGAATAGAAATTTCTGTTATCTTTTACTTGCGGGTTGCAGTAAAACATACGGACAATATTATCATAAATATTCTCAGCTACTTCAAAAAAGTTACGAAAGTCGAGACGATCGAAAGTGGGAGCATATTCAGAAAAGATAGTAAAGTTTACACGTGCTCCAGCACAAATTCTACGACCAGAAAAAGGGTCAAACCAAAGGTCCAAAAATTCCTTGTCGGAAAAGAGACCGAAATCATAATCATCGGATCCCGTAGGTCTAGCTGGACTAAAGAAATTAGTGGGAACATAGTCAGAGGAGGATGATCCTGCATGTGAGGATTCAACCTTTCTCTTTTGGTGCTTAGGTGCCATAGATGAGAAGGAGAGGATAATGGAATACCTTCGAAGAGGAGGAAGAAGATGGAGAAGAATGGCCCACTAGACTCCTGAGAAGCTCGAATGGAAGGAGGAGGAAGAGTTCTTGGGAGTATATAAGGGTTTTTCTCGGTTGAAGGACGAGAAAGAGTGGAAGGAAGAAGAGGATTATATAGGGCTAGGGCCGGCTGTTCGGTTTCTGGAATCAGCACAGCGCCGACCGAACTCGGTCCGAACTCGGTCAGAGTTCGATCCGAGTTCGTCTGCTTGTATTTCTAATGCCATAAATACAGTATTTGTTTAAAGATTTGAATTTATAACTGTTGTACTTCTTCATTTAATAACTTCTATTACTTCGGGTTAGCTGTAGGGGCCGGATCCAAGCTAGCTGTAGTCTGAAGACTAGTACACTGTCACGCCCCGCTCCCGAATAATCGGATACGAGTCGAACACGCCCAGCCTTCGTCGATGGACACGACGAAGTAAGCTGTACAATACTAAGGAAAACTCAAAGTCACAAAGAAATGTAAACCAGAACACAGCTTTTATAAACGTCCCAGAAATCACCAATATCCATCAAGTATTTTAAAAAAAATACAAACTCAGCCGGAGACAAATCCGGTCCAATAAAATAAATATACAAAAATGAATCTCTAAGATACAATCTCCAGAAAAGTAAATGAAATAAAAAGCTGCAATATCCAATCAATCACCAGCTCCATGCAATCTCCCACTCACCTGCAACGATCCTATCAGGAAAAGAGCAAAGTACAACCCCGACAAGAAACTCTAAACAATGCAAACTGAAATGCATGAAAAGAACCACAAGATGAACTATGGTACAAGACAGGAATATGAAACTGTAGTACAGGAAAACAATGAAACTATGGCACCGGATCCAGAAATAATGAACTATATTATCAGTGTAACATGCAAGTGAAATAACTATCAGAGTATGTGACCGGCTGGGTAAACAGTGAACAGTGAACAGTGAACAGTGAAAAATGGTACGGCTTGGAGTCCCACGTGCACGATGTGAGACCCAAGCTATTATTCAATGCCTAGCTAAAATAGGATTGGTCACATATCTGTAGTATTTCCCCACCCCAATGCACAAGGAACAATGAACTATGAACAATGAACGGTGAACGGTGAACGGTGAACAATGAACAATGAACAGTGAACGGTGAACGGTGAACAATGAACAATGAACAATGAACAGTCGTGTGTACAATGTGTCAATATGAGAACATGAAGCAAGTCAGAAATACAGAGTAAAGGGATCGAGTCGGTGTACTTGCCTCGGTTTGGTTGCACGAGAGTAGTACTGCATAGTTGCAAATCACCTGTTATATTTTTGTAGAATTATTAGGGTTTGAAATAATGACAATTAACTAGTTATTTCTAATACTTATAAGCAAAATAGCTAACACTGCTTTTGAAAATATTTAATGTCGCCTACTCAAAATAATATTTTAAGCTAAAATTAATAAGGAAATCTTTTTAGAAAATACTTAGAACATTTAGAAAGACTAAAACCCACTAATGTCTAACCCACTGTTTATTAACTCTCAAATAACTGCTGCTATTCTTTTTATTAAAAGACTAAAACCCAAAGAGGACAACTCCCAGAATTTGAAAAGAGAAGTCACGATGGCTTGAACCCTCCATTAATGCTACTCTCACTGACTCACAGTTCCTATCTACATTAGCTCTCTGATCCGAAGGGTGAAATGATGGCATAATAAAATAAATGGAGAGGTGGGATACTCCATCAATGTAAATCCTTCTCTCAGCCGAATGGAAATAAAATATTCCTCACAATTCACATTCTTCAATACTCTCTTTCTTCACATCACCCAGCCAACAATTAATTCCCCACTTCTATACTCACTACTCAGCTCTCAACTCACCTCACCAATGTATAAAAGGACAGAACCATACAGTTCCCAAGTCCTTTCCCGAGACTTCTTCTCCCACTACATTTCCACAGCCACCAACCCATCAAACTCATTCTCTTTCTTGCTCACCTACTCAAGCAAAGCGGCAAAGCCGCCCAACTTCCTTCTTCTCGGTCTATACAAAGAAACCCCCCCTCCATTATTCTTCTCCTCCTACTTCTCACATCCCAACCGAACAGAGCTCTCAGCTCTGTCTTCTTCTTCAACCCCACACTTCCTCTCCGCCTATTCTTCACATCTGCCGACCCAAAACTCAATACTTATAGAAAGAGAAAAAAAAAACATGAAGAAGAATCAGAAAAAAGAGGCTCACCTCGGTTCGGTCGATCCCGTCCAGTCGACGCAGACTTGGCGGTGCAGATCTCGAGAGCTGTCCCAGGCGAGGGAGGCAGACGGAGGTGTAGGTCGGCGGTGACTGGCTCAAGGTGGTGGAGGCGTACTCCTCGAGATGTCTCCTCGGTTCCCGAAGGAGCGGCACGAAGACCGATGGGCGCGCACGGCCTCCGAGGCGGCTGGCTCCGCAGTCGAAGTCGGTCGTAGCCTCCGACAGCGCACTGGAGACCCGATCTCGGCGAGTGATGGCCGGATCCGTGGTTACACACGGCGGTGCTCCGGATCTGAAGACTCGGCGTCTGATGAAGTCGAGGCGAGGTTCTCGAGAAGGCTCGGTCGCTCGTCTTCTCCGGTGGTGGCACAGTCTCCGACGTCCAGCGGTGTCTTCGAGGTGGCGGTCACGTTGTGGAGGCACGGCGAGCTCCTGTCGGTTCAAGGCGAGCTGCGGCGGTTTGCGACGAGGATCACGGCGGAGATCGGTGGTCCTCGGCCCACAGGAGAGAGTGAACAGAGTGTAGAGAGAGAAACTGTGTGTACTGTGTGATGTGATGTGTGAAAATTTGTGCTGTCAGTGTCAGAAATTTATAATAAAATAATTGTGTGTGTGTGGGGAGTGGCAACAGTAGTAAATAGCATTAGATCTGGGGGTGTGTACAATGGCAGTGTAGGTAAATAGGGGTAGATCTGGGGGCAGTCTTATAAACCTGTGTACTGAATTAGTTAGGGGAATAACTAACAGATTTCAAATAACGAGCAGATTTCAAATTCAAAAATCAAACAGATTTTTCAACTTTCCAAACATCAACAGATTTCGAAAATACAATTAGTTTTCAAAACGAATTTTCAAAAAAAAATAGAAATAATTTTAATCAAATAATTACTAACTAAATAATTGGTTAAGACTAATTTAAAAAGCTAATCACTAGAAAAATAATTATTAGATTCTTTCCCAGGAAAATAACCAACTACCAAAAGTTAATTAATACCTAAAACATTTAATCACCCATTAGTTCTCTTACCAAGTATTCAAATTAAAGAGAAGATCTTAATAACAGTAATGCAGATAATTACCACTACTAATCAATACAAATGAAAAAATAAAGAAAATATGAACAATAAGAGCATTCATATAATAAAAACTTTTCTTTTAAAAGGGTATAGCAGGATATAATAATATTATCTTTTTCACCAAATTTTATTTATGAAAACAATTATTCATCAAAAATAGAAATTAGAAAAATTCTTTAAAATTTACCGAAATTCGGTTTAGGGAGTTACAAATCTACCCCCCTTACAAAAATTTCGTCCTCGAAATTTCAAGTGGCATGGTAAGTACAAATAAAGATAATCCAATACGAAAAATGGTTAAAATAAATTTACACGTAGCATCCGAATTAATACAACTAGTAAAATCATGTTTTCATGAAAGATCAATAGTAAAAAAAATTTACCTAGACATGATGAGTTCTAAATATGAGGAAAATCAAATTTACCCATACTCACAATAGAATTTAAATAACAGTTATAAATTAAAATTATGATCTAAATCTAATAAAACCTTTTAGGCATAACTAGCATGACTAAGAACAAAATTTTAAATAATTTAAACACGATTTTGTAGAATATGGTTAAAATTAATTGTGCTTGATGTATACATAACTATTAAAATCATCAGTGCGGCAGCTAGAAAGATATTACGACTAAGAATAAAGTAAAAGATTTTGAAAATTTGGACTTGACTAGAATTCATACTTAGCATAAATCATTTTTTTTTAATAGCATGATCAAAATTATTTAAGCTTAATAAGTGCTAAAACTCGATAACTATAGAAATGATACGATTAGATACAAAACAATAAATTTTCATGGTTAGCTATCAAGATATGGAACCGTTTAACAAAATTTGTGCAATACGCTAAATCAATCCATAAAAGAAATTAGACCAACAAATATTAAAGAAAGGATAAATTTCCAAGATGAATCAAGAGAAGATGAAATCAATTTGCAGAGGTTAACATAAGATCAATATCAAGATGATTTCGATAAGCTTGCCAAATGGCGATAAGAGATCAACATGGTATATAACACGGATATAGTCTCAATAGTATCCGAAACCATACATATCCGAAATCACTTTGCCTAGAGTTCCTGCCCCGCCAGTGTAGTGTACATCTGACTGCAGTGAACCTTTTGGCTCAATGACTCAAATAATGTTAAATTACCGAATATTTCTATCGACTTTATTCATGTTATCGGAACAACTCAAAAGTTTATGATTTTAGGACATAGCATCAATAATATCCGAGAACCTATGAATACCTGGAATTACTTTGACTTAGAGCTCCTGCCTCGCCAGTGCGCAACTGACTGCAGTGAACCCGCGGTCTCCATAATCCAGATAAATGACTGCAGTGCGCATCTGCCATGTCATAGTAGGTCATCGAATACTCTGTCAACTCTATCCATAGGAATTTCAAAGGAGTTTACGAAATTTCAAACAATTCTAAACCCTAATCATGATAGAAAGTGATGTATCTGCTCTTTAGAAAATATTGAGTTTTTTTTTTAAATAAACTGTACGACAAAATGATCTTCATAGCAAATAAAATCTCGAATTGGAAATAAAGCTTTAAATAACAATAAGAAATTGTAGAAAAATTTTGCGAACTAAGAAAATAAAGACAGATCAAATATTAATAATCAAACAGTCATACTAGCAAGACATATATAGGAAATAACCTTAGAAATCCCAAGTGCAAGAAAATTGATAACCTTAGTGTTGCGTGTCTAAACCACCCTGCAAAACAGAAAATTGGTTAGATAGGCCTAACTATAAGAAATTTTTCGTAAAACCATACCCGTAACAAATTCCCAAGAATCCTATGCTGTGATGAGTTTTCCTTAGCTTCGCTGGTCCCCCAATAACACTTTATAGCCTAAGTGTCATTAGGATAGACCTGCATGGGCCACCACTAAAAACATGTCACGCCCCGCTCCCGAATAATCGGATACGAGTCGGACACGCCCAGCCTTCGTCGATGGACACGACGAAGTAAGCTGTACAATACTAAGGAAAACTCAAAGTCACAAAGAAATGTAAACCAGAACACAGCTTTTATAAACGTCCCAGAAATCACCAATATCCATCAAGTGTTTTAAAAAAAATACAAACTCAGCCGGAGACAAATCCGGTCCAATAAAATAAATATACAAAAATGAATCTCTAAGATACAATCTCCAGAAAAGTAAATGAAATAAAAAGCTGCAATATCCAATCAATCACCAGCTCCATGCAATCTCCCACTCACCTGCAACGATCCTATCAGGAAAAGAGCAAAGTACAACCCCGACAAGAAACTCTAAACAATGCAAACTGAAATGCATGAAAAGAACCACAAGATGAACTATGGTACAAGACAGGAATATGAAACTGTAGTACAGGAAAACAATGAAACTATGGCACCGGATCCAGAAATAATGAACTATATTATCAGTGTAACATGCAAGTGAAATAACTATCAGAGTATGTGACCGGCTGGGTAAACAGTGAACAGTGAACAGTGAACAGTAAAAAATGGTACGGCTTGGAGTCCCACGTGCACGATGTGAGACCCAAGCTATTATTCAATGCCTAGCTAAAATAGGATTGGTCACATATCTGTAGTATTTCCCCACCCCAATGCACAAGGAACAATGAACTATGAACAATGAACGGTGAACGGTGAACGGTGAACAATGAACAATGAACAATGAACAGTGAACGGTGAACGATGAACAATGAACAATGAACAATGAACAGTCGTGTGTACAATGTGTCAATATGAGAACATAAAGCAAGTCAGAAATACAGAGTAAAGGGATCGAGTCGGTGTACTTGCCTCGGTTTGGTTGCACGAGAGTAGTACTGCATAGTTGTAAATCACCTGTTATATTTTTGTAGAATTATTAGGGTTTGAAATAATGACAATTAACTAGTTATTTCTAATACTTATAAGCAAAATAGCTAAGACTGCTTTTGAAAATATTTAATGTCGCATACTCAAAATAATATTTTAAGCTAAAATTAATAAGGAAATCTTTTTAGAAAATACTTAGAACATTTAGAAAGACTAAAACCCACTAATGTCTAACCCACTGTTTATTAACTCTCAAATAACTGCTGCTATTCTTTTTATTAAAAGACTAAAACCCAAAGAGGACAACTCCCAGAATTTGAAAGGAGAAGTCACGATGGCTTGAACCCTCCATTAATACTACTCTCACTGACTCACAGTTCCTATCTACATTAGCTCTCTGATCCGAAGGGTGAAATGATGGCATAATAAAATAAATGGAGAGGTGGGATACTCCATCAATGTAAATCCTTCTCTCAGCCGAATGGAAATAAAATATTCCTCACAATTCACATTCTTCAATACTCTCTTTCTTCACATCACCCAGCCAACAATTAATTCCCCACTTCTATACTCACTACTCAGCTCTCAACTCACCTCACCAAGGTATAAAAGGACAGAACCATACAGTTCCCAAGTCCTTTCCCGAGACTTCTTCTCCCACTACATTTCCACAGCCACCAACCCATCAAACTCATTCTCTTTCTTGCTCACCTACTCAAGCAAAGCGGCAAAGCCGCCCAACTTCCTTCTTCTCGGTCTATACAAAGAAACCCCCCCTCCATTATTCTTCTCCTCATACTTCTCACATCCCAACCGAACAGAGCTCTCAGCTCTGTCTTCTTCTTCAACCCCACACTTCCTCTCCGCCTATTCTTCACATCTGCCGACCCAAAACTCAATACTTATAGAAAGAGAAAAAAAAAACATGAAGAAGAATCAGAAGAAAGAGGCTCACCTCGGTTCGGTCGATCCCGTCCAGGCGACGCAGACACGGCGGTGCAGATCTCGAGAGCTGTCCCAGGTGAGGGAGGCAGACGGAGGTGTAGGTCGGCGGCGACTGGCTCAAGGTGGTGGAGGCGTGCTCCTCGAGATGTCTCCTCGGTTCCCGAAGGAGCGGCACGAAGACCGATGGGCGCGCACGGCCTCCGAGGCGGCTGGCTCCGCAGTCGAAGTCGGTCGCAGCCTCCGACAGCGCACTGGAGACCCGATCTCGGCGAGTGATGGCCGGATCCGTGGTTACACACGACGGCGCTCCGGATCTGAAGACTCGGCGTCTGATGAAGTCGAGGCGAGGTTCTCGAGAAGGCTCGGTCGCTCGTCTTCTCCGGTGGTGGCACAGTCTCCGACGTCCAGCGGTGTCTTCGAGGTGGCGGTCACGTTGTGGAGGCACGGCGAGCTCCTGTCGGTTCAAGGCGAGCTGCGGCGGTTTGCGGCGAGGATCACGGCGGAGATCGGTGGTCCTCGGCCCACATGAGAGAGTGAACAGAGTGTAGAGAGAGAAACTGTGTGTACTATGTGATGTGATGTATGAAAATTTGTGTTGTCAGTGTCAGAAATTTATAATAAAATAATTGTGTATGTGTGGGGAGTGGCAACAGTAGTAAATAGCATTAGATCTAGGGGTGTGTACAATGGCAGTGTAGGTAAATAGGGGTAGATCTGGGGGCAGTCTTATAAACCTGTGTACTGAATTAGTTAGGGGAATAACTAACAGATTTCAAATAACGAGCAGATTTCAAATTCAAAAATCAAACAGATTTTTTAACTTTCCAAACATCAACAGATTTCGAAAATACAATTAGTTTTCAAAACGAATTTTCAAAAAAAAAATAGAAATAATTTTAATCAAATAATTACTAACTAAATAATTGGTTAAGACTAATTTAAAAAGCTAATCACTAGAAAAATAATTATTAGATTCTTTCCCAGGAAAATAACCAACTACCAAAAGTTAATTAATACCTAAAACATTTAATCACCCATTAGTTCTCTTACCAAGTATTCAAATTAAAGAGAAGATCTTAATAACAGTAAGGCAGATAATTACCACTACTAATCAATACAAATGAAAAAATAAAGAAAATATGAACAATAAGAGCATTCATATAATAAAAACTTTTCTTTTAAAAGGGTATAGCAGGATATAATAATATTATCTTTTTCACCAAATTTTATTTATGAAAACAATTATTCATCAAAAATAGAAATTAGAAAAATTCTTTAAAATTTACCGAAAATCGGTTTAGGGAGTTACATACACCGTGTCGCTTCAGGCTATTTACACCTGTATGACAGAAGGACCCTTTCTGCTTGTACCTAAAATAATTTTCGTTAAATAAATTATGAAGTTTCGAGTTATAAAAAATAAATTTAATAAACATACTACATTATGAATCTGAAAATTCAAGTATGCCGAGCTCTCACCTCATAATGTTAAATCAGTCTTCAGCCAGTAGTTTTGTGAAAATATCTGCTAGTTGATGATCTGTGTCAATAAACTCTAGGCAGATGTCCCCGTATTGTTGGTGATCATGTAAAAAGTGATGACGAATCTCAATGTGTTTTGTGCGTGAGTGACATACAGGGTTTTTAGTCAGGTTAATAGTGCTAGTGTTATCACAATAAATGTGAATCTTATTATAGTACAGATTGTAGACTTCTAGGGTTTGCTTCATCCACAAAATTTGAGCACAGCAATGTCCTGCGGTGATATACTCATCCTCAGTAGTTGATAATGCTACAGAATTTTATTTCTAGCTAAACCATGAGACTAAGGCCTTTCTTAGGAAATGACACGTGCCGCTGGTACTTTTGCGGTCTACTTTACATCCTACAAAATTTGCATCCGAGTAACCTATCAGGTCAAAGGATTTGGTTTTAGGATACAACAAGCCGACTGTAGAAGTTCCCTTAAGGTATCGGAAGCTACGCTTAACGGCACTTAGGTGTGATTCCTTAGGATTTGCCTGGTATAGTTAAATATAATAAGCTACCAATCATACCTCGATACTTATGCTGGTCGACTGGTTTGCCACTTTCATCAGTGTCAAGCTTTGTAGATGTAGCCATTGGAGTTTCGATAGGATTTACATTATCGAAGTCGTACTTTTTCAGTATGTTCTTCGTATACTTGGCTTGATTGATGAATGTTCCCTTTGAGTGTTGTTTTGCCTGGAGTCCTAGGAAGAAGTTCAGCTCTCCCATCATACTCATCTTAAATTCAGTCTGTATACACTTAGCAAACTCTTGACAAAGTTTTTCATTAGTAGAACCGAATATAATGTCATCAACGTATATTTGCACAAGAAGAATGTCATTATCTAAAGATTTGATAAACAAAGTTGTATCAACTCTTCCTTTTGAAAAACCATTACCAAGTAAGAAGGCACTTAGGCGTTCATACCAAGCACGAGGTGCCTGTTTGAGTCCATAGAGTGCTTTCTTAAGCTTGAAGATGTGATCAGGTTTTTGAAAATCGTCAAAGCAAGGGGGTTGTTTCACAAAAACTTCTTCTATTAGAAATCCGTTCAAGAATGTACTTTTTACGTCCATTTAAAATAATTTAAAATTATTAAAACATGCAAATACACAAAACATACGGATAGCTTCTAGTCTAGCAACATGAGCATATGTCTCGTCATAATCAATACCTTCTTCTTGATTATAACCTTGTGCCACTAGACGTGTTTTGTTGCATAGAACTTGTCCATCTTCACTTAGTTTATTTCAGAACACCCATTTGGTACCAATTATCCATTGACCAATAGGTTTAGGAACGAGTTCCTAAACTTGGTTTCTCTCAAATTGATTAAGTTCCTCTAGCATGGCATTAATCCAAAACTCATCATTAAAGGCATCTTCTATATTCTTAGGTTTTATTTGAGAAATAAAAGCTACATTTGTTGCTATTTCAGAATCTCTAAGAGATGAACGTGTACTTACACCTTTTGATACATCACCTATAATGAGTGTCTCTGGATGATCTGGTAAAAACTTCAGTAATTCAAATTTATGAGTCAGATCTTCCACAGGACTCTTATCGGTTTTTGCTTGCACACCTTCATCATCACTGTCGCTAGATTTGTGACTATTGAGCTCATAAAAAGTAACGTTAACAGATTCTTCAACAATCATAGACCTTTTATTGAAAATTCTATATCCCTTACTCTTAGCAGCATATCCGAGAAATATCCCTTCATCTGCTTTAGAGTCGAACTTACCCAAGTTGTCCTTGGTGTTCAGGATAAAACAGCGACATCCAAAAACTTTGAAATAAGAAATGTTTGGAATCCTTCCAAACTAAAGTTCATAAGGTATTTTCTTTGAGATGGGTCAAATTAACACCCTATTTAAAACATGACAGGCTGTGCTAACAGCTTCTGCCCAAAAATATTTAGAAAGATTATACTGATTCAGCATAACTCTAGCCATCTCGCTTAAAGTACGGTTCTTCTGCTCCACAATACCATTCTGTTGAGGAGTTCTAGGACAAAAAAATTCGTGGTAGTACCCACTATCATCACAAAACTTTTTGAAATCAGTATTTACGAATTCACCACCATGATCACTTCCGATACGAGTAATTATGAAGCCTTTTTTGTTTTGTACCTTTTTATAAAATAATTGAAATTCAAAAATAGCATCACTTTTGTTTGATAAAAAGTAAACCCAAGTAAAACAAAAGAAATCATCAACAATAACAAAAGCGTAGAGTTTACCGCCAAGGCCGGTGACTCTACTAGGACCAAATAAATCCATATATATCAACTGTAAAGGTCTAGAAGTACTTACAACATTGATAGATTTAAATATAGACCTATGTGCTTTGTTCTTTTCACAGTCAGCACATACTATATCTCTCTTGAATAGAATCTCGGAGAGTCCTTTTACCAGCTTCTTATTGCTCAGTCGTGAGACAGTGTCCATATTTGCATGTCCTAGTCTCATATGCTATAGCCAGCTTTCATCTAGATTAGCTACTAGGTCCTGCATTATTAGTACTCTCCAGAAAGAAAACATAAATATTGTCTTCTCTAATCCATTCATATACGGGATTACCAGATGACATATCATATATGGTATATTTGTCTTTTACAAAGTTGATACCATAACCATTATCAGCCACATGACTTATGCTTAGTAGGTTATGTTTCAATTCTGTAACTAGACAAATGTCTTTTATTACAGGATAAGGAGATATACCAACAATGCCATTGCCAATGATATCGCCTCTCAGATTATTTCCGAAGGAGACGTATCCTTCTTTCTTCATCGATAGCGTAGCGAACAAAGATGCATCACCAGTCATGTGCTGCAAACATCCGCTATTGAGGATCCACTTGCTTTTAGTATGAGAGGGTTGAGGGTCCACCTACAAAACAAGTAGATGAATCCTTTGGTACCCATTTACTGAAGGGTCCATATTGATTAGTCTTAGGTCTCCAAAATAAAGTATGATTGTCAACAAGTTTCCTTGCTAAATAATACTGTAATATGTATCCATAAGTACCACAATATGTGCAAGTGAGTTTAGAAACAGTGATAGTTGAAACTGTGTTGACATGTCTATTTAGTTTCTTTGAAAACCTGTAAGTGAAAGCATAGTGATAATTGTGTTTCTTTTGTGCTTTCTGAGTTTTAGTCCTCTTAGGTGTATGCTTAGCATTAGGACTAAACTTAGGCTGTGTCACAGGTATTGCCTGTTTGCCTAACTTGATTTCTAACTTTTTAGAAACCGCAAAAGACTCTTCATATTTAGCAGTCATGTCTGGGAGTCTTTGTTCTGTGACTAAGTGCTTTTTTTTCTCTATGTCATATAACTCTTATATTTTGACATAGTCTCTTTCTTTTTTATCAATTTTGAGGATAGCCTTATGATAGTCTAATTTGAGTTTGGCTATCTCTTCCGTGTTATCGGTAGTAGACATCTCTTTAATGTCTTCAATAAGACTGGACAGTCTAGCTATCTCGATTGTGTATGCCTTAATCTTTTTTCGAGATTGCTTATACTTGTCAAGCATATTTCTGTGCTCTTCAAGTAGTTCGCTAAAGGCATTTTCTAATTCATCAAAAGTAAAGTCATCGTACAAAGGGTTTAAGGATACCTTATCAAAATCCATAAGATAGACATTGGCATTTCTGCAGGGTCTGTCTTCCTTCTCTGTATCACTGGCATCACTTTCATGCCAGATACTTGTGTTAGCATACTTTCGACTGGTTGTTGCTTTTCTGCTTGATCTTGATCTATCGTATGGACTGCTTTTCTTCAAAGTTGGACAGTCCTTCTTCATGTGCCCTGATTTCTTGCATCCAAAGCATATTATTTCATCTTCATTGCTTTCTTGGATACTCTCTTCCTTCTATTTGATTTCTCAAACTTTAGGAATTTTCTGAAGTTCTTCACTAGTAGGGCTTGTTCATCACCACTTGATGATTCTTCCTCAGAATCATTGCATGTAGATTTTCTGGCTTGAGCTTTAAAAGCGATAGACTTTTCTTTTAGAGGTGCTTCTTCAAACTCTTGCAGATCAAGGTCATGGGTCAGTAGCTTACCCATCAGTGTTTCCAGAGACATGGTAGTGATATCGTTTTCTTCAATGATTGCTGTTGCCTTTGGGTTCCAGTTCTTGGTTAGAGCCCGTAGCACTTTTTTGATCTTCTCATGATTACTGTAATCCTTGCCAAGAGATTGCAAAGGATTAGTAATATCAAGGAAACGTGTGAACATCTGTGTAATTAACTCACCGGATTTTATCTTAAAAGATTCATACTCCTGTGTTAGTCTACTGATTTTAGATTCTTTCACTTGGGAAGTACCTTCATGAGTTACATCAAGACGTTTCCAAATCTTACGAGACGACTTACAGGTTGAAACTCTGTTGAATTTCGTTTTGTCAATTGCACAAAATAGTACATTGATGGCACGAGCATCTAGACTAGCCTTTACTTTTTAAACCTCTATATATTTGTCATGAGGCTTGTCTACAAGCAGGCCATCAACTACTGTAGGTGCCAATTTCTTATAACCGTTGACAACTATAGACCAAAGATCAAAGTCAAGAAACTTTAAGAAGAAAGTCATCCGTGTTTTCTAGTAGGTATAATTTGTACCATAAAATAGTGGAGGTCTATTTATGGATTGCCCTTCACCGTTGAATATTGATTTCACAGCTGCCATATATACTCTCTGAGGTTTGTTATATTAGAATATAACCAGCTCTGATACCAATTGTAGGACCGTTGAGCACCTCTAGAGGGGGGTGAATAGAGTGAGTGCGAGTACAACAAAAAATAATCACTAATTTTAAAATAATAAACAGATAACTATGGCAGTAAATAAGAGACAGTAAATAAATATAGCAAAAGATAGAGAGATCAAACTCAGTGATACAGCGATGTATACTGGTATCCCTCTGAGAGGACTAATCTAGTCTCAAGTACTCTTGCTCGATGTTAATCCACTAAGGCACAAGCTAATTGAGAGCTTGCAGTCTCTTACAACACCGTACTTAGTGACAAGTGCACGACCAACTTCACAACACCGTGCTTGATAACGAGCGCACGACCGGCTCCACAACATAGATAATTTTTGTACTTTGAACACCCTCTTTACAACTCTTGAGAACCAAAAGACTCTAGATCGAAATAGATATTACTGGCTTTTGGCTAAGAGGAGTGTAGGTGAGATATGAAAGATTATGATCAGATGAAAATACTTATTGAATATAGAAGAGAAGATGAAACTGATTGAGTGATTTGGAATGAGAAATTCTTTTCTATTTATAGGTGTTTTTTGGGACCGAACTCGGGCAGAGTTTTGATGCAAAGATTTTGTATATGAACGTTGCATGCATATTTGGAGACAACAAATATTTAAATTTAAACTGACCGAACTCGGTCAGAGTTCGGACCAAACTCGGGCCGAACTCGGCTTGAGTTCTGTCTAGTAAAAATGTTAAACATTTGGAAAATATTGTTGCAGAATGGAATAGAACTTTTTGGTAGATGGAATATGGATAGGTAGGCTGTATAAAAAAGTGGACTATGATTAACCTAAGCCAGTATTACCCAGTCGATCTTACAATTTATATCCTAGACTCAATAAAGATAAAATATGTAATAATTTGTAAAATGACTCAGACTAGATTCTAATGAAAGTAAGCTTCAGACTGATGATTTACGTGCTTGATGATGCAGTAGTACGCTTTTTGATATTGATTTCACAAGACCAGAAATGATTAGCAGCATTTCGTATATTTTGTGTATTGACTTAAGTTTATGTCGATTATTAAAATCGGGTGTGACCATGAAATGGGCCAACAAGGATGACGATTGAGAATGTTCTTTAGTGATATAGCGTCACTTTTTATGCACTAGTTATGTTTGCTATGTATTAGTGATAAATGCTTCTTTCAAGCATTATCAGTTTGAGTTTCTTTTAGCTGGCTTGTATTTGTGTATGCACTTTCTACTTTCTATTTATATATCAGTTTACTATTTCCAGCATAATAAGATAAAAAGTTTCTATTCAAAGTTTTGACATTTTTGTGTGTGCAGAGTACAACACTTTATCGTTATGTTATTTTGCTTATATGAAAAAACGGAGGAGAAAATATGATACTTTTCTGTTGATTATACTTTTCTGTTGATTATCAAGCTACACTGACAAGTTTGCTATAAAAAGTTTTTGGTTTGAAATTTTTTTCTAGACTTTACAGATGTTCAACATACTTTTTTGTTACATGGGAGTAACATGATTTGACCATTTAATTACGGGGGAGCAAGTGCATTATACCGATGAACAAGCTAGCTACTTCCGTACTGCACCATGTCTTTTTTAAACCATACTGAACCTAAGAATCAATCGTAGTTTTTACAAATTATCAAAATGGGGGAGATTGTTGGCTCATACATCCATGGTCAAACTGATTTTGATAATTGACCTAAAACTCTGACTTATGAAAAGAAAGAAGATCGCAGCTTATTTTGACAAAGCAGATTTTTCTACTTTATTCTGTATCTTTTATTGAGTCTAGAAAATTATGAGTCTGTATCACTGGCAACTTGGAAGACCTTCCTCACAAAACTATGTTTCTGACCTAAAAATAATCCTAATTCTTTGTTTATCCAAAACTCCACAAAAACCAAACTGACCTAGAAATTCCCTAGCCAAACTCGGACCAAACTCGGTTTACCCAAATTGCTCCTGGTCAGCAGCAAATACCTATTCTTTTGGATCTACAACGTTCAAAATTATGAACGTTACCCCTATCGAGTTCTGCCCGAACATTGCCTCAAAAGTTCCTATAAAAAGAGAATAATTTGTTATTTATAATAACTCATTCATTCTTCATCATCTCTATCTATTTTTTTCTTCATCATCTCTATCTATTTCAAAGTCTTCTTATCTACAAAAAGCTTTAATCTTCCTATTTCCAAGACAACTCCTGTTCTTCTAAGTCGGTGGTTTTCGATTAGGAGTATTTGAGTTGTACAAGCTTGGAGTATAAAATCTTTCATCAGAAAGGTGTTGAAGTTTGATTGTGGGCTTTAGATAAAAAACGGCGGCATCAAAGTTGGCGTGTTCTTCGGAGTAAAGCACACGGTGTAATCTCTATTTTAAATAGTGGATTATAGCGAGCAAGAGTTCTCGCGAACTGGACTATTTCTCTTAGAGGAAAACTAGTATAAACCTTGATGTTCGCGTACTGCTTTCTTGCCTCCACTTACTTATTGCTTTACTTATTTGCATTTAAGTTTCATATATATCTGCTTTTACCTGCTTAGTTTTTAATTGGGGAATATTTTTCTACTGCACTTTATTCACCCCCTCTAGAGGTGCCAACGATCATACAATATACATATATATATATATATATATATATATATAATATATATATATATATATATATATATATATATATATATATATATTTTGGGGTTCGATCTTCCAATTGGCTACGACCCTTAATAACAAAGACGAAATCTTTGTTCCTCTCTCTGTTGATGGGATGCAGAAGAGAATAGAGAAAACCCCCTCTTTGGTGGCCGTATGACCCTAATTAATATATATATATATATATATATATATATATATATAAACAGAGAGAGGAACAAAGATTTTGTCTTTGTTATTAAGGGTCATAGTGAATTGGAAGATCGAACCCCATAAAGAGACGTCTGCTTCAAGATCCATCAAGCTAATCAATGGATTTAGGTACGCTTTTGCATTTATTATGTTCTTCATCTCAGGAATCAACATGCAATAATTTTTAACCGCTTGGAGCAACATACAATTGTTATGTGAATCAATATGAAGATAATTTTAGTCCCACGTCAAATATGAGAGATCACTCTCCTTTGTTTGAAGTGCTAAACCTACTATATTGATTAAGTAGATTTTGTGGGGGACAGACTTGTGCAAGCGGGTGTGTGATTTTGTTTGTGTTTTGACATGTTGATTAGTCGTGAATATCGGACAAGAGGTAAAACGAAAATTTCTTTTTTAAATTATTTATTTATTTATTCTTTTTGAGATGCAATTAACAAGTATGATCCAAATGATGTATTTAAAAAATAGTTTATCTGTTCTTACAAATTTTCTCTCGGAAAAGAAACTTTTACTTGAGATCGAAGAAAAAATAAGACGACTAGAACCAAAATCTTCCCAAAATTTCCATATCTATCCATCTCCTCTCCTAGGCAAGGCTATAATCGTCCGTTGGATTCACCACCGTATACACGATGTCACGGATCGCCATGATTTGTTATATCTCAGAAATAGATCGTTATGAATCTATTACAATGTTCCTGGGGGATGAAAGTTAATTCTAATGACAGCGTCTCTAATGTACCTCAAATTCTTTACTTTCAATTCCTATTCTAGTTCCTACATATATTGTGACAGTGTGCTTTAGGAATATATTCCAACAAAAACATAGTGTGAAGGTATATAATGTAGTTTAACTTGTAGTTTTTTTATCTGAATGTAACATGTATTTGTTGTCCTCATGCCATTTTTAAAAATTTAGAGACTCGAGTGCACATCAAACAGAGTACTGTAGATGCTTAGAGTTGTTTTTAACAGGACATCATTAGTAAATTAAACTGATACATGTCTCATATCGTTACTGATTTGAGAAGAGATACAAACGGGAATTTCATCAAATATGAAGGATACATTTCGATATCCCTGAAGTAGGTAATTAGAAGCTAGTTGACGTGCCACCTGGTTTGAGCTCCGATGAGTGTACAGGAACATACCTCTGTTACCGATGTTTTGAAGACCCTTGCATCCTCAACCAAGTGTCTGGCTCGCCATAGCGGTGTAGCAACTTCAGAGTTTATGCAGTCAATAAGACATTTGCAATCTCGTTCAATGGCAACCTGGGTTAGAGTTAAGTTGGTACAGAGATCCAGTACTAGACGGATCCCCAAAGCTTCTGCTTGTAGAGGTGTTCCTCCATCTTCTGATCTTGTCACGGCTTTTCTGAATTATCCATTCGCATCACGAAGAACTGCAGCTGCTCCCGTCCTGCCGTCTAAGTAAGCTCCATCAAAATTTATTTTGTACTTGTTCACTTGAGGAGGAATCTAGTATGACTGTTGGTGGCAATTGTCAATAAGAGATTCAATTGCTTGTGTTTTCCAAATTGAAGGCTTCATATTTGTTCTTCAGAGTAGTAGCATCCTAAAAGAATTTGCTGAGATTGATAGGGGAATCTTCAAACAGAGCTTTGTTCCGTGACTTCCAAGTAATCCACATTTGATAGAAACAGTGTGTTATCTTCTCTCGATCCCCCTCCTTTAGTAAGTCAGTAATGAAAGGTGCAATTGTAGTATTATGATTAATAAGAGAAGCAAGTAGTGGATTCTAGAGCTAGGAACCTCCTATAATAGGACAGTAAAAGATTAGGTGACCTAGAGTTTCAGAATGTACCTTGCAGAGAGGACACACTGCATCAATGTGTCTGACATGCCGGTGGACATTTTCTTTGGTAGGTAGATAATTGGGTAGAGCTCTCCAGATAAAGAAAAGGACTCTAGGACAAATGTGATTGAGCAGCCAGAGCTTTTACCATTCTTTAAACACATGTTCATTATCATTTGGATCCTCCTTGGCAGAGATGGAGTGAATTAGCCGGTATGCATAGTTGGTTGTTAGAATGTCATCATTAGTATGTATCCACTTAAGTTGATCACTCGCACAGTTTGGAGAAAGATGGATATTCAGTATTGCTGCAACTTCTATTTGGGGAAACAGGATATGAATAAGATGTTCCTTCCATTGGAAGGTATCCCTATTGATGAGATCACTCACATTAGTAACCCATCTACTTGCAAAGGGATAACCATACACTTTGAAGCACGGCAAAGATGGGACCCAAGGATCAAGCTAGATGTTAATTTGTGTACCATCTCCAACAGACCATATGATGTTATTAAAAAGGTAATCTCTGCTTCTGAGAATACTGGTCCAAATACACAATGAGGTTGAGGAAGGTATCGCAGTCCAGAATGTTGAAGAATGAAGGTATTTTTCCTTGAGCAACTTGGTCCAGATAGAGCTTGGCTCTATGAGAAATCTCCAGGTAAGCTTCATAACTGAGGATAAATTGGCAATAGATGGATCCCTTAACCCAAGGCCTCCTTGGTATTTAGGTTTGGTTAATAAGGACCAACCCATGTAAAGTATCTTCTTCGTATTAATAAACTTCCACCAAAAATTCCTTTGATGCTTGGACATGATTGCAGTAACCTTCTTTGGGATATGATATAAGGAGAGGTAATAAGTTGGAATGGAGGCCAGTGTAGATTTAATGAGTACTATTCTTCCTACATGGGAAAGATAGTTCCTTTTCCAACCTTGGAGACGGGAATTACTTGTATTCAGAAGATTGGTTAGTTTCTTTTCTAACCTTGGAGACGGGAATTACTTGTATTCAGAAGATTGGTGAAAGTTGAAACTCTGTTTTTAGATTGGAGGAGGAGGTTGAAGTACGTCTAGGCAACTCCAGAGGGGGTGAATTGAGTACTTGTGACAATAATGATCAAATAAAAATAAACTCTATTCAAACACCAACTAGCAAACAAATAATCAAAGTATAATTGTGAAAATTAAATGTAGATCAGAAAGCATACGTAGACACAACAATTTTTAACCTGGTTTTCCTCGTGGAGGACTAGTCCAGGCCTGAGAACTCTAGCTCAGGATTGAAATCCACTATTTATGAAATAGCTTTACAACCACGTGCCTTTACACAGAAGAGCACGCCAACTTCTTGAAAGATCGATGAGGTGAAACTTAGAATTTTCCAAGTGACTTCTTCAAGACTCTTGCACAAAACTTCTAATTGACTCGCACCGAGCACCTTGTAGGCTTGGGAAGTTTTGTGGCTAGTAGATGAGAAGAGTATGGCTCTTTGGGATGTATAGGCTATAAGAGTAGAAGAGAAGAGAAGATTGGATGATTTAAAATAGGAGAAAAGGGTGCCTATATATACTAGTTCTGGGAGGCAGAGTTCAGCCAGAACTCTGTCCAAAATTCAAAAATTATGGCCGTTGGACAACTTGCAATAAGCAATCCCTAAAAATTAGCTTCTGGAAATTAGGAGACAGAGTTCGGCCCGAACTCTGCCTCATTGGAGATAGAATGCTCTTGGGCTGCTGGGCTTTAGCAGTTTGGCTTTTTGTTTTGTGGAGCTTGTTGGTTATCTAGTCTATGGTTGAGGTACTCAGTGCGACTCAACGTACAATAGTCTAGACTCAATAAAAGAGTAAAAAATTACAGACTTCCGATGACAAGTTCCAATAGTATTCGTCGAGCAGTCGTGGATGATGATTGTTTGACTTGATATGTGATAGTCGTCTGATTTGTAGCTTGATGACGATTTATGTGTTGAGTTGGATCATGTCAAATATCGATTTATTAATTATCAAGATTAGGTTGACTACGATCCTGTTTGGGTCAACAATCTCCCCCATTTTGATAATTAATAAAATTGCGATATTTGTGTGTCACAACATTCATACCTGGACACAGATATAGCTGCTCCGTAAATGGATATTTCGGCTCCCCCGTAAATAGATAAGTCCTGATACAAGGACTAGTCCAAACAATATAGCACAAGTGTAGCACAATATACCACAAGTATTTATCCAAAATGGTTAAGCAAATATCACATATTTCTCCCCCTTTGACCTTTAGCAAAATAAAATAGAGGCTCCCCCATAAAAACATAACCATGGTAAAAATATGCAATCACACAACCAAGAAATAATCCAAATAAAAGCCATATAATCATAAAGTAGTACAAAGCAAAGAGTTCAACTACATAACCACTGAATGAAAATGACAAAGTGCATAAACAAAAGAAATCCTAAGCATCAGCAGCATCATAAAATGGACCACGGCCGTCACGGAGCATGGGACGGTCTAGCAGAATCAGATGGGCCGCTGGCAGAGCGACGAGGATTAACAAATGCTGCATCCAGATCCAAATACCTCCTGACCCAGGTGTCGTCGATACGGTAACCTACGTGAGAAGGGTCTCGTACCATAGGATAAGCTACCGTAGGATGAGTAGCCAGGGAGTACTGGATGTCATGCGGGGTGTTGCTAATGGCCGTCATCTGTAAGGTGGTGCGATAATCCATCTGAGTCTAGCAATCGTCCTCCAAGCAAAAACGATCATGCAGCATAGTATGAATGGGATCAAGGGTGGCAGGAGGCTCGAGCGCAGGTTGGCCAAGAGCAGGACGATCAGCATGAGCATCAGACTCGGAGTGCTCAGACTTAGCAGAGGACTAAACAACTGCTAGAAGCTGTCGTGCCCTAGACAGATAGGCAGGGGCAGGAAGGAACTGACACTCATCAAGGGGAATATAGAACGCACGAAAAATCATCGACAAATATAAGGCGTAGACCAATTATCGAGGTCTCTTTCGTACACTAATCATCCAGTCCATCATAGTGCACAGAAAGTTAAAAGGGACATGGAAGTGGAGATGATAAAGTGCAGAGATCTTAAGATAAGATACTTCATCGGTCGACCCCGCTTTGGGCAAGATCGTGGAGAAAATGATGCGATGAAGTTCATAGAAATATGAGTTAAGATATTTAGCCCCTAGCTTGCGTGGACGAGTGTTGGGAGTACGCAAATCATTCTAAAAACTTTTATGTGATGATCCATCAAAAAATTGAAACTTGCGGGCATCAACAAGTTTCTCCCAAGAATTGGGTTCCCGGATCTCAAGATATTCCGCAAGCTTAAAATCATCAAAAGTAATATCGATACCGGTGACACGAGAGTAGATCCATGTGTCGTCAAAGGTTAGATTACAATAGAACATTTGAATAGCATTCAAATAAACTATAGATGAGGTAGAAACTGACTCATCTAAACAAAGATCATGGAACAATGAATCATAAGCTGAAAATATAGTGAAATTAATCGGATGACCCGCATACACACTCCATGAACGGAAATTGGCAAACTATTCATTGGAAGCCTCCAATGATACAAAAATTTGTTTATTGATGTGTTGGGGTCATGAGGTTGTGGTGGATTAAAAAATAGATGTATTGGAGGAGCAAGAGGAGGAGAAGGATTGGAAGATGATGCACATCACTCCTTCTTCTTTTACCTCTTCCAAAGAGTCTTGGAGCCATGGATAATTTGAAAAATTGAAAGAAAATAGAGAAGAATATGAAATTATACCTCACACAAATGAGAAAAGATGGAAGAGAACCGCCCAATAGCTTTAGATCTTGAGTTCAGGAAGAAAAAGAGCCCTAAAAGTAGAGTTTCTAGGGTTAGGATTTGAGAAAATTATGTTTGAAGGAAGGTGGAAGAAGAAAAAAATGAAGAGAGAGGGTTGTCTCTCGGGTTTAAGGTGTTTAGGAGCAACAAGACGGGTTAAATCTGGACCGTCGGATCAAAATAATGGGTGGCTGAGAATCAGAGAAGGTTCTGTGACCAAGGACACAACGTTCGGTCCAAACTCTGTGTGAGGCAGAGTTCGGCCCGAACTCTGCCTCCATGGGCACAAAACATAGGAAAGGTTAAAAAATGGCTAATTTGTGATAGAAAAAGAATAGAATTTGAAAGTTTGAATTAACTAAGTCATAAACGTAATTAAACCATATAATAAATAAGGATTTAAGACAACGACCATTACGATGAAACTGCCATGGGTTAGCTGTAGGGGCCGGATCCCAGCTGGCGGTAGTACGAGGACTAGTGCACCGTGTCGCTTAGGCTTTTATGCCTTGTTGACAGAAGGACCCTTTTGGCTTGTACCCATAGATAAGTCACCATAAAGATATATGTCATAATCGTTATTTACGCAGGTCAATTTATTTTATGACCGTTTTATCCAAAATTCCTAATTCACGACAAAGAAATTTGAAGCGCTCTTCGGCCAGTGGTTTGGTAAAGAGGTCTGCTTGCTGATGTTCAGTGTCTATGAATTCTAAATTAATCGTGCCTTGTTGTTGATGATCACGCAAAAAGTGATGTCTAATCTCTATGTGTTTAGTGCGTGAGTGACAAACTGGGTTCTTGGTCAGATTAATGGCACTAGTGTTATCGTAGAAAATAGGTATGTGCTTGAAACATAAGTTATAGTCTTCAAGGGTTTGTCTCATCCACAGAATCTGTGCACAACAACGACCAGCTACGATGTATTCAGCTTCTGTTGTGGATAATACGACAGAGTTTTGCTTCTTGCTAAACCATGAGACTAACGCCTTTTCTAGCAAATAACACGTACCGCTGGTACTCTTATGGTCGACTTTGCATCCCACAAAATCCGTATCAAAATATCCGATTAAGTCAAAGGAAGTGGTTTTGGGATACCACAAGCCTACCGTAATAGTTCCTTTAAGGTATCTAAAGATACGCTTAACTGCGGTCATGTGTGATTTCTTAGGATTGGCTTGGTATCTAGCACATAAGCAAACACTGAACATAATGTTGGGGCGACTAGCAGTTAAATATAATAAACTACCAATCATACCTTGATACATACGTTGATCGACCAGTTTGCCGCTTTCATCAGGTTCCAACTTTGTGGTAGTAGCTATAGGGGTGCTGATTGGTTTGATGCTGTCAAGCTCAAACTTCTTCAGCATGTCCTTTACATATTTCGATTGATTGATGAAGACGCCTTGCGAGAGTTGTTTGATTTGTAATCCAAGGAAGTAGTTGAGTTCCTCCATCATGCTCATCTCGAACTCATTCTGCACACACTTGGGAAATTCCTTGCATAGACCCTCATTAGTAGACCCAAAAATAATATCATCAACATATATTTGTACTAAAAGAATTGCGTCATCAAGAGATTTTATAAACAGTGTAGTGTCGACTTTCCCTTTTAAAAAATCTTTATCTAGTGAGAAAGTACTCAAACGATCATACCAAGCTTGAGGAGCTTGTTTGAGGCCATAGAGAGCTTTCCTAAGTTTAAAAACATTGTCGGAAAATTTATGATTTTCGAAACCAGGTGGTTGTTTGACAAAAATCTCTTCCTTGATAAAATCGTTTAGAAAAGCACTTTTCACATCCATTTGGAAAAGTTTAAAGTTTTGAAAATTTGTAAATGCGCAAAGCATCCGAATGGATTCAAGTCAGGCAACAAGAGCATATGGCTTATCATAGTCGATGCCCTCCTCTTGATTGTATCCTTGGGCTAACGAGCTTTGTTGCGAGTGACTGAACCGTCCTCGTTTACTTTGTTAAAAAAACCCATTTAGTGCAAATTATTGAGTGGCTAGTAGGTTTAGGAACAAGTTCCCAAACTTGGCTTCTTTCAAATTGGTTGAGTTCTTCTTGCATTGCGAAAATCTAAAATTTATCATTAAAAGCTTCTAAAACGTTTTTAGGTTCTATTTGAGAAATGAATATAGTGCTAGCTATAGTGTCCCTTACAAAGGATCGAGTAGTTAAACCTTTTGATATTTCACCTATTACCAAGTCCTTTGGATGAGAGGGAGTGAATTGGAACTTCTTTGGTAATTCCTTCGAAGAGCTGGTTTCAGACGTTATATTTATGGATGTCGAAGTTGATGGTTCATCATCGTCGTCGGAAATGATAGCTGTACTATTGTCCTCATCAAATGTTACATTAGTAGACTCTTCAACAATCATGGAGCGTTTGTTGAATACTCTATATCCCTTACTCTTGGCCGCATAGCCAAGAAGAATACCATCGTCAGCTTTGGCATGAAATTTGCCTAAGTTGTCTTTGGTATTTAGGATAAACCAGCGACAACAGAACACTCTAAAATAAGAAACATTAGGAGTCCTACCAAACCAAAGCTCATAGGGTATCTTCTTCAAAACAGGTCAAATCAACACCCTATTCAAAACATGGCACGCTGTGCTGACAGCTTCTGCCCAAAAGTATTTCGGAAGAGAGAATTGATTTAGCATAACTCTAGCCATATCGCCAAGAGTTCTATTTTTCTGCTCCACAACACCATTTTTTTAGGAGTTCTTAGACACGAAAATTCGTGACTAAAACCATTTGAATCACAAAACTTTTCACAATCAGAATTTTCGAATTCGCCACCATTATCACTTCGGATACGAGTAATCATGTAGTCTTTTTCGTTTTAGACCTTTTTGACAAATACTTTGAAAACAGAAATTGAATCACTTTTGTTTGTAAGAAAGAAAACCCAAGTAAATCTTAAAAAATCATCTACAGTAACAAAAGCGTAGAGTTTTTCGCCAAGACTGGCTACTCTACTAGGATCAAATAAGTCCATATGAAGTAATTGTAATGGCCGGGTAGTACATACAGTGTTTATGGATTTAAAGGACGATTTGGTAGCCTTATTCTTTTCATATTCGGCACATACCGTGTCTTTCTTGAATGTGATATCCGACAGACCTCTGACTAGCTTCTTGGTTGATAGTCTGGATATAGTATCCATGTTGGCATCACCAAGTCGCTGATGCCATAGGATCTTTTCGTCTTTGTGAGCGTAAAGGCATCTTCCTACACTGTTAGTATCACTAGATAGATAGAAAATATAAATGTTATCTTCCCTTATCTCCTCAAAAGCGATGTCTCTAGTTGATTTATTATAGATAAAGCATTTAGTTTTTCCGAAGTTAATATCATAACCATTATCAGCAAGATGACTAATGCTGAGCAAGTTATGCTTTAACTCGGTCACTAAACAGACATCGTTAATGACAGGAGAGGGAGGATAACCAATTGTACCGTTACCTATGATGTAGCTTTTAAGGTTATTGCCGAAGAAAACGTATCCTTCCTTTTTCATCGATAGTGTTGCGAATAGTTTTGCATTTCCAGTCATATGTCGCGAGCATCCACTATCGAGAATCCACTTGCTTCTAGTTGAAGAGGGAATGTCCTCCTACACCACGAGTAGATGTGATCTTTGGTACCCAGATTCTTTTGGGTCCTGAGAGGTTAGACTTTGGTACCCATGCATATATATATTTTTATCAACTAATCTCCTAATCCTACATTGTGGAGAAATGTGTCCATGTAGGTTACAATAAGTACATCTAGCATGTATGTTTATACTAGGAGCATGTTGATAGTGATGTCTATAGGTAGGGTGGTGATAGCTACGTGCAGCAATAGAGTGAGTATGGTGACTGTGTGTAGCAGCAGGGTAATTATAATGATTATAGTGACTGTGTGCAGCAGCATGATATGATAATGATTACGTGTATATGTCTTACATGCTGCATGTGAATAGGTGTACATGAAAGCATAATTTTGTGTAGTACGTGGATGAGTGTTCTTGTGGTGACGTGCCTTTTTGTGTTGAGTTGGCACGTTTTTGTACGTGTTGTGACTATGAGACTGAACTTGTGGTTGAATAATCTGCTTGCCCAGTTTAATCTCTAATTTTTTAGAGATAGCATTCAACTCATCACATTTAGCAGTAAGATCGTGTATTCTACATGTAGCAATTTTGAACTTATTTTTCCCTTCAGCAAGTTCTTTGTTTAAAGCCGTGATGTCATGTGTTTGTTTCTCAATGATTGATTCGGCATCGTGTAAGCTTATTTTAAGCTTGGATACCTCTTCAGTATTTTTCGTGGGTGTAGTGTTTCTAACATCTTCTAGTTGTAACACCCATATTCTGAATACGTATTTTTTCAAGCTTGCATGTATTTCAGACCTGTATTTATTTTTTCGGATTTTGGCATGTACTTGTAATTGGCTTGACTTGCAGATTTTGGTTCTCGTAATTGGATTTTACCTGGCTTGGTTTATTTTGTGGAGGAGAATTGGTTTGATTTGGTTTGGTTTAAAATGCATTGGAGCACTTTAACCTACACTCCACCCTCAATACAACACAACCCACCCTCATTAAAACTCCACCTACTTTTCTCTCTCCTCCATAATTCTCTCATTTATTTCTCCATCTTCTTCTTCTTCCTTCCTCTACACAACACCAACACCCATAGGCAAGTGCACCTTGCCACCACATGAGAACCACTTTTTATTTGTTCATTAGCTAGATTAGGCCATGGTGATCAACATTAGTGCTTGACATTTTGTGATTTGGAGTCTCCGTTGTTCTAGATCTAGGTTTTAACTATTTTTGGATTTACATGGTTTTGATCTATTTTGGTTGGATTTTTGTGGGTTTTGATGCTTCCATGTGGAAGAGAATTCAATTTTACTCAAGTTAGACCTTTGAAAATCTAGATTTGGCTTTGATTTGGCAATGATATGAGAATTTGAATTCTTAGTGTTCTTCTCGGCCTGGAGTAGCAGTCTGCAGCCTGCGCTCTTTAGCGCAGTGCTGGACTGCGCATCTCCTCTCGGCCTGCGCTCTTTAGTGCAGCGCCGACCGTGCAGCTTGCCCCATGGTGAACTGCGCTCAAACCCAGCGCGCAGGAACTCTTGCGCAGTCTGCTCATGCGCAGCCCACTCATGCGCAATCTACCCCTGCGCAATTCACCCCTGCGCAGTCTGCTCATGCGCAATCCACCCCTGCGCAGTTGGCTCATGCGCAATCCACCCCTGCGTACTTCACCCCTGCGCAGTCTATTCCTGTACCAACTATTCCTGTGCCATCTAACTTCTGCGCAGCTCACTCCTGCGTAGTTGGCCCCCTGGCGCACTTGACTCCTGCGCAACCGGACCCCAGGGACCCTTGCGCAATCTGTCCAATCATGGAGAATTAGTTTTTTTTCCTTAAGCTTGGCTCTTCTATAGCCCTGTATATTGATATTTTATTAGATATTTTACGTCCATTTTATATCCTTACGCCTTTTGTCATGAACTTGATTTTACTTAATATGTTTGGAATGACTATTGTACATGGCATGGTATGACAAGGAACTAGCATAACACGACAGTGACCCATAGTGGTGCACTCCTGACATGACCAACCTGACATGATAGTGGCCCGTCGTGGCACACTCCTGACAAGTACCCTGACATGATTTATCGTGATGCTGTTGCGACGGCTAACTTGACTCGTATAATCAACTTGACACCGTGGGTGTTCCTGTTTGCTTGCTTGTGCAATCTAATTGTCTTGTCTTGCATCATGTCTAGGACGTGACTCCCTGGTTCCCACGGTCAGGGATTCATACTGAATATGGATTAGCTAATGACTAGATCAAACTATAGTTCATGGAGAATTTCCAGTCACAGGCAATCTCGTTATCTGGGCGCTCTTAATTGGACTTGTAGCTTGCCGACGAGTAGAGCACATTTCCAGCGCACTGTCATGTGTTGCACCCTCTAAGTCACCTAAGGGTATATCGTCTCCGGGGCGATGTACCCAACTATACTCTCAACCCGCGGAAGGATAACTGGATGGTCTGCAGGGCTTGGGACTGGGAAATTCTCATTGCATCTTGTTAGTAATTAAGGCTTGTGATAACCCTAGTTAGTTAAGTAGTAAGCCGTAGTAATTGCTTGGCCACTTTATGAATGGATGGAGTCCAGCCTTGTCTAAGTCTTGTCTAGCCCTGTACCTGGAACTCTTGTACATGCTTGTTTTACTATTCTCTAACAATAAATGGGTAGAGACAGAGTGCTGTTCAGGTGAATGGTTACAACCTCGGTCCTTGTCTGGTTTAAGGGTTGTAACCTGGCTCCCGGAATGGTCCCACGTCACTAGTCGTTTATTGTCCTGTTGCACTCTTTATTACTTGTACCTTCTTCCATTTCTTTTCTTATGTTCTGATATGCTGGCTTTTGTTCTTATTTCGTGGCCTCCTTTGTGGCACTTGCTCTTTCTGGGGTTTGACCCAGCTGGTTTTGTGTGGCCAGATTTCGGAGTAGCACCCGAGGATCTACCGAACCTCCAGCCCGATGGTGGCGACTAGAAGGAACCCGGGCTACGAGTGGGTTTTCTATTTTGTTTCGCTCACTCTATTGTAAAGTTATTCTTTTGAGGCGTTTAGCCGACGAGCACCTGTTAGCTCGATGCACTTTACTTACTGTCTGTCTACGGGCTGTAAACATGATTAACAAATCCTAGGGTTAATCATGTATGACTTAACTCTTGCTAGTCCTTGTATTTTGTACGACTAGCTTCATGATCAGCTGATATATAATATTTGGGACGCCTTTTATTGTATATTTGGTGATCAAACATCTTGTAAGTGTATTACTTGTTTGAGATTGAGACAGTAGGCTTGACCTTAAGAGACTGTTGGCTTGTAGTAAACCCTCATATCTAGACAGCCATGACCGTATAGCGAGATGGACTTCATTTCAATATACGTAGCTGGCTATGTTCGCCCCCGCTCTCCAGTATTCTGGTTCTGGGGCGTGACACTAGTAAACATGAAAGTCTATGGATCTCGGTTTCGTAGTCCTTGATCTTATCCTTTGCATGTTTATATTTATTGATTACCTTTTTGTGATCTTCAAGTAGATCACCAAAAGCAGCACCAAGTTCATCAAATGAAAAATCATCAAAAGAATCTTTTACCTTTTCTGAAGTCGCCATTAGACAGACGTTAGCCGTGTTTTGTGGAGAGTCTTCTTCCTCGTCTGAATCACTAGCCTCACTTTCAAGCCAGATGCTAGCGTTGGCATACTTCCTTGTAGTTGGCTTCTTATACGGCTTTTCATATCTGCATCCCTTTTTTGCTAAGGTACAATCTTTCTTGACATGTCTCGTCTTTTTACATCCGAAGCAAGTGGGTTCTTCCTCATCGTCTCTTTGTTCTCTCTTCTCTTTGTTGAAGCGTAGAAACTTTTTGAAGTTTTGAACTATTAGAGCTTGATCGTCACCTTCGGAGTCGTCGTCATCAGTGTCTTCTGGGCTGGTTCTTCGACGATGAGCTCTCAATGTAATCTTCTTCTCTTTTGGAGCTATTTTTTCAAAATCTTTTAGATCGAGCTCATGCGTCATCAACTTGCCCATCAACGTTTCTAGTGACATTGCCATGAGATCATTGCCTTCGATGATCGCCGTGACTTTGGGGTTCCAGACCTTCGGCAATCCTCGTAGTACTTTGCATATCTTCTCATGGTTGGAATAATCTTTTCCAAGAGATGATAGCGGGTTGACGATGTCGAGAAATCTGGTGAACATTAAGTGATCGTCTCATTTTGCTTTATCTTGAAAGCCTCGTACTTCTGTGTCAGACGACCGACTTTTAATTCTTTGACTTGAGTGGTCCCTTCATGAGTCACCTCCAAAAGCTTCCATACTTCGTGCGAGGTGGTGCATGTGAAGACCCTGTTGAATTCAGTCCTGTCTATGGCAAAGAAAAGAGTATTAATAGCCCTAGCGTCTAGACTTGCCTGTTTCTTCTCCTGATCATTATACTTGTCATGGGGTTTCTCGACGAGACTTCCCTCGACAGTTATTCTGGGAGGTTTCGTGTGGCCATCAGTGACTACAGTCCACAGGTCAAAGTCTAGAGACTTAAGATAAAAACTCATTCTAGTCTTCCAATAAGTATAGTTGGTCCCATCAAATAGAGGTAGCCTATTTGTAGATTGACCCTCACCATAGTTGGTAGAGATGGGTTATGTGATTGCCATGGATCAACTCTAGGATGTAAATCCTGTATCAAGAGAACGTGGCTCTGATACCAATTGAAGTACGTGTAGGAAACTCTAGAGGGAGGGTGAATAGAGTACTTGTGACAATAATGATCAATTAAAAAATCAACTCTATTCAATCCCAACTAGTAAATAAATAATTAGAGTATAATTATGAAAATTAAATGAAGATCAGAAAGCATACGCAGACACAATAATTTTTAACCTGGTTTCCCTCGTGGAGGACTAGTCCAGGCCTGAGAACTCTAGCTCAGGATTAAAATCCACTATTTATGAAATAGCTTTACAACCACGTGCCTTTACACAGAAGAGCATGCCAACTTCTTGAAAGATTGCTGAGGCAAAACTTGGAATTTTCCAAGTGACTTCTTTAAGACTTTTGCACAAAACTTCTAATTGACTCGCACCGAGCACCTTGTAGGCTTGGAAAGTTTTGTGGCTAGTAGATGAGAAGAGTATGGCTCTTTGGGATGTATAGGCTATAAGAGTAGAAGAGAATAGAAGATTGGATGATTTGAAATGGGAGAAAAGGGTGCCTATATATACTAGTTCTGGAAGGCAGAGTTCGGCCAGAACTCTGTCCAAAATTCAAAAATTATGGCCGTTGGACAACTTGCAATGAGCAATCCCTAAAAATTAGCTCTTGGAAATTAGGAGACAGAGTTCGGCCCGAACTCTGTGTGGGGGCAGAGTTCGGCCCGAACTCTGCCTCCTTGGAGACAGAATGCTCATGGGCTGTTGGGCTTTGGCATTTTGGCTTTTTGTTTTGTGGTGCTTGTTGGTTATCTAGTCTATGGTTGAGATACTCAGTGCAACTTAACGTAAAATAGTCTAGACTCAATAAAAGAGTAAAAAATTACAGACTTCCGATGACAAGTTCCAGCAGTATTCGTCGAGCAGTCGTCGATGATGATTGTCTGACTTGATATGTGATAGTCGTCTGATTTGTAGCTTGATGACGATTTATGTGTCGAGTTTGATCATATCAAATATCGATTTGTTAATTATCAAGATTAGGTTGACTGCAATCTAGTTTGGGTCAACAGAGGTGGCCAAGATATTTATCAGAGGACTGCATAAGAGAGACACCCAGGAGATCAAAGTAAAGCTGGCACATTATTTGATCTGTGCATTTGGAAAAAAATGAATGATTTATCGAAGTTAATTCTTTGTCCAGACCAACATTCGAATATTTGCAGGATGATCTTAAGTTGATTAATGTTATGAAGAGAGCTCTTGCCAAATAGGATAAGATCATCTGCGAATGCTAAATAGGAGTAGGTAGTTGGGCAGTGGGGAATAATGAGACTATCATACAATGAATTTCTATCCATAATAGATATGAAGATCGAGAGAATTTCCATACTCATGATAAACAAGTATGGGTAGAGGGGACATCCTTGACGGATACCATGATTTAGAATAAATGTTCTTGAAGGATCACCATTAACAAGGATTGAGAATGAGGCTGTGGTCACACATTACATAATGAGGTTTTGAGAATGACCAGAGATACCAAACCCATGTAGGGCTTGTTTCATAATGTTCCAATTGAGTCTCATAGGCCTTAGACATATCCACTTTTAGGGCAAATAAACTGTTATGATAACTGAGGTTAGAAATAGAATAGAATAATACTTGAGCTTTGACAATGTTGTCTCCTTTATAGCGACCAAGGACAAAAGCATTCTGGTGATTGCTAATGAGTTTATCTAGGAGAGGATGAAGCCGGTTAGCAATGATTTTAGTGATCAGTTTGTAAAGGAAATTGCATAGAGCAATAGGTCTAAAGTCTACAGGTTTAGAGAGGTGTGGTACTTTAGGAACAAGAGCTATGAAGGTATGGTTAAGACATGGCATAATACCAGTATGGAAAAAATTCTTGTAATTTAGTTACCTCATTACCAAGCAAATCCGAACATTTCTGATAGAAGTAGGCAGGGTATCCATCTGGTCTTGGAGATTTATACGGGCTCATGTTCTTGATAATAATCCTGATTTCTTCTTCATTAGGAATAGAGCATAGGGAATCATTCTCCTCCTGTGATATCCGAGCCATTTCAGATAGGATGTGTTCTGGGACAGGGTTAAATTTAGCAGCTTGAAATATAGACTCAAAGTGATCAACAAAAATATCAGATATCTCAGCTTGGTGAGTAGAATAGTCTCCATTAGGTTTTCAGATACTATGGATAGTATTCTTGTTTTCCTGGTTGTAGCTGACAAGTGAATTTTTTTGTATTTTTATCATCTTCTTTCAACCATGAAACACTTGATCTCTGTTTCCAGTAGAGTTCTTGTTGCAGATGTAGCTTATTCAGTAATATTGTTGTTCTTCTTTCTTCTTCATGGCTTATATCTGTTGGAGTTTGGAATTTTAATTGTAGTAGTCGATGCTCAAGGAACTTGATATCTTTGTCCATGTTACCCAGTTTAGAATGACCCCATGATTTAAGCTTGGATAGCAAGACTTTAAGTTTGGATTGAAGAAAGGATGAGTTCATCTGATGCCATAAAATGGAGATGTTGTTTGAAGTTTGTTTGTACTGCCCAAGCTGCTTCGAACCTTACAGGTCCAATGGCGACACTATTTTGACCTAAAATTATAGTTTTCTCCCTGTGTCCAGAATTGGGCTTATGGGTAGTCAATCTTATACATTTTCCTTATGTCAAAAATATTGGTGGTGTCTGTTTCAGCATTCGGAGACATTTACGAGAGTTTGGCTTTTGTAGCTCATTGATTGATTGGATATTGTTGGTTCTATGCACAACCGCCAGGCAAGTATACCTTACCAAATTATATAGTACTTTCATGCATTTCTATATTACTATTTCTTTTTAGTCATACTTGATTTCCTTCTGGTTATGTTCATATTATTACTATTTTTCTTATTTTACGTGCACGTTCCCTATTTGTTCTTTATGTTTAATGTTTGTTTCACTTGAGTATTGTAACGATATTGACTAGTCTTCTACCTTTGCCCTTGAGTTTGACTTGACCCTAGTCGAGATAGATTGTTAGATATTGGACTTTGTTATCTCTAGGATCGGGAGTGTCCCATGGCATTACGGCATTAGAGACCTGTTATCGACTTGTTATTCCATCTCTAGGACTGGGAGTGTCCCATGGCATTATGGTAGTAGAGACTTATCTTTTGTCTCGAGATCGGGAGCATCATATGGCGTTATGATATTGAGATTGTCCATACTAGGAGCATCCCATGGTGTTTTGGTTTATTGATTGTTACATGTTTTACTTCTCTCTTTCTGCATGATTATTTACTGTTACAATAGGCATGTTTATATATATCTTGCTAGTACCCTGAGCACCTGGTGATCTCTCCAGGCTTAGACAGAGAGGAGGGATATCCTGAGGTATACGACTCTGGAGTCGAGGCAGGTAACGTACCTTCGTAGGAGGACGAGATAATTCTAGAGGATTTCTCATGATTATATCATTACTTTATTTAGACTTGCTACTTTGCTTCCTTTCATTTCAGTAGACTTGTAGTTGACTATTACTTTATTTCTCTTTTTTGTGGTTTCAGGATGTATTTTTTTCGTACGATTATATATCCTTTACTGCTGGACATTTGCTATATTTATCACATTGGACTTATCTACTTTTTGGAATGTTATCATGTGTCGATGAGATTAGCTGTGTACCGATGACTTGTGTTGTTATTCTGGGTTGTTCTCATAATTTACAGCTTAAGCATTAGCTAAAGGGCTTGATAGATAGTTTTTTCCCATTAGCGAAATGTTGCTGGCATGTACGTATCCATGGTCCTACATATTTTGGGACTGGAGCATTACACTTTGACTATCTGTCACTTGGCGCATGGGTTTGACCGTGCATGGCCTATAAATAGGGAGGTTGTTTGAGCAAAAACTTATTCATTTAATCCTCGTCCCCTCTTCATGCCGGAGACTACATTATTCCTCGATGACTATAAGCTTCTTCCTTGGCGAGTCTGGCAACAATTATGTCAGTCATGGACTTAGATCATAGATATTTTTGTTCAAGGAAGTAGCCAGCTTGATGAAGGAGTTTGTCGGAAGAATGAGATGGGTTTGGTTGACTATAGGCGGAGTAGTCCTTGCTCATACAGCGTGCTAGCTGTGTTCTACCCTAAGACGACATCGAGTGCCATCAAAGAGGTCGAGATGTTGATTACTTGGTTTGGATTGATTGCTAGTCCAAATCCTATCCTACCAGCGGCTGATACACATGGCCGACAAACTGCGCATGCTGCCAGCGCCTAATCTACATGGTAAAGGGGGTTACGCATCTCGCCGACAGCGACTCATCCACATGGTCAAGATAAGCACTACACTTATTAATGCAGGCCCAGTTCTGTAGATAGATAATTTTTCTATGTAATCATGAATATTGATAAAAATTTATAATAGACTTCTACTGTATTGTAATAATAAATATTAATAAAAAATATTCTTTTATTCACTTTTTTAGTACTGTGCAATTGCTTTTAGGTGCATGAGTCTTGTCATCTGGTTGCACCAACTTGTTGCGTGCTTAGTTACTTTTTCAAGGGGATGCGCCCCTTAGCGATGCACCTAGTTGTTTGCAGCGCATGATGTGTATGTGAAAATTTTCCATGCTTCTACAAAGACGGAGAAACTTGATAAGAAAAGGAGCAAGGTTATCAAGGAGGTTGCTTCTATTTCGAACTATTATCTATATTCAAGAATCTTAATACATTATAGATAATGTGTCCTAAAAAATTCTCCAGTGGAGTAACACCCTCTTTTCTTAGAGCCCAGTTGCTCTAAGGATATCCCATTTTCAACCCTAGTCAGTTGGAAATGTCCGAAAATATTTTTACTTTAATTTAAGAAAAAGATATTTAGTTCATGTCCATATAACCTCTGAACTATTTCTCTCATCTGTCTTAAATTGGATAAAATATTTCCTATTTTAGTTCATGTCCACATTACCTCTAAACAATTTCCTCATTTCATTTTTCCAGTAAAGTGAAATACCAAAGAAAACAGTCACGTCCATATTACCTCTGCACGATTTTCTTTTGTAAAAGTCTGCATCTCCACTAAAAGAATCTTCTGCCACGTCTATATTACCTCTGAGCAGATGTCTTCATTGGGGTATCAATTGGAAAACCTATCATGTTCATAATACCTCTGATAGTATTATCCGTTTTTACTTATTATTTGTATCTATTATTAGGTACACAATAGATAATAAGTCCACAATACACAATCATTTAATGCGAAAAAAAAAATCACAAAATTCTCTAGGAAAATTAAAGTTTGACAACACAAAAGTTTCTATAATATGGGCTTTGCTGAAAGACCATTGATGATACACCACAATTGAGAATGTTGTTACCTTTCTTCGCTTCAGCCTATTCTCGAGCCACCGCCATCTGAACTTCTTCAGCTTCATATTGGCTCATAGGAGCATGAACTTCATTCAAAGAAGTCCAGGCTTAATCAAGTTCAGCTTTGGTCTTTGCAAGTTCAAGAAGCCTCTGACCCATATAATCATATTGTAATAATTCTTCATCATATTAACCTTCAAACATAGTTAACTTCGCCAGAGATACTCGAATTAAGGTCTTCAACTGGTCTATTTTCTGAAGCAAGTTGATCTCAAGCTGATTGATGCTGATTCAACTCATTGTTGAAAATAGCATTTTTTTTCTTCATGGAGTTTTCTGTGCTCTTCAAATCATGCTTGTCGTATTTCAAATATGGCAGTTATTAAATCATATTCTTTCTGGACAAGTAAGGTCATATCTCATCTACGGAGTATTAAGTATTGATTGATTAGATGCTCGAGTTCAACAAGGATTTGCTCTACGACTGCAGTACGGGCTTCACTGTTATAAACCTTAAGGGTGTCGAAAGTTGGAGTAACCATCCTCTTCATTCCGTCCACAGACAAGTCTTTTTCAAGCACTAACATCAGAGGGTTCGCACTCGTTTCAGTTTCGATAACAGAGCCAAAATAATCGTCGAAACTAGGAGCAGTGGCTACTGCAGTTAACCCTCTCCCTTGTGGAGGAAGTAAAGTTGTGGTTGTTATGATACTTCAGTGACTTGGGCGATAATTGGCGTTCCATTGATGAAGAAGTCCCTTCTTGAGCAATAGGGAGCATAGATAACTCCACATGTAATGCAGCAGAAGTAGTTTCCTCCTCTCTTATAACGTCAGTGGTAGTTTCTGTAACTACCTAATTCTGGGAGAGGGGTATTTTATCATTTCATATTTTATAATATTGTGTCTATTTAATTATTTATATTGTGTTAGTTATTATAGTTAGTGGCTAGCCTATTTGTTAAACTTGTGTTAGTGAACCAATTAGTCTAGACATGACATCAGAGCCCAATAATTAGTATGACATGACTCATGGACCAACTCATTGGACTAGGCCCAATTAGACCTATTTAGTCATGCCATTTAATAAAATAGAGATTAGACTATTTATCAAAATAGGATTAGAGGCTTTCATGCATTAATTAGCTCACATGACAAGCTTTAGAGGGCACATTAGACATTGTGGATTAACATGCAAGCCCTAGCATGGCCGACAACTTTAAGATGGAGCTATCATTATCTTTCTTCATTCATTTGTGTCATTTCTTTCTAATTTGGTGTTCTTCCCCAAATTGAGCTATCCCTCCATCAATTCCTCTCAGATTTCACTCAAATCTCTTCCATTACTCTCATTCTCATCACTTGAAGGATCCTAGGAGCTTGGAGACTAGGAGCACTAGAAGCGGAGTCCATTTGCTAGAAGCTTCATGTCCGGATCGTGTCCATTTGGCTTTTCATTGGAAATCCATCTCCCAATAGGTATACATCTTATTTTCCTCTTAAATTAGACTCTATTTGTTCTATTTGACCCTTAGGAATTCACCTATGGACTAAGACTATTAATAGAAGGAAGAATTAGGCTCTAGTGACTCTCTATGTCAAAGTTATATGGAGTGTTTTTTAAATTTTAGGGGAATTTCGATATTGATGCACCAAGTATTTGTCATTTAGTTGTCTAGACCAATCTATACTAGATTTGCTTGTGTGTCTAGATCCGTGTGCACAATTGGATATGAGTAGGCCGTATCATGATACGGTAGGATACGAGATCATATTGGAGATTTTTTCCTCCGACACTTGTGGCACACTTGTCCAATTTCATATGATACTTGACACTAGCTATGTAATACTCTAATTAGGTTCATATATATATATATATATATATTAGACTTGTTCATGTGTTTTGGTGGGATTCGGACAAGGCTTGATATAGGTATCTTGGTCGTATCACAAGCCTATTGTAGACTAGTGCGATACGGGGGTGATGCACACCAAGTATTTCATTTATGGCGTGTATTGACTCTCCTATAGACTTGTGTGTATATCTATATATGTTTATATATATTTTGAGTGTATGTATATGTATATTCTTAGGCATGTGTATGCATGTATAAATATACATGGGTCTTGTGTGTGTGTGTATGTCACGAACCAGTTCCAAAATATATAGGAACTTGAGGCGCGAACATGCCAGCTAATACGAACTAGGATAAGTTCCCAATTTAATGGACTTATCCCTAGACGTACTACGCTGTCAGGAGTACTGAAAGTAACTAATCATCTATATCTCAATCCATAATAATAAAGCAAATATCAAGAATGAACATAATATATTAAAGTTGGCCACCAGTAATATACATGTTCGAGAAAGCTCGATAAAGGAATAAGCTTGGAAATAATAGGCTACATAGCACCATGAAACAATAAGGGTGAAATGTATAAGGAAAGAGTAAATAAAAATATCAGAGAACGCACACACATATATACCTAAAACCTCGGTGCATCACGCAGCACATGCCCAGCTACTTTGTACTAACTGCTCAGCAAATACCTGGAGAGATTACCAGGTCCTCATGGGGACGTAACAAAATACAGAAATACATGCCATAATATGAACTGGATAAAATGAACAACCCGAATCATAGCATGGTCCAATATCCATTCATCAATAAGTAAACCATAACTCTGACCAATCCTGATCAATGGATGGCATACCAGCCCATGGTAAGAAATTGTCCCATGATAGGGTCCGATATAGGTACATGAACTAACCACTATGTGAATGCATGTCGAAGACAAATTTTGAGCGTATGGGTAGGTGAATAAGGGATTTGCGTCGAAATACGGGATGACATCGGATTACGAGCTGATGTAAACATACAAGCACTAGTATACCTCCCGACCGTACCTAGCGTGCAGCTAGCGGCTGCTGCTGGACATCTCCCTAGTGTATGTATGGCCCATAATCGGGCATCTTGCCCAAAACTGGATCCCCACTGAGGCTAACATAAAAATAACTGTCTGTCCCATAGCCAACTAATTGTCTTTCCTGCCCCAGGAAATGTACAAGTCGTATCCACGACTTAGACAATCCATATCTCAATGCGAGTCTGTAACCTAGCTAGACACCATCTAACTCTATATGTACCGACACACTAACCGTTCGTACCGATGATCATTCGAATGCGTAAGTTCATGCCAACACAATGACCCTCACTCAAGGTGTCGTGTAATATCTCTTGTAAAGTCATAGAAGTTATTAGGATAACTTCACAGTTTTCGGGTACGTCTACTAACTCTAAGTCACACACGCACGCACCCATCACATCGATGCCATTATCGATAAAACCCAAGTCATCCTTGGATACACAATACCAGTGTCACCAACTAACAACACAAGAGTATATATGAATAATGTAAACAGAACAATATGGCAAGGTATCTTGCCTGGGGTGAAGCAGTGATCCAATGATGTCCTGCAGGTAAATCGTCAAGTCCAAGAAATGTAGAAACATAGGAGTCTCCATGAACGTCGCTGGATGTTGAAACAAACATCACCAACATTCCCAGAATAAGAAAAATAGCTAGGATAGACAACATATAAGTCCAATTCTGGACACAAGGGCAAAATGGTAATTTTGGGTCAAAATGTAGTCCACCGTTGGACCCACTTTGTACCAAAAAATATGTCAGGATCAAAGTCATCAAAATCTAGCAAACTATATGTCTACGAGTCCAGGATGATGATACGAACCAAACGATATATCCAGAATTGGATTTCGATGAGCCGATCTCAAGATGGCTCGTTGACTCGGACGCTGGAATTCGGTTTGTACGAAAATGCATGCCGGAGCCAAAGTCCACTAAATCAAGAAAGGTATATGTCAACGAGTCCAGAATGATGATACGAATCCAATGGTGTATCCAAAATTGAATTCCGATGAGCTGACCTCAAAATGACCCGTTGACTCGGACTGTGGGGCCTGATTTGCACCGAAATGCGTGTCGGGGCCCACGTTCTCCAAATCTAACAAATTTTATATGAATTCGGGCCAGAACGATGCCACGAGTCAAATGGTGGTGTCAGAATTGGAATCTAGAGTCCTGGGTCCAAAATTAGAATTTTACAAGTTGGAAATTATGAATTCGGACGGTCAACTTTAGCGTCAAGTTCAACCAATCAAACGATTTCACAATGAAACGAAACTTTAATGACTAGAAGTTGGTTATACATGATGTGCAAAGGAACTGGTGGTGCATCAAATGGAGCTGCGACGGCAGAGATACAAATCCACGGAGTTGGTTCCACAAAACTGTCCAAAATAAATACAATTATTCGGGTAACTTGGTGGTCGATTTTGACCTAGCAAATGAACGAATTAACGGCATAAACTTTAGGTGAAGGTAGAGTTATATACCAAGATTACAATAGAGGACATCATTCGACAATCCAACGGTCGAATCTCCCAAAAAATACTTATGAATTTTGTGCCACGAAGTGCACTTTCTGACTTTATAATTCGCGTGTCTCGACGGGATTTTGAGTAAAACGTTGAATTCGACTTTTTACGAACGCCGAAGGGAGCGGGGCTATGCCAGTGTGGTAGTGGATGATCATCGGGGATCGTAGGTGCCAAGGGGGCACTACGGTGGTGCGGGGCTTCTATGGGGAAGCGACAGCAACTGCTCACACGTGCGCAGAACTTCACGCTGTTACGGCTGCTGGCAGGAAATGGCCTGTGACTCTGGCGACTTGTAGGAGGGTTCATCGGGGCAACATAGCGGTGGGGGTTGTAGCTGTAGTGGCTGTGGCAGCAGTTGCCAAGACATAGCAGCAGTGCTGCGCACGCAAAAAATACGGGTGCACACAGTTGCGTGGGAGGCATAGCGAGTTGGGCTCACCGGGGACTCGCCAGGGCGGCATACGGCTGCACGAATGGCCGGAGGGGTTCGCCGGAGTGTGAGGAGGCTGGTGGTGGGCGACTGAGACAGTAAACGCGACACAGTAGTAGCAACAGCTGCTGGTACTAGCTGCAATAGCAGCGAGAATGATAGCAGTAGTAGCAACCCGGCCGACCTTGGCTGGCTTAGACTGGTCTTAGACGACCGAGGTAGGTCCAGGAGGAGCTAGGGGAGGCTCCTTCCTAGGCCGGCCGAGGCTGGTCTTGGCTAAAGCTCTAACAGTTGAGTGGAAAAAGGAGGAAGAGGATGATGAAGGGTGGTGTAGAAGAAGATGGAACGTGAGGAAATGAGGAGGAGTTTACTAGGGAGGAGGAGGAAGAGAAGTTGGAGGGAGGCTTCTAGGGTTTAAGGAAGAAATGGTCGGCCAAGGCTGCTGTTGGTGTGGGGTTTGTGTTTGTATGAAGGAGAGAGAGGGAGATGTGTGGTATAAAGGAGGGAGTGGGTTGGCTGTGGTGTGAAAAAGTAGAGAGAGAGAGAGAGAGAGTACTATAGGATCTCTCTCAAAAGTAGAGAGAGAAAGAGTGTGGGGATTAGGGTCGGCTACCCCTAGGAGTGTGTGGGTTGTCATGAAGAGATGAGTGGTTTGAAATAAGTAGGAGTTTGAATGAAAGGCTAGGATTGAGTGTGCTAGGTTAGGTCATATTTTAGGAAATTGATCAATGGAGTTGTCCATTGAATATTTTGAGTGGGTACACTAGGTGTTTGGTATTTGTCATGAGGAAAAATTTGTGTGGGGTGTTTGGTGTATGTCATGTAGGTGGCCACATAAAATTGGATGGGGGTGTTGGGTCAAGTTTGGTTAAGTTTAGGCTTGGTGTGGTCAGGACTACAAATTTTGTCATTTATAATCATTGATGAAATAGTAGCATGCGGGAGCTCAATTGGATGGCATGCAAGTGGCACGTGCGTAGTAGGCTCAAAATAGGTCAAAACCATATATTGGGTCGATTAGCTTGGACCGATGTCGAGTCCCAAAATTAAATTGGAGGTTAGGTCATATTTTTCGGTAGATGATCAAATGGCCTAAATTAACCCGAAAGTTTATGCGATATAAATAGAATACAAGAAAACAAGTTTGAGTGGGACATGATATATTAACAAGAAGATAAACTTGTCTAGATTAAATCTAATTATAAATAAATATATATTAAAAAATTGATTCATTTAAAAATTTAAAAAGATCCCTAAAATCTAGGGGGCTTACAGTGTAGAGCCATAGGTATGTGAGTGTGCCTTTGGTGAATATTCGCGTGTGTCCTTTGAGCCTATAGGTTCGTAGGTGTCATGTGATAATGTGTGTGTGCATAGTGAGCATGAGTAGACAGCTTAATAGTTATATAAATAGATATGTTGATTGTTAGATATATGAATATGAAGGCTCTACACTCTTTCCTTACCCAATTACCTATGCCTATGTCAACCTAATCATTTACCTACATAACCCCTTACCTAAATGCATCTATTCTTACCTTCAATCATCACAAGTATAGGAATATCCCTATACCCATGTAGGCATACCCTATTTTCCTAAATTAGTACCTCTATATAATTACCCATTGCCACTAGCCTAAAGCTTACCTACACTACCTACCAATACACTTACACAAATACACAAACACACAACACTTACATGAACTCACCCACACTTATATATGTCTACCTACTAGGACACACACTCTTATGCACACATGGGGACTCACCATTCAACACACACAGCTACCTACCTTCCCTAGTCCTCTACTACTGCTTCTACTGTTGAGTGCACACATGTGCACAGGTTTGATCCTCTACTACTCTTGTTCCTTATCCATCCAAATAACAGTTCTTTGAACACTCTTCACATACAGGTATCTAATCGAACCAAGGCTACAATGTTTCCACAAGAAACATCCTCTACTGGCCACCTCTCTTTCTTCCTTCAATTGCTGTCATGCAATTGCTCATGTACAGGGTTTACCCTACTGCTTGCCTGTAGCCTAGGTTAGCAGACACTGCTGCCTACAAGCAGCAGGCATACTACTGTTGTTGCTGAAGTGTGTGCAACTGCACACTGACTAAACCCATCCCCTTCTCTCTCAACTGTTGTTTCTCCTATTCCCTCGCCGCCTTCACCAAAACTGGATGCTTTTACATCTTTCCTCTCTATACTGTTGAACCCTTTGACCCTTCCTTTACCGTCCTGAGTCCTGTTCCCTACTGATGTTGTTACCTCTTCTCTGCTGCACAGGAAATACTATAGCCCCTGTTGCTGATGTTTCCTGTTATCAGCAGGAAGAGCACACTATTATTGTTGTGCATTCCTTTCCTCTCCCTTCAACCCTCAATCCAACCATCCACCTAACTATATTGAGTAAAGTTAATGTATTAGTTTTACCTGTGTGATAGATTATAAGTAAGATGATAGGTTATTAGGACAAAAGTTAAGGTATTGCTATATAGTGCCTATGTGCATATGATATGGGTAGATACATAAGGTATGGCCTAGTATAGACTAGAATATCTTGGTATGGCAATGTGTGGACCTAAAAACCTAAGAATGACTTAGTTTGACCAAGTTTAGCAAGGTATTGACCTAGTTGATCTAGTTTGACTTGGAAATGATTTGGAGACATAATATTAAGCTTGTATAACATGTTTATGATTCCAAAACACCAATTGACATTAATATTCGATATTTAGGTCTTCGAGGCACTGTTACGGATACTGTTGATACTCCATACCGGATTTCAAGCGAGTATATTCTCGGATAGTTTCTACTTGATTCCTGACACGATGGTTACAAATGTTGGTTGTTATGGTTTCTGTCTGGTTATACATATTGTTCTCATGTCTCATTGTACACTTTGATCTCCCTGCTCATGTGTTGATACCATATTGTACTATTGTGGATAGCTAATCATATGTTACCCTTAGGGTTGAGCCGTACTATTATGCTATTATGGATAGTCAATCCTATTGGATTGAGCCATACTCTTGTACTATTATGGATAGCCAATCATACGTTGTTTGCAAAAACAAAAGTCTTCAGAGGAAAACTTAAATACAAACTAAGAAAAGAAAAGTATAAAGTACAATTTGATTCAGAAGAAGTACAACTACAGAAATATGATAAAAAGAAGATCACTTTATCCTTTGGACGATACGATATCGAAGAAGAAAAGCTCTTGAATGTGTTGCGAAAGCGATGGGGAAGTGCCGAGAATTATTGTCAGAAGATAATGATCATTAATGATGCCTTCAGAAATGATTTTAGAACTCTATTTATAGAGTTTTGGATAACTGCCAAGCAGTTACATTGATTGGCGTGCAGTGTAAAATACATAAATCATACACTGATTTGTGTCTTACTTTGCGCGCCATGATCTGTTTCATCCATTTGCGTGAACGGTTAACTTAACTGTATGGGACACGTAGCTTTTTGTAAGAGAAAGGTGCTTGGTCATGGAAAGTGTCGTGTGTACGTTCTTCGAGATTAGTAGCATGTGCGCCACATCATTTTTAACTGCTTCTAGATAATGGTTGATTGATTGGCGCTAGTTAGCGAATGGCGCATCATGTTGTTTAGCGCCAACTGTGAATGGCTTTGAGTGTTAAGTAGGTAAAAAGTTTATTACTTTGTGCCATTTGATAGAAGGCACTGAAAAAGTAACTAATAGTCACCATAATGACAAATTTGACACAAATCTTCCTCGAACACCGCATGCTGGAAATTTAAAAGGATTTTTTTTCACTGCTGTGTTGTCAGTCATCATGACTAATGATTTAGCTTCTTGAGGAAGCTTGCCATGTAGAGGCCTAGCGCTATCTGATGGCTAGGCGCTATTTGATGATAGACGCCATTTGATATAGGGCACCATTTTGATCGATGGTGCCGTGAGCTATCTGTGAATGGCACAATACACTTTGTTGATATTTTTGAACTTCTACACCCCTTCAAAGTTTTTAAATTTCAAAATTTTTGAAATTTGAAATACTTTGAATAAAAAGCGTTCACAAGATTTTGTGCGCGCAGAACATCAATAGGCTCGCCGTTTCGTACGAGATTTGTGGGACCGTTAGGCTGAGGCTTAGAGTATAAATACCCCACTGAGAGGAGAGAGAGAATTCTTCTCACAAAAATTTCTTTCTTGAACTCTCTTCGTCTTCTTCCTCTTTCAAGTTCTTGAAGCTTTCTCAATCGTCAACAATGGCGCCGAAGAGATCCGCAGTGGAGAAAGGCAAGGGTGTGGCTGGAGCTTCATCGCGAGCACCGTCGCTGAGGGTACAAAGGTGCGCACCACCGTCGGCGAAAGCCAAAGAGGCTAACACTGCTCTTAGAGGTGAGGAGTCGGTCGGAGAAGACGAACAATATGACTGGCACCATTTGCACACAGCGTGAACCGCAGCCAGCGCCAACCGCCTCTTTCAGAGTGTTGGTTGGTGCTGCATTAATTTCAAAATGCACCACCTCTTTCAGAGTGTTGGCCTATCAAAATGTGCCAAGCATGTTTTTCTGCGCTCTTTGTTCATTCAAAGGGCACGATGCTATACACCGTGATTTGTGCGAGATCTTTTCTTTCAACAGAGCATAGATAACATCATGGAAAATGATTTTATCCTTTTGTACCCGCAGAATAGGAACTATCATACTAAGTCGTATAAAATCGAGACTGTGAGATTTTGTCACGCAAAACAGAAGATTTGTAGTATTGTGTTGCATAAAACAGAAGACTTGTCATAATGTGTCGCGCCATCCATGATTTTCGTAGAGCTAAAAAAATCACTTAGACTTTCTTAATTTGTAAGGATAACTTTTCATGATTCTGACCCTTGTTTCCTTTTGCAGTTAACCTCAGGAAAGACCCTCATGCTAAGATGCTGGCCTCTACTTTTCATGTATCAGAATACTGTGAAGATTTATCTCATGTCAAGTTCCCGCACTTTAACCTTGTTGGGCCAGCTACTAGGAGAGCTCTTCTAGTGTCCCAGGTTGACATAACTTTGATGTGCCTAATGAATGGTACACCATTTCTGACTGCAGATCAGGCTCCTCATAAGAAATCATCTTTCTTATTTGGAGAGGCTGTTGAAGCTGCCTCATAGCCCAAGTCGAAACGATAATCTCGAGTTCAAAAGATGAGGTAGATTGGTATATCTTACAGATATGTCAAGGAGTCTATCCCTGCCCCGATACGCCCATGCCAGCTACCCTCGAAAGATGTCATGGGATATAACTACATTCCAACAAGCCATGGTTGGACGGATACATCACAAGTTTGGGAACCGGAGTAGGGATATATTCTATAGTTCTTCAGAAAAATACAGCACACACTTAAGGGGTTTGAAGCCGAGTTGCGTACCGGCCGAAGATCCATCTTTGATGATATCGGTCCGGATGCCTTTCTTCACCAATATTTTTGCTGCAGTATAAGGGGAGTATCCTGTCCTGACCCTGAGGCTAACAGGTTTAAAGCATCCAAACATTAAACGCTGGAACCGACTCTCTGTATGGGCCTTGAACAACTTTACCAAAAAATTGCATGAGTTGGAGCTTTATGAAGCTGGCTTGACCACCTCCTGTGGCATCACACCAACATGAACATGTTCCTAGCCTTGGTGGATGTCACCCCCAGTTTTCAGAAACAGGGGTATTTTTATCATTTTATATTTTTGAATATTTTTAAAATTTATTTTATTATTTATGATATTATTTTGGGGTTGAAATTTATTTTATTATTTATGATATTGTTTTGGGTTATTTGAGTCGGGTTTGAATTTCAACTCAATTCGACTTGAAACGGGGACCCGGGGGTAGTTTGACTCTAGTGGGACCCACACACTAGTTAGGCATGGCCCACATGATATTAATTTTAGTTCACATGATAGAAATATTTTAGTTAGAGGTTAGACTAATTATTATGGATAAGGTTAGTGTGATTAGAGACTTTAGAATGACTAATTTAGCCCCAACCAATTAGCCCTTTCCTAATACTCATAGAATAGGTTAGTGGGGGCATTTTGGACCTTACCATAATAGGACAAATAGCCCCATATGGCCAGCCACTTTGGGAGAGGATAGGCTCAAGTTCATTTCATTATTCTCATCCACACTCTCTCTCTCTTGTTCTTTCCCAAATTCCTAGAGTGCAATTCCTAGCAATTTCTCCACCAAATCCTTCCATTTCACCACCAAATCTTCTTCTTTCCTTCTCCATTCTAGCCAAGGAGGAAGCTACCCAAGTTTGGGAGGATTCGGAGCTCGTTCGTGTCCTTTTGGAATCTCTACGTGTCGGTGTCGCTTCGGAAAGGCTTTTCTTCGATTCGATCTACCGGAAGGTATAAATCCCTTCTCCTTTTCATTTTCTCATGCATATAGGTCTATTTTGAACCCATAAGAATGACCCCCATGGTTGTATCTCCATTTGTGTCCATTTCGTGTCCATTTGGAGGTTATAGGAGTGTCCTTTGTGTTGTGGTTGTGTCCATGTGGGAAAACCCCAAATTTGGACACACTATGTGTTGTTGTTATGTATGAATGAATTATTACATGTTCAATCTCATATTTTTGTATTGGGGATGTGTTCTATAGTGTCTCATATATATATATATTAGTGTAGAGAGTGAGTTCTTGATATATTATGTTATATACTTGTGTTCTTTTGTCTCAAACTACCCAAATCCGTCATGATTTTTATCCACGTTTTTAATTTCAGCCCTAACTTAGAAATGTCATAACTTCTAGCTCAAAGCTCGGTAATCTCTCATTTTTTTAAAAGAAGCGTATTGAAGTTAGCTTTCCAAAAACATATATTAAAAGGCCTAATTCTTTCTGTAACTTTCTGGAGAATTATTTGAGTGTCAACTGTACGAAAGACAAACGCGTTTTCGGTGTTTTTGCGATTCCGGGAGTTTTCGGAAACAAAAACGCGATCCGTTTGAAGTTTCGGAAAGCTAACACATAAATCTATAACATACTTTAATCCTAGATTTTAATTCATGCTGAGATGGTACAGTATTGATTATTAGTAGAAGTTACTATTCGACATATGCATTTTGTGCACCCTTGTGTGTAATATAATATTCTATTTGATTTTAACCCATGTTAATGTATATATATTATGTAATTAAATAGAGAATGCAAGCATGAGTAAATGTTTAAATAAATGATGTATGAGGTGTAAGTATTCTTTCTAATGTAAGCATGTATAAGTATGGCTTGTAATGAATATGTAGGTTCCATAGTATGTAATGTATGGTGCATATAGTAGTGCAAAAGAATAAATGAATGATGAATGAATGCAAGCATGAATGTAATGTAATAATAGATGTAATGTATGCAATATACAAGTTAATGAGATATAATGTTCTATGTTAACACAAATCCTATATTACCTCATGTACCCCTTACACTATGTAGACACTATCACACTTGACACTTTGTTCACTTACACTTTGACACTCTTTGACATGTATACACTATGTATGCCCATTTAACCCTCACTTGCCCCTTTGCCATGTTCACATACACACACATAGCCTCGTAAATAAGTATTTATGAATACAGTTAACTTAGCTATGTATGTATATTATATATATGTTAGCATATTGTGTTGTAATATATAAGTTTATATAACCATTTGAAATGCCATGATTATAGACCTAATGTTGAATACCAATATATGCATGTGTATATATGTGTAGACATATATAGTTTAAAGTAATAGATTACCTAGTGTATATCCAATGTGAATTCTTGCCTATTTGAGTATTGAATAATTGCATGCTATATAGAGTTGGGTGTATGTTGGCTTGTATAGCCTTGTATTGATGTGTGCTTGCTAGGATAGTCTTGGTTAGGCCTAGTAAGACTTCCTGGATTAGGACATGACCTAGTTTGACCTAGTTTGACTAGTGCAGTTGACCAGAGTTGACCAAGGGTTGACTTTGGCCTAGTTTGACCTAGATTCATGTAGAATGCATTGTAGTACTTTATATTACCCTTTTGGACATGTTGTGACTTGTGCTGTTCCAATTAGGAGCCAGATACCTTGTAACCTGTGTTGCTTTAAATAGGACTCTGTGGCTTCAGTCGGACCCCCTATACTTATCAGCTGTTCAGGTTATCAGGCGAGTACATTCTCTGATCGTTTCATACTTGTCATGAATTATATTCTCGCTCTAGATTACTTTTACTTGATGTTGTCACGTTATCATCACGGATTGGTACTATACGGATCTCTTCTTGGGATGTTACCCCCTTAGCGGGCACATCGGATACTTTATGACATGTGTTTCATGTACATCATGTATTCCTTGCTTCTGCGTTATTCATGTACACTCATGTTCTCTCATGTTCTGACATGTACGTTCATGTACTCTCATGTTCTTTCATGTACGCTCATGTTTCCTCATGTGTTTCTTGTATAACCAAAACATCATGTCCGTAACGTAACTTGAATAGATCCTTGTGTATTGATTGTGGGTAGGGGTGAGTATAAATGGTCATGTGATTTACCCATCATGTACACTCTGTTACTTTTCATGTTCATCATGTACAACCTAAGCCAATTACATGCCATCTCGTACTCTAAATCACTAGTCACTTACAGTTCTTACTTATCATGTATATATTTCCAGTTATCAAATATCTCTCCTATTTTTATGTACATCTTCTTACAGCGTTTTATGTATCTTATTCTATATCCTGCTTTATATTTCCTGATATGATATGAACTGCATGAGATGTATTGTGCTCGCTCCTGTCCTGACTGGACCTGTTGATAAATTTTACAGATGGCCTGGGATTGCCTGCTAGCCTAGAGGAGACACAGTAGAGGTTGTTTAGATAGTTATTTCATTTTGTCTGGAGCTGTATTTAATTTATGGATTACTGTATTTGAGTTTTGAGATGTATTTTTGGGTTTATGTATCTTAGACACTTAGACTTCTATCTCCTATATCTCTTTTGGATTTCATGTTTTATCTATCTTTATCATGCTCTAGCTTAGATGTAATTGGGACTGTATCTGCTATGTCACCCCCCATTTGGGGAGTATAAACTGTTTATCCTTATACTGCTAGATGCATGAGACCTAGGACAGCGTTCTACCGCCGACACTGCGGCATAGGCTGGGCGTTGTTACGTTCTCGTGCCCTTACTCTAGGGTACGGGTCGTGACACATTTTTAGTGGTGGCCCATGCAGGTCAAGTTTATGTAGTGGTATTCAAACTAGAGTACCACTACAGCCTGCAGTAGGAATAGGATATATTTTGAAGGTACTCAATCATGGTTAGGATTCCTTGAGAGATTCCTGGGACGACCCTTGAGAATCTTATTTTAACTTCGATTTGAAATCTGTTTTTCCCTGATTTGATTTACCTTTACTTCCTGTTATTGAACTTGATTTTGATGGATTATTATTGAATTTTGAATCTTGATGTTAGTTGTTGAATTTGAGTTTGTATTTATATGTATATGTACATTTTTTTGGAATTAAGGTATAACCTGATAACATACTTGATAAGGACAGTGAGAAAGGTAAAAGTCTACTTTATTATGGAATTTAGAATTTATTGCAGTCATATTTGCTAGCATGACAATGACGTAGAGCCTGATATAGCTATACTTATCTTAGTTATGAAATCTAGATTTTCTTACAGCCATACCGGGTGGCGTGGTAAGAATTCTAGATAACATGATTATAGGGTGTATGCCTTATTATGGACTCTATTGTTTATTGCAGCTATGCTTATTGGCGCGGCAGAATTTTGACAACATAATTTCAAGAAGACGCATATGATTATCAGATTGTACCTTAAATATTTTTGAACATGTTTTCTCTGCTTTTGTTTCAGTCCTTCAAAAAAAAATAGATAATTGTTATTTGTTTGTTTTGTTTTGTTTCTCATTTATTTAACTTAGGAGTAGCTTTAGCTGTTTTTATAAACTTTGTGTAACTTCTTACTATGAAATTCTTCTTAATACAATGAATCGATGATTTTGCTAGACTTTATCTTGGATTTGAAAATTTAGCTCTGGGTTTCAAAATGGGTTTTTCTTTTAAACAGATAAGCAAAAACAGATTTTATCGTTATTTCTTTCTTACTATTATTCTTGTATTAAATAATAATAATAATAATACTGTCTTGATTATGTCAATCACCTGCTTGCAACCTTGGTAGGAATCTAATTGTTGGTCTTAACGTAGAATTAAAATTTTATATTGGGACATGAGAATATATATGAATATATATAGTGGACACTTTCCTGACACTTATGCATGCTACACTTGATTTCCACCTATCTGAATACATATTAATATGTCGTTAATGTTTAAATTTTCAAAACCCCAATATTTTCGATTCTCTGCTTTTCCTAGCTTAACTCGTAATTTAAATATAAAATTTCATGATAATAGTTTTATTTATATCACTGCACATGTATGTTATACGTAGGGTTTCAATTCAAAAAAAAATTTTGGTTGAGTTTTGTGTTTAAATTTGTCAAATCTGAGACTGTGTGCATATTAACCCTTAATACGGGATTTTAAATGTTAGTTCAAATTGATTGTTTTAAATGTAATATTTAGAGCTGTGTACATTGTTGTTGTAGGGATATAAATTTAGGTTCCATATTCTTACATGTTAGGTTGTGATAAACATTGAGTTGGTTTTGATGTACAAATTCTCCAAAATCCTGAAAACTGAATACATGTTAACATTTTTACATTGATTTCCATGTTTAGTTCAATTTTAGATTTAACATGTAATATTGAACTGTATGCGTAGATAAATGTATTGATAGTATATTAGGGTTTCATTTCTATCATGTTAGGATGTATTGAGAGCATTGAGATTAGTTGTGATATTTCAAACTCCTAAATTTTGAAATTGTATTATGTTAATATTGCACTGGTTTAAATGTTAGCTTATTTTCAGATTTTGTATGTAAATGCTGAACTAAAACTGGGTTTAACCTTTCAATACTAAGCTATAACCCTGTACAAGGACACATACACACCCTAACTTAGTATACCCTGTCATGTAACCTAACTCTTCCTCTCTATGTCATGATTATATATCTATATAGATATATATAGAGCTTAGGCATACATGTTATAATGTATATACATACATATCTAAATCTCTACCTCTTTATATATACATATATACATGGTTAGCCATGCATGTTATGAGCAAATGAGTTGCGTATTGTAGATTGTTTAACCAATATGCCATGATTAGTGTAACTTGATAGTTATTGTTTGAAACCCCAAATCCTCCTATGCACTTTCATGTATATTTCACATTCACACATGCCTATTATCTAACCATATGAACATGTCCACATACACCCATACACACACGAACTACATAACTTGTACATAATGCTAGCTTTTCCCTCTCTAACGCTATATATATATATTGTGATTGGATTTCCATGCAATTGGCTTTCATTCTTTAACTTTTGATTTTGATTTTCTTGAATAGTACCCCTTATTAGATAAATGGTAGTTAACTTTATTTTATTTTGATAAGTACCAGTTTTTATATAGGATGGTAGACTGCCTTACAGTCTTGATGATTGTTATTTCTGTATCTTTTCTAGTTTAGCACCCTAGATTGCTTGTGTGTTTTGATACCATATGACCGTTTTGGTCTAGCATGACTAGTATACCTAGATGAGACTTTCACTACCACCGTATGCCATGACCCTGTATGTCATCCTTTTAAATCGTTTGATTGTTTAAGTTTTGAGACTTTGATTGTGGGGGGTTTGACCTAGAAGGAGTATGAACATTTTAATTTTGAGGATAAAATTTTTCTAAGGTGGGTAGACTTGTAACACCCAGTTCTCTAAAATGAGGGTAATTTTGAAATTTTGTGATTTTAATCATTTATTGATTTGACATTTAAATCATGATATAATTTTTGGTAATTTTTAAATCATTTTAAAACTATTTAAAATCATGACTTATGATTTTGATGTTTTGCTAGTGAAACCCTAGAGTCTGTTTAACCTAGAGCCTAACCATGTGATTAGGATATTTTAATGTCATTTCTGGCCTAAGGATATTTTGCATTTGACCTCTTTAAATTATTTTGATATTTATTGCATTGGTGATTGTTGATTTTGACCTTTGATAGGTGTGATTTTGTGATGGTTTTGTGTCCGTATCGGACACGTATCAGTTTTTATTTACAAATGTTTGATGTGCCTCAAAGAGATTTTTTTTATTGCTAATTTTTTTGAAAAGTATTTGAATGAGATTGTTTTCTGCATGTGTTTCCTGTGATTGCTTTGTTTTAATTTCGAGGACGAAATTTTTTTTAAGGTGGATAGATTTGTCACCCCCAGTTTTCAGAAACAGGGGCATTTTTGTCATTTTATATTTTTGAATATTTTTAAAATTTATTTTATTATTTATGATATTATTTTGGGGTTGAAATTTATTTTATTATTTATGATATTGTTTTGGGGTTATTTGAGTCGGGTTCGAATTTTAACTCAATCCGACTTGAAACGGGGACCCGGGAGTAGTTTGACTCTAGTGGGACCCACACACTAGTTAGGCATGGCCCACATGATATTAATTTTAGTCCACATGATAGAAATATTTTAGTTAGAGGTTAGACTAATTATTATGGATAAGGTTAGTGTGATTAGAGACTTTAGAATGACTAATTTAGCCCCAACCAATTAGCCCTTTCCTAGTACTCATAGAATAGGTTAGTGGGGGCATTTTGGACCTTACCATAATAGGACAAATAGCGCCATATGGCCAGCCACTTTGGGAGAGGATAGGCTCAAGTTCATTTCATTATTCTCATCCACACTCTCTCTCTCTTGTTCTTCCCCAAATTCCTAGAGAGCAATCCCAAGCAATTTCTCCACCAAATCCTTCCATTTCGCCACCAAATCTTCTTCTTTCCTTCTCCATTCTAGCCAAGGAGGAAGCTACCCAAGTTTGGGAGGATTCGGAGCTCGTTCGTGTCCTTTTGGAATCTCTACGTATCGGTGTCGCTCCGGGAAGGCTTTTCTTCGATTCGATCTACCGGGAGGTATAAATCCCTTCTCCTTTTCATTTCCTCATGCATATAGGTCTATTTTGAACCCATAGGAATGACCCCCATGGTTGTATCTCTATTTGTGTCCATTTCGTATCCATTTGGAGGTCATAGGAGTGTCCTTTGTGTTGTGGTTGTGTCCATGTGGGAAAACCCCAAATTTGGACATACTATGTGTTGTTGTTATGTATGAATGAATTACATGTTTAATCTCATATTTTTGTATTAGGGATGTGTTCTATTGTGTCTCATATATATATATATATATTAGTGTAGAGAGTGAGTTCTTGATATATTATGTTATATACTTGTGTTCTTTTGTCTCAAACTACCCAAATCCGTCATAATTTTTATCCACGTTTTTAATTTCAGCCCTAACTTAGAAATGTCATAACTTCTAGCTCAAAGCTCGGTTTAATCTTCTATTTTTTTAAAAGAAGCGTATTAAAGTTAGCTTTCCAAAAACATATATTAGAAGGCCTAATTCTTTCTATAACTTTCTGGAGAATTATTTGAGTGTCAGCTGTACGAAAGACAAACGCGTTCTCGATGTTTTCGCGATTCCGGGAGTTTCCGAAAACAAAAACGCGATCCGTTTGAAGTTTCGGAAAGCTAACACATAAATCTATAACATACTTTAATCCTAGATTTTAATTCATGCTGAGATGATACAGTATTGATTATTAGTAGGAGTTACTATTCGGCATATGCATTTTGTGCACCCTTGTGTGTAATATAATGTTCTATTTGATTTTAACCCATGTTAATGTATATATATTATGTAATTAAATAGAGAATGCAAGCATGAGTAAATGTTTAAATAAATGATGTATGAGGTGTAAGTATCCTTTCTAATGTAAGCATGTATAAGTATGGCTTGTAATGAATATGTAGGTTCCATAGTATGTAATGTATGGTGCATATAGTAGTGCAAGAGAATAAATGAATGATGAATGAATGCAAGCATGAATGTAATGTAATAATAGATGTAATGTATGCAATATACAAGTTAATGAGATGTAATGTTCTATGTTAACACAAATCCTATATTACCTCATGTACCCCTTACACTATGTAGACACTATCACACTTGACACTTTGTTCACTTACACTTTGACACTCTTTGACATGTATACACTATGTATGCCTATTTAACCCTCACTTGCCCCTTTGTCATGTTCACATACACACACATAGCCTCGTAAATAAGTATTTATGAATACAGTTAACTTAGCTATGTATGTATATTATATATATGTTAGCATATTGTGTTGTAATATATAAGTTTATATAACCATTTGAAATGCCATGATTATAGACCTAATGTTGAATACCAATATATGCATGTGTATATATGTGTAGACATATATAGTTTAAAGTAATAGATTACCTAGTGTATATCCAATGTGAATTCTTGCCTATTTGAGTATTGAATAATTGCATGCTATAGAGTTGGGTGTATGTTGGCTTGTATAGCCTTGTATTGATGTGTGCTTGCTAGGATAGTCTTGGTTAGGCCTAGTAAGACTTGCTGGGTTAGGACATGACCTAGTTTGACCTAGTTTGACTAGTGCAGTTGACCAGAGTTGTCCAAGGGTTGACTTTGGCCTAGTTTGACCTAGATTCATGAAGAATGTATTGTAGTGCTTTATATTACCCTTTTGGACATGTTGTGACTTGTGCTGTTCCAATTAGGAGCCAGACACCTTGTTACCTGTGTTGCTTTAAATAGGACTCTGTGGCTTCAGTCGGACCCCCTATACTTATCAGCTGTTCAGGTTATCAGGCGAGTACATTCTCTGATCGTTTCATACTTGTCACGAATTATATTCTCGCTCTAGATTACTTTTACTTGAAGCTGTCACGTTATCATCACGGATTGGTACTATACGAATTTCTTTTTGGGATGTTACCCCCTTAGCGGGCGCATCGGATACTTTATGACATGTGTTTCATGTACATCATGTATTCCTTGCTTCTGCGTTATTCATGTACACTCATGTTCTCTCATGTTCTTACATGTACGTTCATGTACTCTCATGTTCTTTCATGTACGCTCATGTTTCCTCATGTGTTTCTTGTATAACCAAAACATCATGTCCGTAACGTAACTTGAATAGATCCTTGTGTATTGATTGTGGGTAGGGGTGAGTATAAATGGTCATGTGATTTACCCGTCATGTACACTCTGTTACTTTTCATGTTCATCATGTACAACCTAAGCCAATTATATGCCATCTCGTACTCTAAATCACTAGTCACTTACAGTTCTTACTTATCATGTATATATTTCCAGTTATCAAATATCTCTCATGTTTTCATGTACATCTTCTTACAGCATTTCATGTATCTTATTCTATTGCCTGCTTTATATTTCCTGACATGATATGAACTACATGAGATGTATTGTGCTCGCTCCTGTCCTGACTGGACCTGTTGATAAATTTTACAGATGGCCTGGGATTGCCTGCTAGCCTAGAGGAGACACAGTAGAGGTTGTTTAGATAGTTATTTCATTTTGTCTGGAGCTGTATTTACTTTATGGATTACTGTATTTGAGTTTTGAGATGTATTTCTGGGTTTATGTATCTTAGACACTTAGACTTCTATCTCCTGTATCTCTTTTGGATTTCATGTTTTATCTATCTTTATCATGCTCTACCTTAGATGTGATTGGGACTGTATCTGCTATGTCACCCCCCATTCGGGGAGTATAAACTGTTTATCCTTATACTGCTAGATGCATGAGACCTAGGACAGCGTTCTACCGCCGACACTGCGGCGTAGGCTGGGCGTTGTTACGTTCTCGTGCCCTTACTCTAGGGTGCGGGTCGTGACAGTGGAGAGGTACAATAACAGGACTGGCACCTTCGCTACACACACACACGTGCCACTGTTTATCACTCACCCTCACACACATTGACACTACCTACATGCAACATACACACACACTCTTCTTTCATCCCCTCTCTCTATTTTACCTATATGCATATTAGTCTATGTGACTATATATATTTATGCAAGTATGTAGGATGCATGAATATGAGTAATGTAATATAGGTTTACCTTTTTATAGTTTTTAAATATATGTTATATATATGTTATATATATATATATTTTTTTATTTTTTTTTATATTATATATATATATATATATATATATATATATATATATATATATATATATTTTATATTTATATATATATATATATATATATATATATATATATATATATTTTATATTTATATATATATATATATATATATATATATATTGCTATTTGAATTATAGACAATAGCCTATGTGAGCCCTTTGCCCTTTCCTTCTCTATATATATATCTTCCTAAAAGAATCCATGTATTGCTATATGTGAATGTGATCATAGGTTGAGTTGTAATATATATAGTATATGTACTTTTGATAAGTAAATGCGAGTCTTGTATGCTTAGACTTTGGGTTAGACCTAGACTTGTTTGATTAGACTAGAGTTGACCAAGATTTGACCAATATAGGCCTAAATGGGTCTTGTGGACTTAAGTTTGACTGGAGTAGACCAAGTGTGACCTAGTTTGACCTAGACAGTTGACCAAAGTTGACCAATAGTTGACTTTGACCTAGTTTGGCTTAGAATCATGTAGTTTGCATTGTATATTTCTATTATTACAATTTCAGTACTTTATAACCTGTTTTTACTCTAAATAGGACTCTGTGACACCAGTTCGAACATCTATTCATATTAGTCATACAGGGTGACAGGCAAGTACATTCTATGACCGTTTCATACTTGCTAGGATTTATATTCTTGCTCTAGATTACTTTACATGATGAAGTCACATTATTGTCACGAATTGGTACTATATGGATCTTGTAATGCGATGTTATCCCCCCTCGGGGTGCATCAGATACAGTTGTCATGTACTTTTCACAAACATCTTGTATTTCATGTACACGGCTATTCATGTATACTCTTGTGCAATCTTGTACTCTCATGATCATGTGAACAAACATGATAAAAATCTCTTGTACAAGGTAACGTAACTTGACTGGATCTTTGTGTATTGATTGGGGAGGGTGAGTAGGAAATGGTTATATGATCAAAATCCCATCTTATGAAATCTTGTGAAAATCATGTATATGTCCATTGTACACTCACGTATGATGGAGTTACCCTTGCATTGTCCTAACCCGTTTATATAACCATCTCATGCTCTAAATCACAGGTTACTTACAGTTCTTACTTATCATGTATATAGATATTTTCAGTTATCAAATCTCTCTCGTTTTCATATATATTTCCTTACAGTCCATGTATCTTACTCTTTTGTATGCTTTATATTTCCCAATATGATATGAACTGCGTGAGATGTATTATGCTCGTTCCTGTCCTGACTTGACCTGTTGAAAATATTACAGATAATGATGGTGACTACCCTACCTTCTATGGGGCATATGAGGGTGACATTCATGAGCCTGAGAAGCATCCAGCTCAGTAGAGGTTGCCTAGTTTAGTCTAGTATTTATAGTTTTCTGTTTTTATCGGATTATTCCGATTGTTAGTTGAGACTTAGTTATATTCAGGAATTGTGTTTATTTGTGTTGAACATATATTTTGTGTGGTGTAATAACTCTATTTATATTCAGTTCTTCCTTTTTATCTTATTCCATATCGTGCTCTATCTTTTCTAGACTTGTGATTGAGATATAGAGTTGAGATATTATATTATACCTCCGTGCGGAGATGACAGATTTATATATCTTGTTGTTAGATGTTAGATGTTATAGATGACCTATACAACGTTCTACCGCAGACACTGCGGCGTAGGCTGGACGTACCCACGTTCTCGTGCCCTTCCTTAGGATGCGGGTCATGACAATATGGCGCTCCAAAAATTTAACCAAGACTAAGGCATTCGATAATAATAATTAATTAAATTAAATATTTATAACATTCCAAAAATCACATCTTAATTCAAATAAAAGGAATAAATGCTATTTTCAAAATTTCGGAAAGATGTTACGAATCTACCCCCCCTAGAAATACCGTCAAATCAAAATGCGATAGTGTATCATGAAAGTCATCTAGTGAGACCTATGTAGCAACCTTAACTACCCAAATGTCAAATTAAATTAGGGACTCCTAGTCTCAACCATTCTCTTAAAATTGATTTACTCCTAGTTGTGAATGAGCATTTCTTAGTCACAGGCTCGCAGTAGTACGACTAATATAGTACCACCACGAGTTCGCACAATTTGCGAAAACAGACCAGCATGGGCCACCACAAACACTTGTCACGACCCGCACCCGCTTTTCGGATACGAGATGTGTCCAAGCCAATCTACACCGCAGAGTCGGCGGTAGAACGCTGTCATGCCCATAATGCTCAAAATCACATGAGTATAACATTTATTGCTCATTCACATTTTCTAAAATGATTACAACATTTACAACATTTTATATTTAAAGAAATTACAAGGTTTTTACAATTAATGAAAATGATACCACTTTATCTAATTTCTAGGTTTCTGCCTGCAAGTACACTCGTATCTTCCCATGCTAAGTGAAGCCACAGCTAAACCTGAAAAATGTTGGTTTCCAGTCAGGAATGAAACAAGCACACAAACCGATGGCAATGCAAAAACACAATAGAATTCACAAGACATGAAAATAACATATGTGAGATAAAACTAGAAAGTAAACTGATGTCATGGCAAGTGGTGAAGAAAACAAGAAACAAATAAAAGACAACTATCTATGTAGTTTGAAATATCAGTTTCGACATGTGAACGGCTAGGGGGTAAATTTGGCACCCTGCACGTGTCGTGTGCAGCTGATATTCTCCACAAAAGACATGGAGGATACTTCTGGGTAGTTCACATGTCTACTAAGATATTTCCCCTTCCGACTAGTACTCATGGACTCGAACAAATCACAAAACACAAAAACACGACAATCAAAAAATAATGTATGTAGAGATCCATGACACTAATTCGTGTAACAATGCGTCAACAAGCAAGATAATATATGCATAAACATGAAATGGAAAGACTACTATGAATCGAAAGCAATCAGAAAGTGTACTTGCCTGAGGTCCTTAGCTGGTGAAACCGATAGTACAACCACTCAGATGAGTCGCTAAAGTCAACACATGCAAAAAGTCTCCGAATGGTGAAATAGACATTACCAACATTTTAAGAATAGTAAAATTATCTAGGATTGCCTTTCCTTAAGTCCAATTCTGGATACAGGGGTAAAACGGTAATTTTGGGTCAAAACGGTGTCCGTCGTTGGACCCGCTTTGCACTAAAAAGCATGCCAGAGTCAATGGTCTCTAAAGTCATCAAACTACATGTCTACAGGTCCAGTTTCTCGATACAAACCCAACCGTATGTCCAAAGTTTGATTCCGGCGGGCCGTGCATAAAATCACCCGTTGAGTCAGATCGTGGGGCCCGCAAAATGGCGATCTGGTCAACTGTCTCAGAATCGGACCAAACTTGGCATACAGGACCAGAAAAATGATACGGTCCTGTTGGCGCAAGTTTCGTCTGGATCTGACGAACGTGCACAAAGTAATTAGAAAATTTCACAGAGGTTGATACGGTAAATTTTGACGGATACGTATCAAATTCGTCGCGCACACGCAACCAATTTGAATTCCGTCAAAGCCCACACGTCCGCGAAGCTATTACGCACCATTCGATGCTTTCGGTTCGCAACTACGTCGCCCGGTTTGGCGAAACACACGTCGTCTCGGAGGTTTTTCATAAATTTTAAATGTTTTGAAAACAAGTTTTTCGTCAAATTGGGAATCCGATTTCTCGACGTACAATCGTCAAAATTGACTTCCGTAGAAAGGGTTTTGTAGCCGTATAGACTGTCTAGGACTGTCATTAAATAGTTTGGAAAATTCTAAACGTTCTGACATGAATCGTCCTGCTAAGTCGGGGGTTTGAGTCTGTGTTGTGCTCTATTTTAGAGCAGTTTTTGCTGATCTTTTGATCGAATTTTTGGGAATCCTAGCATGCGGCAATTAAATCTATTGAAGGGAAATAACGTCGTATAGGTTAGGTATATACCTAAAAAGATGAATCATAAAACGATTAGTTGTAAGCGACGGAAGGTCGCTGCGAAGTCGCCCCGCGCGGCCTGCTGCTGCTGTGTTGCAACTATTGCTGCCTGCGCGGCCTGCTGCGGTTTGGCCGGCCGACGACCGCGCGTGGCGGCACACGCACAGAGGGTGTCGCTAGGGGGTTTACGTGAATTAGGTTTAGAGTTTTTTGGTGTTTTCCTCTCTTCCGATCTATATATACACATACACTAATGTGTCGGTTTGGGAAGAAACGGGGTTGGGGTCGGGTTCAAAAATGTAACTTGCAACCTATAGCTCTTTTATTCATTAAGTATTTAATCATTTATAAGTCAGTTATTTCCATCAAGCCGTAACATTGTATTAAATAAATACTAATTACAACATACTTTACTATATACTAAATTATTTAACCTCAATAAATATGTACTATCATTATCAGTTTTGGTTGGAGAAGTTTTCCTGATATCATGAGGTTTCATAATCTCACGATAAAATGATATTTATATATATCTCTTGTATATAGTTATATCCATATCTATGTATGCATTTATATATAATCATATATATATGTACATATCTATATATGAATAATACTCATAAAAATGGGGAAAATCCTCACAACATACTGTAGGGCTATTTATAGAAATATTAATATATATAATAATATTTATTTTATATTTAACTCAAATTACTAAATGACATTATTATAATTATATTAACCATATTAATAATAACAATAATTATAACAAACAAGGTAAACCAATAATAGGTATACATACAAATATGGGTTTAGCCTAAATATTCCAAAAATACACAAGGGTAGCTAAGAAAACCATTTAGCATACTTTTAAATATCTTTTGAATATCAAACCATTATATAATAATAATAATAATAATAATAATAATAATAATAATAATAATAATAATAATTACTTACAAAATATATGTGGTAGAGCATTTAAGGTAAAATACGAATACACAAAATATATCGACAGGAACATCTTTGGTCACATTTCATGCCTACACGGGCTTGAGCTTGGTTCGGGTCCAGTCCGGTTGGTTTGGCAGAACTGGGTCTTCTAAAAGTCAATAATCTAATTAATAGATATTTAAGTCATCTATATGGTTAGGTCGCCACTTGGCCTGGCTTTCCTATTTAGGACAAACTTATGGTTGGGTCTTCCCTGGTATGGCTAATACACTAGTCAAGGTGCACGACCATGTTATCTGTGCCATGATTCCTAGTCGTCTTGTACTTCAAAACTCAACCATGGCTAAAGTCATCTACCGTAATAATTAACTAAATAATTATTTATAAAATCCTAAAATCATAATTCAATAAAATAAAAATATTTTAAAATTTCGGGAAGGGGGATTACACCTGCATATAGGATTAGAATCTAGGAATCTCATCCACAAGCTTGGCTTCATTCCTTGAATCCTATTTTTTTGAACTCTCGTTTGACTGCCTTGACCTGCCTCTTGCTTGATTCCTTTTCTACTGTAAATTTTATTTTATTTTCCCATCGTACTTGATAGAGTGGTTAGAAAGATGACTCATACTAGGTATACGTATTTTAATGCTCAATCACCCTACTAGTTGAACTCTTATAAGCTGGGTAGTATGCCTCATAACCTATCCCTCTATTGGTCCTTGCAACCCATTAAAGAGGATTTTAAGAAGATTACCTAGAATATAGTGCTTAAAGATCCATGACTCATTCGTTCAACCAAGGCCTGAGAAAAGAAGATAGTAAGGACGACTATGTTAGCACGAACACCGAATAAAACGTAGATTCTTATGAAACTTGAATTATTTATATCTTCTTTTATCATTATCCAGCATACTTATATTTTTGTACTACCTAAATTGATGTCACTGTTACAGCCTAGCTTTATAAGCTTATTCTTTATCGAGTTTGTTCAGGACATATGTTTATTGGGGACGCCCACTATCATATTGTCTAATTAGAATCGGTATATTATGGTCTGATCAACCTTAGTGCATCGGTTCGCTCTTCATATGATTAACCTACGTGGATTGAGATATAAACGACTCTACGATCTAACCCGCAACTGCCTTGACCACTCTACTTGAATTATTCAATCGCTTTTTGAACCCCGTATTCGTATTCGATTCCATCTCCTTTGAACTCTTTATCGTTTTTTGCCCTTACTTATTTTGGAAAAAAAACAAATACTTATATTTGAGGGAAGATATACCCAGAATGTTTCCCCTCAGTTCACCATACCGCTTATGACCATGAAGTTATATATACACAATCGTTTCCCATATATCCAAAATTCGATAAACGATCCCCAGGCTTGACTCATATCTACCGTATCATATTTCCTACTACATCGTATGGTATTCTTCCACAATCAAAGTCGAGGTACAATATTTTGACTTGAATTTTCTCTATCTTTATTAACCATAGAATCGTGTCTTACTTTAATATCAAGAAATGAATTCCTGAAGTATATAGATTGTAAGCCTCCTAAATGTTAGGATCACTGGGATTACCGATTGATTAAATTGTTTCCATTTGGATAATAAATTAGTGCCTCTTGAACTCCTACTCCCCATTTAGATCATTCGGTGTCCCCAACCATGACATTAATATTCGGAGCACGAGACTAGCTGTTACCTTCCAATAAACTTCATATACAAGACATAGACGACTCTACTTTCATGTAGACATATTCTGTCCCGCTAAAACAAGTTCCTTTGTACTCTTTTTTTATGATGCAACTTTCGAGTCAAAAAGGCTAGCTATAACCCTACTATAATACCATTGTCTTTTCTGACTTCAGTTAGAGATCCAACCTCGACTCAAATCTTTCGATCCAATATATGGTTGTGATCTACTCGAAGCCCACTATGCACATGCCACTAATATGCCACTCAATTGAGTCTTCTTGTGCTACTTAAACACAAAAGTCACAGAAGGCGTATTCTTAGACTTTAGGAACCTGGTTAACCAACCCAGCTAAAAAATTTGCCCGACCACTTGACTTGGAACCTATATAAGATTACCCTAACCTACTAGGAATGGCTCAGATTGATTTCATAGCACCTCGTCATGTCAATATATATTAAAACTTATGATTCATTCAATTAAAGATCGATGTCCAATTAAGGAATCCATTAAGACCTAGTTAAACACATCCTTGCATATCGCCATATTTGGGCTATAAAAACCAAACTTGATGAAATAGATCCTTACACCTATTATGTAGTCCCTATATCTTGGTCCACTAATTCTCCATCCATAAATTTTGTAACCATATCTCTTGTAGCCTATGTTATGAGATGAATGGAATCATGTTGTACCAACTTGTTTTTGGTTATGCTTGACTAAGACCTTCCTACTGTCTTGATGAAACATGGTCAATACATGGGCAATGTTAAATGAGTAACACCTAGGCTTCCATAGAGTCCATGACTACAATCAGAATTAACTCATATCCTCAACACCTTCTTGAAATTTGACCTTCGTAGAAACCCTTCTACTATGCTTCCCACGATTAACCAAGTTATATAAGAAACTTGAAATTAGTAAGCTCAACCCTTTAAGATGGGATGCCAAACTGGATTATGATCATAACCGTTCTTTCATCGATTTGAAGTTGCGATGCGATCTTCGTATTGCATCTTTACCACTTGCTCGTGTGTTTAGATAACCGCGGTAAAAGATTGCAACCTTGATTCTTCACATTCTGTTCTATCATAGAATCGTGCCTTAGTTACAATTTTGAAATAAAATTCCTGAAGTGAATAGGCAAGCCTCTCAAAGGATTAGCAAATGATTGAGGTAGATCGATTCTACTTAGGCTAAAAATTCAGTGGTTCATAACTTCAATTTCTATCCGTACCAACTGACACTCTCTACCGTGACTTTGATATTTGAAACACAACACAAACTTTTTCTTTTCAACAAATTTCACCCTCGTGAAATAGACTAGTCGAATTACACATGACATACATGTCTCACACAAATGTACATTTTGTGCTCCATTTCAATTACGCCACATCTTTGATATAATTTTCCTTAAAACAAATCATATATGCCCATTTTAGTTCCTTTTGATTTTAACCTTGACCCATTCCTTTAAACAACTAAATACCCATGATCCAGGCAAGATGTACCACCATGTGAAGTATGCATTCCACTCAAACAAACACATGCCTCATATACGATACCAAACAGAAACCGTATACACCTGTCATTAGGACTTAAAGGTTCCAAACCCTTACCTAATCATATTCTATGGCCAGATTTTAGATTCTCATCACTTGGCAAAAAAAAAAATGTCCCTTTCACAATTCTTGTAATGATTATTTTTACGGGTAGCCAATTTCTATAAGTTGGGTAAGGCATTGAACCAATAATACATCCTTTTAAAGGATATGGATGACAGCATGGATTACTTTTATAGCTACCTCCCACTTTTCCAAAACTGAGTGACGACATGACGTACCTTCCCTTCCTTGAAGCTCGTTAATGTTATATTTTCATAGATTAAGATTATTTTAATTTCGATGACGAAATTTTTATAAGTTGGGTAGGATGTAATCCCCCTATATTTTATATATATATATTTAACAAATTTATTCTAGATTTATAGTAATTTTTAGGAATTTTACATAAAGCGGATATACAGGTGTATATATATATACACAAATAATATATATATATATATATATATATATATATATATATATATATATATATATATATATATATATATATATATATATATATATATATATATATATATATATATATGATATTGCTTGCAAATATTAGTGGAAATGATACTATTGGAATATAGGAGTATTAGAGATTTTTATAAACTTTTTTTAATAATTTTTAGTATTTAATTATATACATATTTATGTGAATAGTACCTTATATATATATATATATATATATATATATATATATATAAGTGGGTAAAAAGAAAATTAAACCGAGCCACTGTTCACTTGGTCTCCGATCCCTTATCCGCGCATACAGAGCCGAGTCCTTGAGAGATTCGAAATCTCAAACTCGATCGATATTTCATCAAATCAGTTCAAATTTTTTTGGTGTGATCTATCTACGATTCTCTACCAAATAGACTCATCAATCTAAATCAAAAGCCTGATAGGAATTCGAATTTCATAAGGTTTCAAATTCGGTATATAAACCCAACCTCCAATAGCATCTCCTCAAAACCCTAAGAAGATCCGTCTGCGTGAATCAAGCGACGACCCAGGACACCCCTTGACCTGGGCGAACCCCCTAGCCATCGTCGACTACCTGGAGATTGCCGAAGCACCGTCGCCGACGTCAGCAACCCGCAAACAACAATCGTTTGTTCTATAATTTTGTCTTCCAGGTAACCCTATTCCCAACCACTTTCCTATTCCAATACTTGACAAAATTTTGATCTATGGACTATTATAAAAAGCTTGCATAACCCTCTTCGAGACCCTTCAGAAGGATCTCGTCATATCCCAATAGGTCGATCAGAGGCTCGATGCGAGGTCAAGCCAAAAACTGGTCGAAGAACAGAATCACCATCACCCCAAACCCTCAACTTGGAAGCAAAATTTCGATCTGTGTATTAGGATTTTTGGTAATCTAGTTGAAAATAGTCGACCACAACATATACGAGATTGTAGCGCACTTTCTGGAAATAAGTTTCATCCATTATATAGGAAGTTATTTGCCATTAAAAAATCAGGAAAAACCTAGTTCGAAAACTGTAATTCTAGAGTAAACTTCCCGATACAGCGTGCGTCCTGAACAACCGGGTGACATGGTCGCGCACTATACACATCGAAAGGCGCGTATGGATGTTGCTGATATGTGGGAACTGACGGAACCCGATTTTGCTGCTTGTGTGCGACGAAATCAGTACGTATCCATCGAGATACCTCCGTATCGACCTTTTACAAACTTGGCCATAACTTCGTGTACGTTCGTCATATCGAGACGAAACTTGCGGCAACAGAACCAAATAGAAATGTGTGCCAAGTTTGTTCCGATTCTGAGAAGGTAGATCAGAACACCTATTTGGCGGGCCCGCGACCTGCTCCAACGGTCTACAAAAATACTATAAATAGAGAGGAACTTTCACATTTTCAAATCACGCATTCACTTTCTCTTCTCTATCTTTCTATGTGTTTTCTACAAGCTACACTTTCAAATCAAGCCTATACCACTCATAGCCAAGCCAGTACAGTTTTTATTTAATCTGGAGTTTGGTGTTGAAGAGTTGTATCGGAGGCTAATTTCAGAAAGTGTTCTAGTTTTTAAATCACCTTCTGGAGCCGGTCGTACAGTCGTCGTCAAGTACGGTATTTTGAAGTCGATCGTGCACTTGTCGCCAAGCATGGTATTGTAAGATACGCAAGTACTTAGTTAAAGCTTGTTCCATAGTGGATTAACATCGAGCAAGAGTACTCGAGACTTGAGTAGTCCTCTCAAAGGGAGACCAGTATATATCGCTGTGTCACAGAGTTTGATCTTCTTAACTCTTACTTTACTATAATTCATTTATTGCTATATTGCTCTTACTTGCCATAGTTCTGAATTTTTAATTGGTGATATTTATTTCGCTACACACGCACACACTATATTCGCCCCCTCTAGAGGTACTTAACGGTCCTACACTTCTGGTACAGCCTTAATGAGTTCTAAAGACTCATCTGCAGGGGTATTATCATCTTCTACCAGCATATTAACCTCTGTCGTTTCAGTTCCAAAATTGGCTCCTTCTATGAGCTTAAAACTGTCATTAAAATCAAAGCCTCGGTAGAATAAATTGACCAAGCAGAAAAAATTGGCATAAGAACACAAGATGCGCAATGGAGCATCATTTGAAGGCAAGGTAAACCTAGTACCAATACAACCCATACTGAAATATTGCCATCCTCGAGCTCTATCAACCAAACCCCTGATAGAATGATAACAAGTACTGGCGTCCCCGAGATGAAACTGGTCATAGCCGAATTGTCTTGCAAAACGACTAGGCAAATACGGCTCAAAGAAGCAGTTCTCCTCACATCTGTAGAGTAGATGAGAAGGCTGAATGTTGAGTAGCCAGAAGAAGACCCTATAAGGCAAGTCTGATTTGTCGTTACCCCTATCATTGAAATGACCATCTTTATGTTGGGTGCAACCTGTGGAGAAATACAGAAAAAACTCCAACTTGTTCCCAAGTTCATTGCTTTCTGCAAATACAAACGTATCTTCCCATCTGGATTGCCTGTATTTGCAAAGGAATACCCCTTTAGTAGGATCATCGGTCTCTAATCTCGGAGCCATTAAGCAGCTATTATGAAGCAATAGCCATCCCATCAGATAAGTAAGAGGCATTTTTGTTCTAGGAGAGTCGTTACGGCCCACAGGTTCTTAGAGCAAGTGATCAAAAAATGAACGAAGGCCAGCCTGCAATCGGCACACTATAGCCGATAGAAGTGCTAATCTGTGTCCGAAGACTAAGTGCACCAATGGAAATAATACGCTACGATGGAGTCGGTCTGCTGAACAATTTCCAGGGACTACCAGTCGTCGTAGCTACAAAGAAAAAAATCCAGCTAATAAAGCTTCACAAGAAATCTCCTTATGAGTTTGTTGGAGATAACTCTGAGTGGAGATTCTAGCTTGAAAGCCACATTCTGAATATTCTAGAGGCTTGTCCGGTGCTTTAAACTTCTGCACAAGATCTTTGACTATATTAGCCCCTAAAGGCTGAATAGGGAACATCTTTTACTTCCTTGTCCTTATCATCCCTAGGCCGATTCATGAAAAGATACTATAACCATTTGGTGGTGTAAATTGTGCCTGAATCTGTTCGATAGTAATGATCAAATGCCAAAAAGTAACACATCAACTCTTGGTATACATCGACGAGATAAGATTCTTTTTTGGCCATGTCCTGGAGTTCTTGATTGGTGGGGACATATTCTTCATATGGTATTTTTCTATTGGCAAATATGATATTCCTGCATCTCGTGTGATGCAAGTCCCAGTTTGCCTTGTGGAGTGGAAAATACCCCAGTACGAGCATTATATCGTTCCACCAAGGTAAAAAACATGGTACGATTTAGAGGAATGCCATAGCCAGTTGCCAGGACGGTATTGTAGAGCGCTATAGTCTTGAGCTACGTTTTATAACGCTCCAATATCCACACTGTAAGTCGGTTCCAACGAACATTATTATTGGTAACCCCAGTCAATCTGGGACTCTTCAAAGGATACACTCCTTCCACTTTGGTATAGAGGTTTACAAAAATAGGTGACTGGAATGGATGAATAAGTGATGAATCCTTACTAGGTACAGATCCAGGAAATAATCCTCGCATAGGAATAGCATGTTCGTTCGAGTAATGTATAAGACACTATGTCCTTGGTTGTCTCATTTGTGACAGTTCTTTCAAGATTTGGTTCCAGACATCCAGGGAGTCAAATCCATTCCATCTTCCTTTGGGGGGTAGCATGATAAAATGCTAATAAAGGATAGTTCCGTGCCATATCAGGAAGATACCTCACTCTACCATTTTTACCACCAGTTTGAAAAACCTAAGACTCTTTTTTGGGTTTTGTTTGAGAATCCCGATGGATTGCATTCCAAAATAAAAAGGCTGGATTTGCATGCACATCATTATCCAAAGAAGTAAGGGGTTCTCCGTTTATTAAGGACAACAACATTATGTCACCCTGGGAAGCTAACAGTGATTTTCTACGAATTGGCAGACTCCTATCAGATTGGGGGAATTCTACATAAGATAGATCTTCTAGATAGTTGGTATGCAACAGTTCGACAGTCGATCCCAGTGTATAATCAAAAGGGTCCATTAGCAAGTCAACTACAAATGTCATGGACATGGAGATTAACTAATAAATATTGACATACATTCATCATTTCTATATGAGAAAGTACACATAGCATTTGTGAAGATGGTGCGTAGGAAGCATTTTCGAGTTAATTGATGACATTTTGGGAAAGTACGCGAACATCTCGTCTCAAAAAATTACATGACTTTCCCAATTCATTAGGAAAATACACGACTTTCCTAATTTATTAGGAAAATATGTGACTTTTCTAATTCATCAGGAAGATACACAACCATTCCAAATTCATCAGAAAAGTACGCTAGCGGTTTCTTTTCACTCTGAAAGAGAAAGCATACTCAGATATTTATAAACTTAATAAAGTTTAGAAAGTATGTAGGATAGTATTTCCACTCTGAACGAAGGAAATGTGTGTGTACATGTGTCTCTGAATTCTACGACACGTCATCATCTTATATCTTCAGAAAATGTGTCTATCATTGCTGGAAGAGCTGTCTCGCAAGAAGCTCCAACTCTTGCCATGTTGAGTCATTCTCCGGTGGGCTGTGCATCCGGTGGCACAACAACAGGTTTGGTTGCAGTAGTACAAGAAGACGTTGTTGGAGTCTTCCCCTTGTTCTCCTTCCTTGAAGGTAGAGTTTTGCTTAGGCATTACAAGAGCTTGAGGTTGAAGACAAAATTAGGGTTTTAGAGAAAAAGATGATTTGGAAAATTTTGTAAAGAGTACTCTCTCTTTCTTCTAAACTCAGGTATATATATTATTGGATAAACCCAATGACTTTTGAAACAAATGCTTCAAGATCTGTGCCCCAAAGTCTTGATGGCGCACTAAATGCATGGCCACCTCAGCAATCTGTTAAGATTATGTTTTAATGGCGTACAAAAAATCAAAGTTAACACTTGTAGCATATTTTCTTAAAGCTCAGGCTGAAAACATAATTTTTATACAACAAAAAGAAGCATATATGGTCTTCTCCAAATTCAAAACCTGATTGTGGAAAGATTGGCACAGTAGTGGAAGAGATCAAGTCATTTAATACAAGAGATCTTCTGACACACAAATCCAGTTTGTCTTCTAGTGAACAATTTGGCTATCGCTCCTTGAATAAGCTGATATTGCTACTTCAGTCAGAATACGCGAAGCTATCTCTTCTTGAATACGCCAATATTGCTACTTCAATCAGAGTACGCCTGTGACGATATCTCTTCCTGAATACGTAAATATTGCCACTTCAGATAGGGTATCCCAGTGATGCTATCTCTTCATGAATATAGAAATATTGTTATTTCAGTTAGTAGATTTGTTCACGTTAAAGACTTGTTCACTTCGAAGACTTGTTCACTTTGAAGACACCAGAGGTTGGACACTTATAGTCATCTGGAGTACATCTTTTTTGAAGTTTCAATGGTTTAATTCTCTACAAGTTCTTGTGCATTATTTTTTGCCCAATAAAATTATGCACCATCAAATTGAAGACAGTGACTTCTCAGCATATGGATAGAGTTTTGCGCGATTAAGTTGGAGGTAGAGTTTTTTTAATGTGTTGACAAAGTTATATGCCATCATATTGAAGACGTAGTCTTCTCAGTGTGTTGACAAAGTTATATGCCATCATATTGAAGATAGGGTCTTTTTAGTGTGTTGACAAAGTTATACGACATAATATGGACAGAGTTATATGCCACTTTGTTCAAGACAGTGACTTCTCAACGTATTAACAAAATTTATGTGCCATCACGAGTCTTCAAGCATATTGATAGAAGCTTTGTGAAGAAACAGAGATTGCATAGAAAAGTCAAAGACAAATTTATTTCAAAACCATGGTTATATATGATGGAGATCTATTACATTCTCTAAGTCATGGTAATGTCTCATAGAGATTTGTTACATTCCAGATCTTCACCGTTAGCTTGTCTCTCAGTGTAAATCACAATAAATGAAAAATGTTGTACTGAAGGAGACAATGTAAAGAGGGGAAACTATTACATATAGTCTAGTGTTGAATATTCCTAAAACCTTATAAGGTTGGAGGTAGGAACACAACACTAGTTGGGTCTAACAGAAAGTGCCCAACCTGAACCATTTGTTGTACATTCACAAAAATGGGCCACCCTGTACAGTATCAGGCAGTACGCCTAGACGGAAGAATACAAAATTGGGCACAGACAGCAAGATAGGCCTGAAGACCACGAAGGGTCTCCACATAATGTGATCCTTCATGTTGAACAAGAAATGTTATGATGTCCTTACATGTCTTCGAAAGTACAATAAAGGAACTAGTTTTGATTACAAACTTTGAAAGTACAACAGAAAGCCTAGAAAGAAATCCTAGGAAACAATCTAAGTACAATTTAGTTTTGATTCTGGGGGGTGACGGTGTAGGCTCGGGATAAGTTTAGGAACTCTGCCTTACTCCTTGGACTATCAGACACGATCTTTGCTCTTGAGTAAATTGTCAGCCTTTTGCATGGGTGTGGTACCCTACTATTTATAATAATTTCGAGATGAAACATATTTTGGGCCGCATAGATGGCCACGTGGCTATAACAGCACATGAAGACTCGATCTTTGGCTGGCAGCTGGTGGTTTGTTGAGATTTTTTTGTTGTAGCAAATCTGGGTGGTTGAGACTTGGTCAACTTGCCATGTGCCCTATCACAAAATAGAATCAATCTGTTTGAGATAGCAATGAGGGGCCGCATAGAGCTTGGGGCATTTTGGACCACATAGGTCTTCTTTGTCCTCTAGTGCTCGACCATGCTGGGCCGCATAAGATTCTTGCGGCTCAGGTCACAGTCTCCCTTAGCCATGTGTTCCACCAACAGTGCTAGAAGCCCGCATGAAGTTTGGAGACTTTTGGACCGCATAAATCCTGCAGTCTGCTCAGTCATATTTTGTCATTCTGGACCGCATAGGGCTCATGTGGCTCAGGTCGCAGTCTTCCTAGCCGCATAGCACCCCTGCAGACCATGCCTCATACCATATGAACTCTAAGATATATGGGCCCTATGCTTAGGTACGTGGGCCTTATGTTTGGTGACATGACACTTCTTGTCTTTTTAGAAAGGTCACGTCTTATCTTCATCTTTTTTTGTCAGGATGTGTCAGAGTTATCAGAGTAGCTCTTCCTTCTGCGACCCGAATCAATCTGTTTAAGATAGCAATGATTGGCCGCATAGAGTTTGAGGCATTTTGGACCGCATAAGTCCTGCAGACCCTTGTCTTCTAGCATTCTCATGCCCCCCAAGGCTATCAGAAAAAGGTTGTTGAGTCATACTTTGTTATTTTGGGCCGCATAAGGCTCATACGGCTCTTCCTTCTGCGGCCTGGATCAACTTAGCTGTATAAGATGCATGCGGCTCTTCTTTCTGCGCCCTGGATCAACTTGGCCGCATAATGCCTATGCGGTCAGCAACGATTTTGAGAGAATTTTGTTTGTCTCTCTCTTGACTTCTCGATGAAGATGAATTTAACTGGTCCTCCTCCTTGGCGAGTGCTGGCACTACGGATTATGGATCTTCTTGTTCGAAAAAGATTTGATAATGAACTCCCTCAAAAGATTACGATACGCGAGGTTGAAACAATGTACCTAAATGAGACATCTGAGTAATGCGTCTAGTTGAGAGTAGGCTGTTATGAAGTCTTCAATCATGCTTCCAAAATGATGTCGGAAAGGCGCAGCAGGTTACGGTCGCTGGAACACAGACTGCCTTGGTGGTGGAGCTACTGTCTTGTAGCAGCAGTAGTTGATGGCGACTTGGGTGAAGTGATATCCTGGAAAGTGCTCCTCACACGCCAAGGTTGCTTCTCTCTCCTTACGTTTGTAAATGACCACCTCTCGCAAGTCGAGAGCAGATTGATCTACCTTTGCATCGGTTTTGTGGGCCTGGGTATCCCGAGCGCCCGGGTACGTAGGTATCATATTTGCTCCCTAATCTGAGGCTAGTAAAAGAACTTGCTCTCGATCGTTGTAGGAAGACATTTGGGACCTGCCGTGTTCGTTTGTCGCAGAGAGCTGGACACGGGAGGTTCTGTAAAATTTTCCATCGGGGGCCCATGTAACAGTTAACGGTACCCGCTGACGGTAAGCAGATTAGATAGTTGACTGGGCTTGTTTTGCCCGTACTGCCATAGACTTCTTCGACTTAGCACCCGAAGGTGCGTAGTAGGAAGAGTCCAAGTTGGTTGTAGCATTTGGGTTCCTAAAATTTATTTTCTATTTTTGGAGATTTTTTTTATTTTTATTTTAGATAGAATCAATTATTTACTAGGATGTTGATTTGGGATCGTAAGATTTTGCCTAAGGTTATAGGTTAGATATAAGGAAATTAGGTTGTATATAGCCTCTGGGGCCTCTAGATAGTCCCTAGAATATTATTTTACCATTTTAGAATTTTCAGGATTTATTGGAGATTTTTAGATATTTTTTATATATTATTTCATTATTTTCTTATGCTTCTAGGATTTTCTGTGAGAGCACCCGAGGGTATTTTGAGGCCAAAGAATTTATTTAGGCTCTAGAGCATTTAAAATATTTTCTAAATTTTTCTAGGATTTTTTAGGAATTTTCTGGGATTTATTTAGAATTTTTAGGATTTTTCTAGAATTTTTATTTAATTTTCTGCATTTAAAAACCTATTTTTAAAATATATACACAGTCAGCCGCATAGGGGCCCACCCGTCAGCGGCTGAAGCGGGAAAGGCGGGCCCCACGTGGCAGTGAATGGGGGCGGGAGCGGCTCGGTCTCCGAGCCGCAGTAGGAATCTAAGCCGAGCTGGCTTAGCCAATCCTAAGCCGAGCTGAGCTCGGGTTTACTCTGGCCGTTCGATCATAGCAGCGGGCGCACGAGATCGTGCCACGTGTCACTCAGCCACCGCCTTAGCCGCAGTCCACCGACTCACTATAGTATATATAGTTTGTTATTTTCCGAAACCCTATATTTTTCCAGCAGCTTTAGTGGGAGAGTTTGTTTGGGATCTTCGACTTCGCGGAGCGATTGCCGTTGATCTAGAAGTCCTTTTTGCGCGCCGTTTTTTTTTATTGGAAGCGTATTGAGGTTAGGTTTCTGATTATATATTTTATTTTCTGGTAATTTGTCCTCGAATTTCTGAATAATTATTTGAGTGTCGGTTGTCCAAAAATTTACACGTCGCACGGTTTTTGAGATTCCGGGCAATCCCGAACTCCGTTTTGCGATCCGTTTGAAGTTTTGGAAAGCTGACACCGAGCCCTAAAACATATAATTTTTCCAGAAATTCAGAGTTTCATCTAGTATTTTATTTTATTTATAGAAGTCAGATTTGGTCCACGGTTCATCGATTTGGTCATGGTTAGCCATAATGGCAATAACTTTTGACCAAAGTGTGATTTTGCGGCGCGGTTGATTCCAGTGCACTCATGGCGCTGAGATCTATCATGTTGCACACTCAAACTTTGAATTCATAATGTTTGACTAGTTAGTCAACAGTATGTCTCGGTTTGCGTGCCACGAGTCCCGAATTTGGAACCGTATATTTCCTTGGCCAAATTTTTGTGTGTAGATTGTTATTTCAGAATTAAATAGGATAAAATAGGATTTTAGATGATTTATTCCAGAATTAGAATAGTATTAATTGATTTAACCCATTAGCCACTTTCTAGGATTTTTAGAGTGGGAATCGTTGATCTAACTTGTGGTTTTTATGTGACGGGGTAGATCGGACTACGACGTCTTGACTTGTGACTTTATCATCTATCGGAGCAGGCAAGTATCACTATGACCTATGTTTCCTTTATTTTATGCTGCATGTATCTTCGTGTCGTCGTTTCACTATTATTTCCTTTTGGTTCATGATTGTCATTGCTCATGATTAATATTGTGCACGAGAGTTAGAATCGTTAGGATATATACATGTTCATCTTTTACTCATTGTTTCCTATTGTTTACAGTTTATCGTATTGCTAATGTTTATCATAGTGGACATGTATTGTGAGTGAGTCGGGCGGGGGAATACAACAAGTAAGCATGTGGTCAACGAATTGAATACAGACCCCCTATACATTGATTGCATAATATCAGTCATACACCACACGTATGACTGACGGATATCCCAAGCCGTCTACATGCTGAAAGTTGGTATTCTAAAACACACAGTACACGTGACTTAATTATTGTTGCCATGTCGTCTATTGTTCTTCTTTCGTCAAGTTTACCTTCTTATTGTCATCATGTTTTAGTGGTATATCAAAGTCTACCTTCATATTGTTATCACGTCTCAAAGGTACTTTCTTATCATACAATGTCATGCCTATACTTATCTTCAGTTAAATTCCTTTTATCTTTCCTTCATGCTTGTATACTATATTGTGTAATGTAGTGTTATGGTGATCTTGCTCCAATCCTGACTGGATAACTATTTTTCAGCTTTAGACGAAGAGATTTGCCCCGAGGTCTACGGTGAGTATGTTGGCGACACTGACGTCACTGGCGTACCCGGTTCCAGCACTGATGCGAATTAGCATATTTCTTTCCTTATGGATTCGCATTAGTTAGTAGTTTTAGTCATGGAGTTAGTTGTCTATTTTATTTTCTGTTATCCGGGTTTGTTCCCGAGACCTTCTGGGTTGTAGTGGATTTTCATATTTATTATATTGAGACTATTGGATATTTTAGTGATTTTGTTGGCTTAGTTGTGGATGATATATGTGCGTGTTGTGCTTGTTGTGGACCATTGTTATCATAGACAGCGTACTACCGCCGATGCTGCGGCGTAGGCTGGACTTGGCCACGTACTCGTATCCCAAAATTGGGAGCGGGTCGTGACAAGTTTTTATGGTGGCCCATGCAGGTCCAATTTCGCAAAAGACTGCGAACTCGTGGTAGTACTTATGTTAGTCGTACTACTGCGAGCCTGCGAATAGATTTGAAGTTAGGAGGTTATATCATCCACAAATAGGATTTCCAACCTTATGAGTCTATTTTATCTTAGTATCTTAGTGTCTCTTAGTTTGCATCTTGCTTGATTCCGTCCGTGATTTCTTCGATATGTTTGTATCTACCGTTCTAACCACATCCTTTCTTTCCTTTTAGTTCGCAATGGTTGAGACATAGGTAACTTAAATATGTTTCATTGAAAGCCTTCTTTAGTTTTAGTTAGTATGCATGCTTAGTTAGTTGTTAGTCCCCTTATGTTCCTAGCCGTTATCACACCGTGACTTAGCTTAAGAAATTATTGCTTGTAAGAGTTAAGTATTATGCTATACTATTTGTGATGTTTTGATTTTTGAGGACAAAAATCTTTTAAGGGGGATAGTTTGTAGCATTTGGGTTCCTAAAATTTATTTTCTATTTTTGGAGATTTTTTTATTTTTATTTTAGATAGAATCAATTATTTACTAGGATGTTGATTTGGGATCGTAAGATTTTGCCTAAGGTTATAGGTTAGATATAAGGAAATTAGGTTGTATATAGCCTCTGGGGCCTCTAGATAGTCCCTAGAATATTATTTTACCATTTTAGAATTTTCAGGATTTATTGGAGATTTTTAGATATTTTTTATATATTATTTCATTATTTTCTTATGCTTCTAGGATTTTCTGTGAGAGCACCCGAGGGTATTTTGAGGCCAAAGAATTTATTTAGGCTCTAGAGCATTTAAAATATTTTCTAAATTTTTCTAGGATTTTTTAGGAATTTTCTGGGATTTATTTAGAATTTTTAGGATTTTTCTAGAATTTTTATTTAATTTTCTGCATTTAAAAACCTATTTTTAAAATATATACACAGTCAGCCGCATAGGGGCCCACCCGTCAGCGGCTGAAGCGGGAAAGGCGGGCCCCACGTGGCAGTGAATGGGGGCGGGAGCGGCTCGGTCTCCGAGCCGCAGTAGGAATCTAAGCCGAGCTGGCTTAGCCAATCCTAAGCCGAGCTGAGCTCGGGTTTACTCTGGCCGTTCGATCATAGCAGCGGGCGCACGAGATCGCGCCACGTGTCACTCAGCCACCGCCTTAGCCGCAGTCCACCGACTCACTATAGTATATATAGTTTGTTATTTTCCGAAACCCTATATTTTTCCAGCAGCTTTAGTGGGAGAGTTTGTTTGGGATCTTCGACTTCGCGGAGCGATTGCCGTTGATCTAGAAGTCCTTTTTGCGCGCCGTTTTTTTTATTGGAAGCGTATTGAGGTTAGGTTTCTGATTATATATTTTATTTTCTGGTAATTTGTCCTCGAATTTCTGAATAATTATTTGAGTGTCGGTTGTCCAAAAATTTACACGTCGCACGGTTTTTGAGATTCCGGGCAATCCCGAACTCCGTTTTGCGATCCGTTTGAAGTTTTGGAAAGCTGACACCGAGCCCTAAAACATATAATTTTTCCAGAAATTCAGAGTTTCATCTAGTATTTTATTTTATTTATAGAAGTCAGATTTGGTCCACGGTTCATCGATTTGGTCATGGTTAGCCATAATGGCAATAACTTTTGACCAAAGCGTGATTTTGCGGCGTGGTTGATTCCAGTGCACTCATGGCGCTGAGATCTATCATGTTGCACACTCAAACTTTGAATTCATAATGTTTGACTAGTTAGTCAACAGTATGTCTCGGTTTGCGTGCCACGAGTCCCGAATTTGGAACCGTATATTTCCTTGGCCAAATTTTTGTGTGTAGATTGTTATTTTAGAATTAAATAGGATAAAATAGGATTTTAGATGATTTATTCCAGAATTAGAATAGTATTAATTGATTTAACCCATTAGCCACTTTCTAGGATTTTTAGAGTGGGAATCGTTGATCTAACTTGTGGTTTTTATGTGACGGGGTAGATCGGACTACGACGTCTTGACTTGTGACTTTATCATCTATCGGAGCAGGCAAGTATCACTATGACCTATGTTTCCTTTATTTTATGCTGCATGTATCTTCGTGTCGTCGTTTCACTATTACTTCCTTTTGGTTCATGATTGTCATTGCTCATGATTAATATTGTGCACGAGAGTTAGAATCGTTAGGATATATACATGTTCATCTTTTACTCATTGTTTCCTATTGTTTACAGTTTATCGTATTGCTAATGTTTATCATAGTGGACATGTATTGTGAGTGAGTCGGGCGGGGGAATACAACAAGTAAGCATGTGGTCAACGAATTGAATACAGACCCCCTATACATTGATTGCATAATATCAGTCATACACCACACGTATGACTGACGGATATCCCAAGCCGTCTACATGCTGAAAGTTGGTATTCTAAAACACACAGTACACGTGACTTAATTATTGTTGCCATGTCGTCTATTGTTCTTCTTTCGTCAAGTTTACCTTCTTATTGTCATCATGTTTTAGTGGTATATCAAAGTCTACCTTCATATTGTTATCACGTCTCAAAGGTACTTTCTTATCATACAATGTCATGCCTATACTTATCTTCAGTTAAATTCCTTTTATCTTTCCTTCATGCTTGTATACTATATTGTGTAATGTAGTGTTATGGTGATCTTGCTCCAATCCTGACTGGATAACTATTTTTCAGCTTTAGACGAAGAGATTTGCCCCGAGGTCTACGGTGAGTATGTTGGCGACACTGACGTCACTGGCGTACCCGGTTCCAGCACTGATGCGAATTAGCATATTTCTTTCCTTATGGATTCGCATTAGTTAGTAGTTTTAGTCATGGAGTTAGTTGTCTATTTTATTTTCTGTTATCCGGGTTTGTTCCCGAGACCTTCTGGGTTGTAGTGGATTTTCATATTTATTATATTGAGACTATTGGATATTTTAGTGATTTTGTTGGCTTAGTTGTGGATGATATATGTGCGTGTTGTGCTTGTTGTGGACCATTGTTATCATAGACAGCGTACTACCGCCGATGCTGCGGCGTAGGCTGGACTTGGCCACGTACTCGTATCCCAAAATTGGGAGCGGGTCGTGACATTGGTAGCTTCGAAATTCTCCATGGGCCGCATGGGGTCTGGCCCACAAGAGATTTGCCCCCTGACTTGGTTCCAGCATGTAAAATGCACCCTAGGGGCAGGGGGACTTTGGGAGTTGGGCGTTGCTGGTGCTAAAGCACCCGAGTCGACTCTGTACAACTTATCTTCGACTGTGCACATAAATTTCAGTGTATGTCTATGGTTTACTGCTGGCATAGCACGTTTGGGGCGCATGGCCCGTGTTGCCTTGGATTTCTTCGTACTAGCCCGTGAAGGCGTATAGTGCTCAGAATCTAACTTTATCCTTGCCAAAATGGCGAGTGAAGAACTTGCAGCCGATCCAAAAGAAAAAGAAGTACTATTGCAACTTTTTGTATGCCGAACGGGCTCCCTGGATAACGGGTTCCCTTTTTTATTTTTTTATGCCCTTTTCAAAGGAGGCAAGGGGGCTCTATATATATAGAATGGAATGAGCCCTTTCTTCTTCTCCTTTCCAATATGGGACTAAAAGCAATATCCTCTTTTTCATGTTTCTACAATACCTCCTTCAAAGTTTTAAAATTACAATTTTGGAATACTTTCAATAAGAAGCATAGATAGTAGAGTTGTTTAGGTGTGACAATCCTATCAGAGGTAGCATGGACGTGATAGGTTTGGGTACTTCCGCTGGGAATTTTATGTGGACTTATCATCCTTGACGTACCTTGGTTTTAGGTACAGATAATAAGTTGAGAGAGGGAACCAACATATTTACTCAGAGGTGACATGGACGTGGTAAACATTTGTTCTTAGCATCATCTTCTTTGTAAGGGGTAGGAAAACAACTCAGAGGTAATATGGACATGGTTGTTCTACTACTGGAGAGTGAGTGAAACGGAACATCTGGGCTCCAGAAGCATATGTTTGTGAGGGAAGGGGTGCTTGTACTAGAGGACCTAATGTATCATTTGTGATTGGCAGAGGACATCACACTTGGAGAACTTTTTGTGGAACTATTACCCTTTTGTGCATCTGTGATACGAGTAAATAGATTCAAAATAATTTTCAATGGACCTATTACCCTTTTGTGTACTAGTGGTGCGGGTAATAGATTTAAATGATTTTTTTGTGGACCTATTATCCTTTTTCGTACCGATAGTACGAGTAATAGATTTGAATGATTTTTTTGTGGACCTATTACCCTTTTATGTACTGGTAGTACGAGTAATAGATTTTGAAACATTTTTTTGTGGACCTATTACCCTTTTGTACACCGGTAGTGCGAGTAATAGATTTGAATGATTTTTTGTGGACCTATTACCCTTTTGCGCACCGGTAGTGCGAGTAATAGATTTGAACAATTTTTTGTGTGGACCTATTACCCTTTTGTGCACCGGTAGTATGTAATAGATTTTGAAACAAAACCCAACAGAGGTAATATGGACGTGATAGGTTCTATGGCCTTAACACAATAGCTTTATCCCAGATTGGGTACATGTGTTATGTTAAGAGATTATCTATATCAGAGGTAGTATGGACGTGATATACGACAATCGAAACTAGAAATTTTGCTGAGAGGCGACAAACACAAACCTGGCAGACTCCGACGGGATGGAGCATTAGAGTGGAAGTTCAGAGGTATTAGTATACATGACTTGTGACCCAGGGAGATGCGAAGTAAATCCTTTCGGAGCTAGTAGAGTGTAAGTTCAGAGGTACTTGGTGTATATAACTCAACATTCTAGAAGCATGTTTTTAAGCATAGTACTTTTTCAGGAACCTGCCATTTATGGGCATCATAAGCAAGTCTCTATTTTGTTTTACGAGCCGGTATGCACCGTTGGAGAATACGGACTCGATGACAAATGGGCCCTTCCATTTCGGCTGGAATTTGCCGACGGTTTTGTGAGTCATGACCATCGGTCTGCGAACGGCCAAGACGAGATCGCCTACTTGGAATGTTCTTTGCTTGACTTTTTTATTGAAGGCTCGAGAGATACGTGCTTGATAGAGCTCGATGCTTTGTTGAGCCTGTAAACACTTCTCGTCTAGAGCTTCCAGTTCTTGTAGCCGTCGACGGTAGTTATCGTCCGACATCAACCGGTAGGTAAGGGCCATGCGAAGCGAGGGGATCTGGGTCTCAAATGGAAGAACTGCCTTACTCACGTAAACCAGAAAGAATGGTGTATTTTCTGTAGTCGTCCGAATTGTAGTGCGGTACGCCCATAAGCATTTGCCCAGCTTTTTATTCCAATCGCGCTTGTTTGAAGACACGAACTTTTTGAGAAGCTTGATTATGGTCTTGTTAAAAGCTTCAGCATGACCGTTAGCCGATGGGTTGTATGCCATTGAAGCCACATTCTAAATTCGATTCTTGTCACAGAATCGATAGAAAGTATGGCTTGCGAACTACGGACCATTATCGTGAATAATCATCCGGGGCAGTCTAAAACGGTAGATGACGTGAAGTTTTATGAAATTGATCACGTTTGATGTCTTTACCTCTGCAAGCAGAACAGCTTCCGCATACTTGGAGAAGTAATTGGTGATTGCAAGTATAAACCGGTGCCCCTTGGACGACGGTGGGGTGATAGGGCAGATAATGTCCATTTCCTATGCTTCAAATGGCCAAGAGGCTACAGTTGGGTGCAAGAATTCGGATGACTGACGTATGAAGTCTGTGTGGATCTAACAAGCCCTATAATTCTTTGTATAATCGATCGCATCTGCTACCATCGTAGGCCAGTAATAGCCCATCCAACAGAGATGGTCCTGCAACTTTGGGCCAGGTTGGTGAGCCCCGCAAACGCCATCGTGAGCCTCGCGTAGGGCTTCTTTGGCTTCTATATTTGATAGGCAGCGTAGCAGTAGTCTGTCGTAGGGTCGTCGATATAGCATTTTTGTTTTTCGTATCATAAAAGAATCTGAGAGAACGCCTTCTGATTGAAGTTGCTTCTTTCACATTCTCTGGCAGGATTCCATAGACTGCAAAGTCGATAAACGGGAGTCTCCAGTCTTGTATATCATTGGTTATCTGGGCGGAGTAACTCGTACTTAGTTGAACATTGTTTTTGGGACAGACCAGCTCATGGCCTATCACGTGGACTAGATGATGAGCATGGTTTGGAATCGCTAGGGAAGCGGCGAGGTCTGCTAGGACGTCGGCTTCAATATTTTGGAGCCTAGGAACATGCTATATAAAGAACCCCTCTAAGGTTGCAATGATGGCAATCGTTGTCTGATGATAAGGAATTAGGTCCTCGTTGTGGACCTCGTGTGAGCCTCGGATTTTATTAACAATCAACTGTGAGTCGCCATATGCTTCTAGGTATTCGACCCCCACTTCTTTTGCGAGTCGGAGCCCGATGACTAGAGCATTATATTCGGCTATATTATTTTAACAGGGTTCTGTGAGAGAGTACGCCCGATTGACTACCAATCCAGAGGGAAAAATTAATACTATCCCGACTCCAGCGACGATATCACCTTGGGACCCCGTTCTTCAAGCACCGTCGAAGAACATTTGCCAAACGGCATCATGTGAAGTCATGTTTGAGTTAACGACTTCGTCTGGGATTTTTTTTATAGATTTTGGCTGTTTCTGAGCTTGGATGGGCTGCTAAGAAGTCGGCCAAGGCTTGACCTTTAACATCCTTCTGTGGAACAAAAACCATATCGTAGGGGGACAACAATATCGCCCAGGTGGCTAGACGAGAACTGAGTGCGCCTGGCTTGGTCATGAGAACCCTGAGGGGGTTGACTCGTGAGACAACATGGATGGTCTGTCCTGTCACATAGTATCGTATTTTCTGAATGGCGAACACCAAAGTAAGGTATTGCTTCTCCACGGCGGTGTACCTATGCTCCGGCCCCACCATCATTCGGCTGAGGTAATAGATGGCTTGTTCGTGTCCCGCATCATTGTTCTGAGCTAGTAAGGCACCAAGGGAGTGTTCTATTGCCCGTACATAGAGAAGGAAGGGCCTTCGGGCGACCGGGGCTACCAAAACTGGCGGATTCGACAGGTATTTCTTAATGTCATTAAAGGCACGTTGACATTCTTCATTCCATACCAAAGAGACACCTTTCTTCATGAGTTGTATGAATGGTTGGCATCGTCCTGAGAGGTGGACACGCCCAGGAAGGAGTGGTAGGGTTCATCTTCAGATTGTGCGCTCGCATGAGGTCGAACACTGTCCTCAAATCGTATAAGTGATCATCCATGGAGCGACATTTAACGGCGTTGTCGTCAACGTAACACTCCACCGTCTTGCGCAAGTGATCTCTGAAGATGACACTCATAGCTCGTTGATATATAGCACCAGCGTTCTTTAGGTCGAAGGGCATGACTGTGTAACAATACACGCCGATTGGTGTTCGAAATGATGTACGCTTCTGATCGTTAGAAGACATTTTGATTTGAATGTATCTTGAAAAGCCATCCATAAAGGACATGCACTCGAAGCCATACATATTATCGATCATTATGTTTATGATCAGAAGAGGGAATTCATCCTTAGGACATGTCGCATTCAGGTTGCGAAAGTTGATGCAAATTCGGATCTTTCGTTCTTCTTGATGACGGGTACTATATTAGCTACCCAGTGTGGGTGTTGCTCCTCGCAGATGAAGCCGCTAACTATGAGCTTGTTTACTTCTGCCTCGATGGAATTCATGATGTCTGGACGGAATTGTCGTTGCTGTTGTTTGACTGGTTTTGCGTCTAGATAAATATTAAGTTTATGAAGTGAGATCTCGGGTTTAGCCCGGACATGTCTTCATAGCTCCAAGCGAAGACATCGATATATTCTCTGACGAGTAGAAACAGCGACTCCCGCTCATCGTCCGTTAGGCTTTTACTGATGAAGATTGGCTTTGAGGAGGATCCATCATCGAGGTCAACTTGCATGAACTCATCTTCAGTGGGAGGGTCTCGTAGTTCAAATCGCTTCTCCTACTGTGCATCCAGCTATTGACCCATGGCTCCAATTCAATAGATTCGGGCTGATCTTCATCTTCTTCTTGAATGTCGGTAGATGCCATGTTGGCAGACAATGTTTGCCTGAATATATCCCCAATGCTATCAATGAAATCGTAAGTGGATGATTCGGACGAGTGAGAATGCCACTCACATTCCTCATCGGAGCTCTCGGGCGTTGTTGCTGGTGTAACATATAACCTAGACTATGTCTGGACTTGCTGTAATAATCTCGAGGATTTCTATCTCGGACTGGCAACTGCAGAGGTGATTGTCGACCGTTGCCGTAGTTCAGGCCTGGGGTAGTCTCCATGTCATACCCTGCTTTTGTATGAAGTACTTGGCTTGGAAACTATACAAGTAGAGCGGTAATCTTCTAGTGTCGGGTTTGAGATCGAACTCTTCTGGCATGAAAGGTTGAGGACCTTCTTTTTGGCCGAAGATGATTGTGTGATCGTCTTTTCTTCTGCCTGGAACTAGGAAGTAGGCACCTCTAATGGGAGTAAGTCGGTTCACGGTATAGACGGTTGTCACCTGTGTGTGCATGTTAGTGTCCAGACCGTGCTCCATAGCATGCATCAGATTAAGCTTATTGTGCTCAGGATAGTTCAACGGCAACCTTTTATTGATGAAATAAGGTATCTTGTCGATAGGAATTAAATCATCGGCAGAGAAACTATGAACATGTGCAACCAAATATTTTGCGAGTTTTGTCTTCTCTTCAGCTACCCCCTGCGTGACCAGAGGCTGGGGTGACGTCTTGGGTAGCTTGACCACTATAACTACTCTTCTCAAAAATTTTGAAATATTTTATTTATTTATTTGATTTAAATGGTGATTTTTGAATGTTATAAATAATTAATGAGTTAATTATTACGGTAGATGCCTTTAGTCACGATTAAATTTGGAGTACAAGATGACCAAGAATTTTGGCACGAAAAGTGTAGTTGGGTGTCTTGACTAGTATTTTAGCTATGGTAGGGAAGGCCGAGCCATAGGTGTGTTCTAACTAGGAAAACCAGGCCAAGTTGCGACTTAACCCCCATCGATGATTTATTTATTTAATTATTAGATTATTGACTTTCTAGGAGACCCGGTTGTACCAATTTAGCCCCGACTTGACCCGAACCAAATCCAAATCTAAATAAACATGTAGTACTCTCAAATACCTTCATGTTGATATATATATTTTGTATATATATTTTACTAATATTGATATTTTTTCAATTTTGAAAAGTTTCTATTTATAGAAAGTGTCTACGTGTAATCCTAGTTGGCATTAGTTTATATTTGACCCGAAGTCCAACCCAATCCTAAGTAGGCATGTTGGTCATTAATAAATATTAATAAATATATATATTTTTTATTTAATTTAGATTTTGGATTGTATTTATATAGATAGATTTAATTAGCTAACTCAAATATAATTAGTCTATATTAGGAAAGACCTTTTTAATCCTCAATCCAATCAATTAGCTAACTCACCAAACCACCACCCCAACCAAGTGGGAGCACTCTTGGACGACCAAAGCAGCCCCTCCCTTGGATATTCGGCCAAGCATCTCATTAGGAATAGGATTCCCACTCCTTTTTATGCATGCAACCCAAAAGGCCCATATATGTACCTCAACTCATACCCAAACCCTAACCCTAACTTAATTTCTTCTTTTTTTCCTTCTTGGCCGACCACTCCCTTACCCCCTCATTTTTGGCAGAACCTCTCCTCCATATCCCTCCATACATCATCTTCTCCACTGCATATCTCTCTATCCTTCACAAAAACTCATCTCCTCCACCATACATCCACCCAACCACTCAAAATAAACCCTAAAAACTCCATCTTCGCCATCCAACCATCTATAGCCATTCCCAAGCCTTCTAAACTCACCAAGAGAGGATTAGCAAGTAAAAATAGCAATAAAGGTTGGAGCTTTGTCAAGGAGAAGTCTTCACAACCTCTCTAACAAGGACTTTTGGGAAGAAACCCTAATTTTTCTATCTCAAAACCTTACTAAATTTCTGTAGAAAATATGTTATTAAATCTGTAAAAATTATATTTTGATGGCTTTTTCTATGTATAATGATCTATAAAAGTTTGATGATTTATAGTCGTAATATTCATGTTTCGGTAGCATCAAAATTAACCATGTTGTGAAGGAACTATAAGTTATTGGTGGTTATTTTCAAAACTGAATTTTATGTGTGTTCATATATATAAATTAGGATTTTTAAGTATTTTTACATGAATTTATCAACTCAAATCTGGTCGTAATAATTATAGGTCAAAACTAGCTAATTTCGGGTAATCGGCAGACCTAGAATGTCTCAAACTTGTAGTATAACTTAACCCTTGTACCCATGATGTTATTCTGAGAAATAATATATTTTAATTCTATTTCAAATATATTTTGGTTATTTTAGCAATTTTGAGTAATTGACTATGTTCCGGACGAGTTTTGGGTAGACTAGCTGACTTAGTAATCAACTAGTCATACATTTCTTTAGAAATACTAATTCTAGAATTTCAGAGATAAATCTGTAGAAATTTTTTTAAATATTATTTTTATGAAATTTAAATGATTTTTAAGTATGTTATTGAAGTAGGGGCATAACCGACCAATTGAGAGTTGGAAATCCTAAAACTGTGTTTCGATGTCTCGTGGACCCTGTGTGTGATTTTATGAATCTAAATGGTTCCACAGAAGATTTGAATATAATTAATATAATTTTAAAACATTACTTTAACTAATTAAGTCGTATCATAAGTTTCATGAGCAGTGACTTAAACTAGCTAATTAATTTATCTATGAGCGTCGGGTTCCGGAGGCGTGGACGCGGGAGCGGCATTTCATATTAAGAGCGCAGAATCAGGCAAGTATACCTTGCCTCCCTCTACAGATTATTGCATGCTTATTTCTTTATCTAGTAGTTATATGTCACCAGTTAGTTGGATTGGTTTGATTGGTATACTTTTCTTCTTATCATGTATATTAGTTATTGTCCCATTTATATACCGTCGTTGTCCAGAGTTTAACATTATAGACTATACGAGAGTTGTCCTTACATATACCTTGACTGAGTCGTATCGTGTCATGGAGTGAGTATGTGTAACTGAACTGCTAATTCCTGTTTCGTTTTCTCAACCTGCGAGTCCACAATCGAGGCGAGGGTTAACCGTTTGCACCTGCAAGTCCACACTCGGGGCGAGGGTGTTTGTCTTGATCTATTTGCACCTGCGAGTCCACACTCGGGACGAGGGTGTTTGTCGTGAACTAACCTGCGAGTCCACATTCGGGAAAAGGGTTAGTGTTTAGTTCAAACTATCGAGTCTATACTCGGGACGAGGGTTTGATATCCTTTGATCTCTTGTTCACCAGTTCCTTCCAGCAGTTCATTTATGCATAGTTGTTTCTCGTATCCATGTTCATAGTCACCTGTCAGTAACCACTTGTCAGTTTTCATCTTATTTCCTGTTTATAGTATGTTTATATTCTTATACATGATATAACTGTTAGATAGGCATATTTTTATGTATCTTGTTATGTCCCCTGAGGACCTGATGATCTCTTCAGGTAGCTGGTTGTACGGAGTAAGTTAGCTGAGCATGTGGTAGTCGATTATATCTGCATGATTCAGGTATTTTGCTATTTATATTACTTTATTATCTTCTCGTGCCCTTATGATATATCCTGCTTGTTATCCTAGTTTCATAGACTCATGTTATTCTTGGAGTCTAATCGGATAATATGCTAATAGGCTGCAGACCATGAACCATACTTGTTCATTCTTGATTTATATATATCTCATGGATTGAGATATAGTTTAGATTACCATATTAGACATGATATCATGCTCTTGATATCTTATACGCATTTGAGTCGGGCTGGAGTCTGCTTGATACATAGCTGGCTTCCTCACACACTTGTATCCCGAAAAGCGGGTGCGGGTCGTGACAACCATGAAGGGTACTGCTTGTGGCATCGGCTTGCTTGACGGCCTCTCAATACTTGGCTGTCGGCTTATCTTGGGGAGGCGAATGACCATCGGCTCGACAAAGGACTTTGCATCTTCCGTTTGTTTTTTTATTGGATTTCGACATCCGGATCACCATCGGCTCCACAGAGGACCTTGCATCTTCCATTCGCCTTTGATTGGATTTCGACAATCGGATCATCATCGGCTCTACGATGGGTTTTGGGTCCTGGCTAGACCTCCGGAGTCGAATAACCATTGGTTCCAACGGTACAGCTGGGGCGGGGGAACCGGGCACTTTTTGATGCAGAGATGCGACAGGGGTACAGCTTTGCCTGGTTTGCCGGCCTGGAGACAGATTTTCAGAGGTTCCTCTGACCCTGTTGTGGCCTCATGTTCATTTTGTGTCCCCACATCAACTGTGCGCTGCTTAGATTTATCATATAGACAAGCCTCAGATGAATAGTAAGACTCAACCCTTTTGAAGAGATCGATGTCGACAAATTTCGTCTTTACGAAGCTGTGCTTACTGACATACTTGAAGCACTGGTGGAGCGTGGACGGCACGATCATATAGTCATGTATCCATAGATGCCCCAAGAGGATATTATAGGACGTATTTACGTCTATGACGTAGTAGGTAACCTCCGTCTTCAGGTCGTCGATCTGACATTTCAAGCAAATCTTTCCCAGGGGATAGCTTCTTCCCGAGTTAAAATTGCTAATAGTAGTGTTGGTCGATGCTAGCTGGTGCATAGGGATGCTCAGGAGTTGAAACAAGCTTTTTAGGATAATGCTTATTGATGAGCCCGGATCGATGTGCATCTGATCCACCTTGATGTCACCTATGTATCCAGTGTAGTACAAGGGGCGATCATGCAAGTTGGTTTTGATTAATATGTCCCGTAGGGTGAACATGATGTTGGGTATTGCATCTGCACAATGCTGCCCCAGAGATCTGCTGACGAGTCCTCCCCTGTAGACTTGACGTGAGCTAAGTAGTCGTCAGCATTCTGGAGTGCTTCGCTAAATACGACGCAAATGTACTTGGAGAGCCTTAGGAGCTCGTATAACGACAACTTTGCTGGCATTTTAGCCAGAAGTGCCAATATGTCAAAGTTGTAAGGTCTCTCCAACCCTGAGGTGCGTCCTTACGGAGCGACATGTCAAAGAGGGTTTCCTTCGGCTTGGATCTGTCTGCCAGTAGAGGCTGAGATGGTCCCGAAATATCAGTAGCAGGCAGCATTGTTGGCTGAGGGTCCTCGACTGAATTACCCAGATTAGGCTGGAATTGTGTGCCAGACCGGGTAACAATGGCCGCCGCCTCCTCAGCTTCGGCCGAGATTGTGTGGCAGGATATGGACTTCCTGTCTTTCCTTTTGCTATTTGAGGATGGCACCACCTGGGTAACATCGGGCACTAAGTCCGGGTGGACCCATATGACCTCTTCTCGTGACGTGGTGAGACACCAATCCAGTCGTATGGTCCCGAATAGGTGGAAGGTTAGTAACCTCCATCGTTGCCAGGGGAACAGGTACTATCCCGTCTTGAGTTTTTATTGGGGGGAAGTCGCCGAACTGAACTGATACCATATTTGCAGCCACGATAATCTTTTTGAAATCCAGCGACAGGGCATTGGAGTTGATGAGGTTCTGGATGTACCGCTTTAATGTGAAGCACTCCTACGTAGGGTGGTGGACATAGCGGTGGAAGTAACAATACTTCGGATCCTCGATCTCTGCTGGTCAAGGCTCGCGCTCTACATCACGGAGTCGGATCCTACCCGCCTTCAGGAGCATATCGAAGATAGGCTTGACATGGCTATCTTCGAAATAGTATGTCATCTCCTTGGGCTTCTGAACTTCTGCTTGCTTTTATTTACGCTTTTTGGTCCTACCAGCAACCATGGCATGTTTGCCTTTGGTGTCCCTGTTATTGGTGGTGTCGCCACTATTGTTGTTATTGGAGGTGGTACCAGGACGTTTGCCTTTGTCCTCTCCATCCGGGATGTGTAATCCCAGCTGGCGAGCCTTCTTTAACTTTGCCTCCGTATTTGTAGCGCTCAGTATGTAAGTCGTCCAATCCCTTAATTGATTTTTTCCCATCCAGAGGCTGGTTGCAGGAAGAAACTTCTTTTGGCAGATTTCGATCAAGGATCTTTCAGGATTGCCTTAGGATAATCTCATCGCGGTTTGGAGAAACCGCTCGATGTAGTTTTTCGTTAGCTCCCTTTCTCCCTGAATGACGTCCATAAGAGATGACATTGTCACATCATGCCCCACTTTGAAGAACCTTTCCAGGAACATGTGTTTGAAGCCATCGAAGGAATGGATGTAGTTGTCCGGGAGGTTGCGGCACCAATCGAACGCGATTTCCTCTAATGCTCCGATAAATAATCGTGTGAGGATGGCATCACAATGCGACAAGTAGTCTGTTGTGACCTCAAAATAAGTCATGTACCAGCTAGCAGAGGTCTTCCCATCATATGAATCGATATGAAATAGTTTGTACCACAGAGAAAAATGAATGTCTCTCCATGCAACGGGATACGGCTGCCGTATTCTGAGATCCTGGGAGGAGTCTCGGGCATTGAACATTGCTCGAAGCTCCTGGACTTCTCTTCTTGCCTCCATGGCCTCGTCTACAGCTGAGGGAGCGGATATTCCAGGAGGATTGTTGCCCAGAGGAGGAGCGGTCGTGTTTGAGTCTGTATTGAATACGGGACCCAAACTTGTTTGTCTAGGTGTCCTTGCTGGTTGAGTCGGCAAGGCAGCTTTGATCTCGTCTACTAACTTGACCAAGATTAGGATTATGGCTTCAAGCGCTTCTAGGCATTATCGATCACTAGGCCCTTCGTGATCATCTCCTGCCATAAATACTGTTCGCACGTGGGGAGAGACCGATGGAACCGTAGAGGATGTACTTTCTGTGTTATACCCTCGTACAAAGAAATCGTCGGGGAAAGTCAGAATGTCCTTCTCCTCGGACTCGGATGGGGTTCTACCCCCTGCACAGGAAGCTGCACCGTCTTGGCGAAGGCGGACACCTTTAGGGACGTCTAAGTCTGTTGCATAATTCCAGTAGATCGCTGCCCCCTGCGCATCCTTTTGGATCACCGGGTTGTTGCATATGTTCAGGAGACTACCACCCCTAGCTTCGTTTACCCCCACGGACCTCGAGGATGCACCCCTGGATGTTGGAAGCTTCTTTCTAGAATGGGTGCTAGGAAGACACCCCTTGTGGTTGTCGACGACAATCCTCCTGACGAGAGTTTTCTTGTCGTACTGGCTGAAGGTTCCGAGCTGGAGGAGCCTGTCTTCTTTCATCTCTTGCCGGCAGGAACCTTTCGAGTTGAATTACAGAAGGCGAAAGAAAATTCCTTGTCTCCCAAAATTTGCCCTTGTTCTTCGAGTTGTTGTCGGACAGGTGCTGGCTGGTACAGTCGTTGGAAGACGGATTGTTGATCCTTGGGTGCTGCTGACTTATCGCAGCAGCAGTTGATGACAACTTGGGTACAGTGATGTCCTAGAGAGGGCTCACCGTATGCCAAGGTTGCCTCTCTCTTCTTGCATTTATGGATGAGTACTTTTCGTAAGTCGAGGGTAGATTGATCTACCTTTTCATCCATTTTGTGGGCCCGGGTATCCTGAGCGCACGGGTGCGTAGGCATCATATTTGCTTCTTGATCTGAGGCTAGTAAAAGCATTTGCTCTCGATCGTTGTAGGGAGACTTTTAGGACCTGTCCTATCCGTTTGTCGCAGAGGGCTGGACACGGGAGGTTCTGTATAACTTTCCATCAAGAGCCTGTGTAACAGTTAACGGTACCCGCTGACGGTTAGCAGATTAGACAGTTGACTGGGCTTGTTGAGCCCGCACTGTCCTACACTTCTTTGACTTAGCACCCGAAGGTATATAGTAAGAAGAGTCCAAGTTAGAAGCTTCAACATTCTCCATTCACGACATGGGGTCTAGTCCGCATGAGAGACAGTCAAAGACAGATCTTCTGACAGGGCCGCAGGGGGCATCCTGTTTGCTGTCAGGATTGGCTTCCGCATAGGCCATCTGTTTGCGGCCAAGATTGGTTGTCGCATAGGAACTCTATCTGTGGCCAGGATTGGCCGTCACTTAGGCAATCTACCTGCGGCTACCTTCCTTATACGGCCTCTTCTTCGACTGCATAAGTTTTTCTTGTGCCCTTAAATGTCCAGCATTATAGTGGTTTTCTCTGCTGAATTTGGGGACAACGGGGTCCTTTGCAGTTCGAAGCGAGGCCGCATGGGAGCTTTGGCCGCCGTCTTGAGTGGCGAGATGAGTTTCTTCCAGAGCCTGGCGAGGGTTAGTGGTCTTGGGCCTCCATGTCATGTGGGTATTTTTTGGGTTGGCTCGCTTCTGTGCTGGACTGGTGCTCCCATCGGATAGCATTTCCTCGAATGCTTGTTGATCAAAATGAACAACAAGCATCTACTGCGTAGAGCCAAGCTTGGACGTGTCGATTGCGTTACCAATTTCTTATCAGTGGAGAAAGAAGTCCCTTGCAGAGTCGCCATCGTGTTTGCCATTGATTATCAAACAAGAACTACAGAGGAACTAGTTTTGATTGCAAACTTTGAAAGTACAATAGAAAGCCTAGAAAGAAATCCTAGAAAACAGTCTAAGTACAATTTAGGTTCGATTGCCGGGGGTGACGGTGGAGGCTCGAGAGAAGTGTTGGAACTCTTCCATACTCCTTGGACTATCAGACATGATCTTTGCTCTTGAGGAAATTGCCAGCCTTTTGCATGGGTGTGGTACTCTGCTATTTATAATGATTTCGAGATGAAGCATATTTTGGGTCGCATAGATGGCCACGTGAATGTAACAACACACGAAGACTCGATCTTTGGCTGCCAGCTGGTGGTTTATTGAGATTTCTTTGTTGTTGCAAATCTGGGTGGTTGAGACTTGGTCAATTTTCCACGTGCCCTATCAAAAAATAAATCAATCTGTTTGAGACAGTAATGAGGGGCCGCATAGAGCTTGGGACATTTTGGACTGCATAGGTCTTCTTTGTCCTCTAGTACTCGGCCATGTTGGGCCGCATAAGACTCATGTGGCTCAGGTCGCAGTCTCCCTTAGCCACGTGTCCCACCAGCAGTACCAAAAGTCCACATGAAGTTTGGAGACTTTTGGACCACATAGATCCTGCAGTGTGTTCAGTCATATTTTGTCATTCTGGACCACATAAGGCTCATGCGGCTCAGGTCGCAGTCTTCCTGGCAGCATAGCACCCATACGGACCATGCATCATACCGCATGAACTCTCAGACACATGGGCCCTATGCTCAGGTACGTGGGCCTTATGTCTGGTGACATGATACTTCTTGTCTTTTTAGAAAGGTCACGTCTTATCTTCATTTTTTTTGTCAGGATGTGTCAGAGTTGTCAGAGTAGCTCTTCCTTCTGCAGCCCAAATCAATCTGTTTAAGATAGCAATGATGGGCCGCATGGAGTTTGGGGCATTTTGGACCGCATAAGTCCTGCAGACCCTTGTCTTCTAGCGTTCTCATGCCTCCAAAGGCAGTCAGAAAAAAGGTTGCTGAGTCATGCTTTGTTATTTTGGGCCGCATAAGGCTCATACGGCTCTTCTTTCTGCGGCCTGGATCAACTTAGCCGTATAAGACGCATGCGGCTCTTCCTTCTGCTGCCCTAGATCAACTTGGTCGTATCACGCCTATGCGGTCAGCAACAATTTTGAGAGAATTTCGTTTGTCTCTTTTTTGACTTCTCGATGAAGATGAATTTGACTGGTCCTCCTACTTGGCGAGTGCTGGCACTGCGGATTATGGATCTCCTTGTTCGAAGAAGATTTGATAATGAACTCCCTTAAAAGATTATGATGTGCGAGGTTGAGACAATGCGCCTAAATAAGACATCTGAGTAATGCGTCTAGTTGAGAGTAGGCTGTTATGAAGTCTTCAATCATGCTTCCGAAATGATGTCGAAAAGGTACGGCAGGTTGCCGTCGCTGGAACACAGACTGCCTTGGTGGTGGAGCCACTGTCTTGTAGCAGCAGTAGTTGATGGCGACTTGGGTGCAGTGATGTCCTGGAAAGGGCTCATCGCACGCCAAGGTTGCTTCTCTCTCCTTGCGTTTGTGAATGACCACCTCTCGCAAGTCGAGAGCAAATTGATCTACCTTTGTATCTGTTTTATGGGCCCGGGTATCCCGAGTGCCCAGGTGCGTAGGTATCATATTTGCTCCCTGATCTGAGGCCAATAAAAGCACTTGCTCTCGATCATTGTAGGAAGACATTTGGGACCTGCCCTGTCTGTTTGTCGCAGAGTGCTGGACACGGGAGGTTCTGTACAACTTTCCATCAGGGGCCCATGTAACAGTTAACGGTACCCACTAACGGTAAGCAGATTGGACAGTTGACTGGGCTTGTTTTGCCCACACTGCCATAGACTTCTTCGACTTAGCACCCAAAGGTGCGTAGTAGGAAGAGTCCAAGTTGGAAGCTTCGACATTCTCAATGGGCCGTATGGGGTCTGGCCCACAAGAGATTTGCCCCCTGACTTGGTTCCAGCACATAAAATATACCCTATTGCAGGAGGACTTTGGGAGTTGGCTCATTGCTGGTGCTAAAGCACCCGAGTCGACTCTGTACAGTTTACCCTCGACTGTGCACATGAATTTCAATGCACGTCTCTGGTTTACTGCTGGCATAGTACGTTTGGGGCGCATGGCCCGTGTTGTCTTGATCTTTTCCTAGCCTGTGAAGGCGCATAATACTCAGAATCTAACTTTATCCTTGCCAAAATGGCGAGTGAAGAACTTGCAGCCGATCCAAAAGAAGAAGAAGCACTATTACAACTTTTTGTATACCGAACGGGCTTCCTGGTTAACGAGTTCCCTTTTTTTATATTTTTTATGCCCTTTTCAAAGGAGGCAAGGGGCTTTATATATATATAGAATAGAATGAGCCCTTTCTTCTTCTCCTTTCCAATGTGGGACTAAAAGCAATATCTTCTTTTCCATGTTTCAACAAGACCCCCTTCAAAGTTTTAAATTTGCAAATTTGGAATACTTTGAATAAGAAGCATGGATAGTAGAGTTGTTTAGATGTGACAATCCTATCAGAGGTAGCATGGACGTGATAGGTTTGGGTAATTCTGCTGGAAATTTTACGTGGACTTATCATCCTTGGCGTACCTTGATTTTAGGTACAAATAATAAGTAGAGAGAGGGAACCAACATATTTACTCACTGGTGACATGGACGTGGTAAACATTTATTTTTAGCATCATCTTCTTTGTAAGGGGTAGGAAAACAACTCAGAGGTAATGTGGACATGGTTGTTCTACTAATGGGGAGTGAATGCAATGGAACATCTGGGCTCCAAAAGCATATGTTTTTGAGGGAAGGGGTGCTTGTACTAGAGGACCTAATATAGCATTTGTGATTGGCAGAGGACATCACACTTGGGGGACTTTTTGTAGAGCTATTACCCTTTTGTGCATCTGTGATGCGAGTAAATAGATTCGAAATAATTTTCAGTGGACCTATTACCCTTTTGCGCATTGGTGGTGCGGGTAATAGATTTGAATGATTTTTTTGTGGACCTATTACCCTTTTTCGTACCGATAGTGCGAGCAATAGATTTGAATGATTTTTTTGTGGACCTATTACCCTTTTGTGCACTGGTAGTACATGTAATAGGTTTTGAAACATTTTTTTGTGGACCTATTACCTTTTTACGCACCAGTAGTACGAGTAATAAATTTAAATGATTTTTTGTGGACCTATTATCCTTTTGCGCACCGGTAGTGCGAGTAATAGATTTGAACGATTTTTTGTGTGGACCTATTACCCTTTTGTGCACCGGTAGTACGAGTAATAGATTTTGAAACAAAACCCAATAGAGGTAATATGGACGTGATAGGTTCTATGGCTTTAACACAATAGCTTTATTCCAGATTGGGTACATGTGTTAAGTTAGGAGATTATCTATATCAGAGGTAGTATGTACGTGATATACGACAATCAAAACCAGGAAGTTTGCTGAGAGGCGATAAAAACAAATCTGGCAGAATCCGGCGGAAAGGAGCATTAGAGTGGAAGTTCAGAGGTATTAGTATACATGACTTGTCACCCAGGGAGATGCGATGTGAATCCATTCGGAGCTAGTAGAGTGTAAGTTCAGAGGTACTTGGTGTATATAACTCGACATTCCAGGAGCATGCCTTTAAGCATAGTACTTTTTCAGGAACTTGTCATTTATGGGCATCATAAGCAAGTCTCCATTTTGTTTTACGAGCCGGTATGCACCGTTGGAGAGTACGGACTTGATGACAAATGGGACCTCCCATTTGGGCTGGAATTTGCCGACGGTTTTGTGAGTCATGACCATCGATCTGCGAATGGCCAAGACGAGATCGCCTACTTGGAATGTTCTTTGCTTGACTTTTTTATTGAAGGCTCGAGAGATGCGTGCTTGATAGAGCTCGATGCTTTGTTGAGCCTGTAAACACTTCTCGTCTAGAGCTTCCAGTTCTTGTAGCCGTCGGCGGTGGTTATCGTCCGACGTCAACCGGTAGGTAAGGGCCATACGAAGCGAGGGCATCTGGGTCTCCAATGAAAGAACTGCCTCACTCTCGTAAACCAGAGAGAACGGTGTATTTCCTATAGTCGTCCGAATTGTAGTGCGGTACGCCCATAATCATTCGTCCAGCTTTCCATTCCAATCGCACTTTTTTGAAGACATGAACTTTTTGCGAAGCTTGATTATGGTCTTGTTAAAATCTTCAGCCAGACCGTTAGTCGATGGGTTGTATGCCGTTGAAGCCACATTCTGAATCCGATTCTTGTCACAGAATTGATAGAAAGCATAGCTTGCGAACTATGGACCATTGTCGTAAATAATCCTCCGGGGCAGTCTAAAACGGTAGATGACGTAATATTTTATGAAATTGGTCATGTTTGATGTCTTTACCTCTGCAAGCGGAATAGCTTCCACCTACTTGGAGAAGTAATCGATGGTTGCAAGTATAAACCGGTGTCCCTTGGACGACGGTGGGGTGATCGGGCAGATATTGTCCATTCCCCATGCTTCAAATGGCCAAGAGGCCACTATTGGGTACAAGAATTCGGATGGCTGATGTATGAAGTATGTGTGGATCTAACAAGCCCTATAATTCTTTTTATAATTGATCGGATCTGCTACCATCGTAGGCCAGTAATAGCCCATCCGACATGACGGTCCTACAACTTCGGGCCAGGTTGGTGAGCCCCACAAACGCCATCGTGAGCCTCGCGTAGGGCTTCTTTGGCTTCTACATTTGATAGGCAGCGTAGCAGTAGTCGGTCGTAGGGTCGTCGATATAGCATTTTTATTTCCGTATCACAAAAGAATTTGAGAGAATGCCTTCTGATTGAAGTTGCTTCTTTCACATTCTCTGGCAGGATTTCGTAGACTGCAAAGTCGACGAACGGGAGTCTTCAGTCTTGTACGTCATTGGTTATCTGGGCAGAGTAACTCGTACCTAATTGACCATTGTTTTAGGATAGACCAGCTCATGGCCTATCACGTCGACTAGATGATGAGCATGGTTTGGAACCGCCAGGGAAGCGGCGAGGCCTGCTAGGGCATCGGCTTCAATATTTTGGAGCCTAGGAACATGCTCTATAAAGAACCCCTCCATGGTTGCAATGATGGCAATCGTTGTCTGATGATAAGGAATTAGGTCCTTGTTGTGGACCTCGTATGAGCCTCAGATTTGATTAACAATCAACTGCGAGTCGCCATATGCTTCTAGGTATTCGACCCCTACTTCTTTTGCGAGTCGGAGCCCGATGACCAGAGCATTATATTTGACTATATTGTTTTAACAGGGTTATATGAGAGAGTACGCCCGATTGACTACCAATCCAGAGGAAGAAATTAATACTATCCCGACTCCAGCAACGATATCACCTTAGGGCCCCGTTCTTCAAGCACCGTCGAAGAACATTCGCCAAACGGCATCATGTGAAGTCATATTTGAGTTAATGACTTTGTCTAGGATTTTTTCATAGATTTTGGCTGTTTTTGAGCCTGGATGGGCTGCTAAGAAGTCGGCCAAGGTTTGACCTTTGACAGCCTTCTGTGGAACGAAAACCATGTCGTAGGGGGACGACAATATCGCCCAGGTGGCTAGACAAGAATTGAGTACGCCTGGCTTGGTCATGAGAACCCTGAGGGGGTTGACTCGTGAGACAACATGGATGGTCTGCCCTGTCACATAGTGTCGTGTTTTCTGAATGGCGAACACCAAAGCAAGGCATTCCTTCTCCACGACGGTGTACCTATGCTCCGGCCCCACCATCATTCGGCTGAGGTAATATATGGCTTGTTCGTGTCCCGCATCATTGTTCTGAGCTAGTAAGGCACCGAAGGAGTGTTCTATTGCCTGTACATAGAGCAGGAAGGGCCTTTCGACGACCGGGGCTACCAAAACTGGCAGATTCGACAAGTATTCCTTAATGTCATCAAAGGTGCGTTGACATTCTTTATTCCATACCAAAGAGATGCCTTTCTTCATGAGTTGTGTGAATGGTTGACATCGTCCTGAGAGGTTAGATATGAACCTCCTGATGTAGGGCAAATCTTCTCTGAAGGTCTCGGAGTTCGTGGAGGTTCCTCCGTGGACTCATCTCCAGGATTGCTTTTGTCTTATCGGGGTCTATGTGAATACCCCGGAAAGTAATGACAAAGCACAAAAATTTCTCGATGGACATGCCCAGGAAGGAGTGGTGGGGTTCATCTTCAGATTGTGCGCTCGTATGAGGTCGAATACTGTCCTCAAATTGTGTAAGTGATCATCTTTGGAGCGATTTGTAACGACGATGTCCTCAACGTAACACTCCACCGTCTTGCGCAAGTAATCTCTGAAGATGACACTCATAGCTCGTTGATATATAGCACCAGCGTTCTTTAGGCCGAAGGGCATGACTGTATAATAATACACGCCGATCGGTGTTCGAAATGCCATATGCTTCTCATCGTCAGGAGACATTTTGATTTGAATGTATCCTGAAAAGCCATCCATAAATGACATGCGCTCGAAGCCACACATATTATCGATCATTATGTTTGTGATCGAAAGAAGAAATTCATCCTAAGGACATGCCGCATTCTGGTTGCGGAAGTCGAAGCAAATTCGGATCTTCCCGTTCTTCTTGATGACGGGTACTATATTAGCTACCCAGTCTGGGTGTTGCTCCTCGCGGATGAAGCTACTAGCTATAAGCTTGTTTACTTCTGCCTCGATGGAATTCATGATGTTTGGACGGAATAGCCATTGCTGTTGTTTGACTGGTTTTGTGTCTGGATGAATATTGAGTTTATGAAGTGCGATGTCGGGATTTAGCACGGGCATGTCTTCATAGCTCCAAGCGAAGACATCGATATATTCTCTGACGAGTAGAAACAGCGACTCCCGATCATCGTCCGTCAGGCTTTTACTGATGAAGATTGGCTTTCAGGAGGATACATCACCAAGGTCAACTTGAATGACCTCATCTTCAGTGGGAGGGTCTCGTAGTTCAAAGCACTTCTCCCACTGTGCATCCAGCTATTGGACCCATGGCTCCAATTTAATGGATTCGGGCAGATCTTCCTCTTCTTCTTGAATGTCGGTAGATGCCATGTTTGCAGATAATGTTTGCCTGAATATATCCCCAATGCTATCATTAAAATCGTAAGTGGATGATTCGGACGAGTGAGAATGCCACTCGTATTTCTCATCGGAGCTCTCGGGCGTTGTTGCTAGTGTAATATTACCTAGACTATGTCTGGACTTGTTGTAATAATCTTGAGGTTTTCCAGCCGAGACTGGCAACTGCAGAGGTGATCGCCGACCGTTGTTGTAGTTCAGGCCTGGGGTAGTCTCCATGTCATACCCTGCTTTTGCATGAAGTACTTGGCTTGGGAACTATACAAGTAGAGCGGTATCTTCTAGTATCGGGTTCGAGATCGAACTCTTCTGGCATGAAAGGTTGAGGACCTTTTTTTTGCCGAAGATGATTGTGTGATCGCCTTTTCTTCTACCTGGGACTAGGAAGTAGGCACCTCTAATGGAAGTAAGTCGGTTCGCGGTATAGACGGTTATCACCTGTGTGTGCAGGTTAGTGTCCAGAACGTGCTCCATAGCATGCATCAGATTAAGCTTATTGCGCTCAGGATAGTTCAACGGCAACCTTTTATTGATGAAATAAGGTATCTTGTCGAGAGGAATTACATCATTGGCAGAGGAACTATCAACATGTGCAACCAAATATTTTGCGAGTTATGCGTTCTCTTCAGCTACCCCCTGCGTGACCAGAGGCTGGGCGACGTCTTCGGTAGCTTGACCACTGTAACTCCTCTTCTCAAAAAATTTGAAATATTTTTATTTATTTATTTGATTTAAATGGTGATTATTGAATGTTATAAATAATTAATTAGTTAATTATTATGGTATATGCCTTTAGTCACGATTAAATTTATAATATAAGATGACCAAGAATTCTGGCACGGATAGTTAGTTGGGTGTCTTGACTAGTATTTTAGCTATGGCAGGGAAGGCCGAGCCATAGGTCCGTTCTAACTAGAAAAATCAGGCCAAGTTGCGACTTAACCCCCATCGATGATTTATTTATTTAATTATTAGATTATTGACTTTCTAGGAGACCCGGTTGTACCAATTTAGCCCCGACTTGACCCGAATCAAATTTAAATCTAAATAAACATGTAGTACTCTCAAATACCTTCATGTTGATATATATATTTTGTATATATATTTTATTAATATTGATATATTTTCAATTTTGAAAAGTTTCTATTTATAGAAAGTGTCTACGTGTAATCCTAGTTGGCATTAGTTTATATTTGACCCGAAGTCCAACCCAATCCTAAGTAGGCATGTTGGTCATTAATAAATATTAATAAATATATATATATTTTGTATTTAATTTAGATTTTGGATTGTATTTATATAGATAGATTTAATTAGTCTATATTAGGAAAGACCTTTTTAATCCTCAATCCAATCAATTAGCTAACTCACCAAACCACCACCCCAACCAAGTGGGAGCACTCTTGGCCGACCAAAGCAGCCCCACCCTTGGATATTCGGCTAAGCATCTCATTAGGAATAGGATTCCCACTCTTTTTCATGCATGCAACCCAAAAGGCCCATATATGTAGATCAACTCAAACCCAAACCCTAACCCTAACTTAATTTCTTCTTTTTTTCCTTCTTGGCCGACCACTCCCTTACTTCCCCCTCATATTTGGCAGCACCTCTCCCCCATAGCCCTCCATACATCATCTTCTCCATTGCACATCTCTCCATCCTTCACAAAAACTTATCTCCTCCACCATACATCCACCCAACTACTCAAAGTAAACCCTAAAAACTCCATCTTCGCCATCTAACCATCAATAGCTATTGCCAAACATTCCAAACTCACCAAGAGAGGATTAGCAAGTAAAGATAGCCAGAAAGGTTGGAGCTTTGTCAAGGAGAAGTCTTCACAACCTCTCTAGCAAGGACTTTTTGGTAAGAAATCCTATTTTTTCTATCTCAAAACCTTACTAAATTTCTGTTGAAAATATGTTATTAAATCTGTAAAAAATCATATTTTGAGGTCTTTTGCTATGTATAATCATCTATAAAGTTTCATGATTTATAGTCGTAATATTCATGTTTCGGTAGCATCAAAATTAACCTTGTTGTGAAGGAACTATAAGTTATTGGTGGTTATTTACAAAACTAAATTTTATATGGGTTCATATATATAAATTAGAATTTTTAAGTATTTTTTCATGAATTTATCAACTCAAATCTGGTCGTAAAAATATAGGTCAAAACTAGCTAATTTCGGGTAATCGGCTGACCTAGAATGTCTCAAACTTTTAGTATAACTTAACCCTTGTACCCATGATGTTATTCTGAGAAATAAGATATTTTAATTCTTTTTAAAATATATTTTTGGTTATTTTAGAAATTTTGAGTAATTGACTATGTTCCGGACGAGTTTCGGGTAGACTAGTTGACTTAGTAATCAACTAGTCATACATTTCTTTAGAAATACTAATTCTGTAATTTCAGAGATAAATCTGTAGAAAAATATTTTAAATATTATTTTTATGAAATTTATACGATTTTTAAGTATGTTATTGAATTAGGGGCATAACCGACCAATTGAGTGTTGGAAACCCTAAAACTGTGTTTCGATGTCTCGTGGAACCTGTGTGTGATTTTATGAATCTAAATGGTTCCATGGGAGATTTGAATATAGTTAATATAATTTTAAAATATTACTTTAACTTATTAAGTCGTATCATAAGTTTCATGAGTAGTGACTTAAACTAGCTAATTAATTTATCAATAAGCGACGGGTTCCGGAGGCGTGGACGCGAAAGCAACATTTCATATTAAAAGCACAAAATCAGGCAAGTATACCTTGTCTCCCTCTACAGTTTATTGCATGCTTATTTCTTTATCTAGTAGTTATATGTCACCAGTTAGTTGGATTGGTTTGATTGGTATGCTTTTCTTCTTATCACGTATATTAGTTATTGTTCCATCTATATATCGTCGTTGTACAGAGTTTAACATTGTAGACTATACGAGAGTTGTCCTTACATGTACCTTGACTAAGTCGTATCGTGTCGTGGAGTGAGTGCGTGTAACTGAACTGCTAATTCCTATTTCGTTTTCTCAACCTGCGAGTCCACAATCGGGGCGAGGGTTGACCGTTTGCACCTACAAGTCCACACTCGGGGCGAGGGTGTTTGTCTTGATCTGTTTGCACATGCGAGTCCATACTCGGGACGAGGGTGTTTGTCGTGAACTAACCTGCGAGTCCACATTCGGGGCGAGGTTTAGTGTTTAGTTCAAACTATCGAGTCCACACTCGGGACGAGGGTTTGATATCCTTTGATCTTTTGTTCACCAGTTCTCTTCCAGCAGTTCATTTATGCGTAGTTATTTTCCATATCCATGTTCAGAGTCACCTGTCAGTAGCCACTGGTCAATTTTCGTCTCATTTCCTGTTTATAGTCTGTTTATATTCTTATGCATGATAGAACTGTTAGGTAGGCATGTTTTTATGTATCTTGTTATGTCCCCTGAGGACCTGTTGATCTCTTTAGGTTACTGGTTGCACGGAGTTAGTTAGCTGAGCATGTGGTAGTCGATTACATCTATATGATTCGGGTATTTTGCTAGTGATATTGCTTTATTATCTTCTCGTTCCCTTATGATATATCCTGCTTGTTAGCTTAGTTTCATAGACTCATGTTATTCTTGGAGTCTAATCGGACAATTTGCTAATGGGCTGCAGACCATAAACCATACTTGTTCATTTTTTATTTATATACATCTCGTTGATTGAGATATAGTTTAGATTACCATATTAGACATGATATCATGCTCTTGACAGCTTATACGTATTCGAGTCGGGCTGGAGTCCGCTTGATACGTAGCTGGCTTGCTCACACACTTGTATCCCGAAAAGCGGGTGTGGGTCGTGACCACCACCAAGGGTTCTGCTTGTGGCATCGGCTTGCTTGAGGGCCTCGGATCAACACTTGGCTTCTGGCTTGTCTTGGGGAGGCAGATAACCATCGGCTCGACAAAGGACTTTGTATCTTCCGTTCGTTTTTTATTGGATTTCGAAAATCGGATAACCATCGGCTCTACAGAGGACCTTGCATCTTCCGTTCGCCTTTGATTGGATTTCGGCAATCGTATCATCATCGGCTCTACGATGGGTTTTGGGTCCTGGCTAGACCTCCGGAGTTGAATGACCTTTGGTTCCAACTGTACAGCTGGGGCGGGGGAATCGGGCTCTTCTTTATGCAGAGTTGCAACAAGGGGTACAGCTTTGCCTGGTTTGCGGTCCTGGAGACAGATTTTCAAAGGTTCCTCTGACCCTGTTGTGGCCTCTGGTTCATTTTATGTCCCCACATCAACTGTGCATTGCTTAGATTTATCATATAGACAAGCCTCAGATGAATAGTAAGACTCAACCCTTTTGAAAGGATCGATGTCGGCGAATTCTGTCTTTACAAAGCCGTGCTTACTGACATACTTGAAGCACTGGTGGAGCGTGGAAGGCACGATCATATAGTCATGTATCCATGGACGCCCCAAGAGGATATTATAGGACGTATCTGCGTCTATGACGTAGTAGGTAACCTCCGTCTTCAGGTCGCCGATCTGACATTTCAAGCGAATCTTTCCCAGGGGATAGCTTCTTCCCGAGTTAAAACCGCTAATGGCAGTGTTGGTCGATGCTAGCCAGTGCATAGGGATGCCCAGGAGTTGAAACAAGCTTTTCGGGATAATGCTTATTGATGAGCCAGGATCGATGTGCATCCGATCCACCTCGATGTCGCCTATGTATCTAGTGTAGTACAAGGGGCGATCATGCAAGTTGGTTTTGATTAACATGTCCTGTGGGGTAAACACGATGTTGGGTATTGCATCTACACAATGCTGCCCTAGAGATCTGCTGATGAGTCCTCACCTGTAGGCTTGACGTGAGCTAAGTAGGCGTCAGCATTCTGGAGTGCTTCGCTCAATGCGACGCGAATATCCTTGGAGAGGCTTAGGAGCTCGTATAACGACAACTTTGCTGGCGTATTAGCCAGTTGTGCCAATATATCAAAGTTGTAAGGTCTCTCCAACCCTGAGGTGCGTCCTTACGGAGCGGCCTGTCAAAGCGGGTTTCCTTCGGTTTGGATCTGTCTGCCGGTGGAGGCTGAGATGGTCCCGGAACATCAGTAGCAGGCAGCGTTGTCGGCTGAGGGTCCTCGACTGAATTACCCACATTAGGCTAGAATTGTGCGCCAGACCGGGTAACAATGGCCGCCGCCTCCTCAGCTTCGGCCGAGATTGTATGGCAGGATATGGACTTCCTGTCCTTCTTTTTGCTATTTGAGGATGGCACCGCGTGGGTAACTTCGGTCACTAAGTCCGGGTGGACCCACATGACCTCTCCTCGTGACGTAGTGAGAGGCACCAATCCAGTCGTATGGTCCCGGATAGGTGGAAGGTTAGTAACCTCCATCCTTGTCCGAAGAACAGGTACTATCTCGTCTTGAGTTTTTATTGGGGGGAAGTCGCCGAACTGAACTGATACCATGCTTGCAGCCACGGTAATCTTTTCGAAATCCAGCAACAGCGCATTGGAGTTGATGAGGTTCTGGATGTACCGCTTTAATGTGAAGCACTCCTGCATAGGGTGGTGGACATAGAGATGGAAGTGACAATACTTCGGATCCTCGATCTCTGCTGGTCAAGGCTCACTGTCTACATCACAGAGTCGGATCCTACCCGCCTTCAGGAACATGTCGAAGATAGGCTTGACATGGCTATCTTCGAAAGAGTATGTCATCTCCTTGGGCTTCGGAACTTCTGCTTGCTTTTATTCAGGCTTTTTGGTCGTACCAGCAACCATGGCATGTTTGCCTTTGGTGTCACTGTTATTGGTGGTGCCACCACTGTTGTTGTTACTGGAGGTGGTACCAGGACGTTTGCCTTTGTCCTCTCCATCCGGGATGTGTAATCCCCGCTGGCGAGCCTTCTTTAACTTTGCCTCCACATTTGTAGCCCTTATTATGAAAGTCGTTCAATCCCTGAATTGATCTTCGCCCATCCAGAGGCTGATTGCAGGGAGCAACTTCTTTTGGCAGATTTCGATCAAGGAGCTTTCAGGATTGCCTTGGGGTAATCTCATCGTGGTTTGGAGAAATCGCTCGATGTAGTTTCTCGTCAGCTCCCTTTCTTCCTGAACGATGTCCATAAGAGATGACATTGTCACATCATGCCCCACTTCGAAAAACCTTTCCAGGAACATGTGTTTGAAGCCGTCGAAGGAATGGATGCAGTTGTCCGGGAGGTTGCGGCACCAATCGAACGCGATTTCCTCCAATGCTTCGATAAATAATTGATGAGAACGTAAAATGTTATACTTTTATCCCTTAATGTTCATCATTTTATGTTTATTTTATGACTATAGGTACTCATTATATTTATATTTTGCTGTAGGATGAATTTGGAGACACTATGTGCAAAATGGAGCTAAAATGCAATTCTGGACAGTTTTGACACCTTTCACCAAAATGGGCATAACTTTCTCGTCCGAAAAGCAATGGAGGTGATTCAAAAAGTTTTGGAAATCTAAGACACAGGGCTAAAACTTTTATATTTTGTGTTTTCCGCAAATCAAGCTACATCATGGACGAAATCAGACTTGAAGTTGGGTTAAAGATGCTGTGAACAAAAATAGGAACCAAAACAACCATGTTCCTACTTGTTCTATGACTTATTCTATTTTGTTTGAGAAGTTGTAACTTTTAGAGGATATGTGGGGAGATATTGTGGGCTTGACACAACTAATTTATGGTGTATAAAAGGGAGTAGAAATCATGAGAAGAAAGACACAACACAACTCTTCTTCTTCTTCTCCAACTTTTCTTTTGAAGTTTTGATGAACATGTGCGGTTAGAAGTCTTGTTGGTCGAAGTGTACGGAAGCCTTGGAATCAGTAAACTTGTGAGATCTAAATTGTTTTATATATTTGAGTTATACTTTGAATATTGAATGTTTTTCTATGCTAACTTTCATGATTGTTTTGTTTAATTACTAGGAGGCCTACTAGTTTATTATTCATTTCGATCTACCGCTAAATTAGATATCAAATCCGTAATAGTTTGATGTTTCTAATTTGTGAAGCAACCAAGATTTAATAAACTGCTTTATTTTATTAGATCTTAGGAGTAAAACGTTTGACAAAATTAAATGCAACCGCTTGTGCTTATATTATTTTGCTTTATCGATTTCTTTGTTCTTTAAGAAACTGCTAGATTAAATCTATAGCGCTTGTCCTAGATTATTTAGTAAGTAAAGTTAATTAGGTCGCTTGTATCTGATTAACTAAGCCTAAGAGAGATAGGAAGATACTTCCAACGGTAAATGTTCAAAGTATGATTTAATGTATGCTTGCATCAATGATCAAATTTTATGATTTTCAATGGTGAATGTTCACTGAGACCAATATTTGTCCCTTGATTGATTTTAATACTTTAATTGCTTTAGCTCTTCTTAAATTTTCTTTTCAAAACTCTCTCCCCCAATCCTTGTTCACATAGCATAAAATTTATAGTAATTACCCTCCGTGGGATCGATCATTACTCTCTCTACTACATATAATTTTAAGAGTAAGATTTTATTTTTGGGTGCCTGCGACAGCACACCAAATTTTGGCGCCGTTGCCGGGGAGTAATATTAGTTAATTTGTGTGCTTTTTGTAATCTTTATTTTTTATAATTAATTATATATTTTTTATTCATTTACAAAAAAAAATTCATTAGTTATCATTCTCATTTTTTTTGAATTGCTTTTCATATTTTTCTTTATTGTTTATGGTTGTGACTCGATCTTCTAATCAAGGTGATTTTCAGACCGATCCAAAAATAGAAAGAACTTTGCGCAGGTTAACGAAGGAAACTCAAAGAGAATCTAACGAGAACAACCTCGCTCCGGATTTTTTATTCTCTTGTAATTCTAATCCTGAAGAAGGAGTCATGGCTGCAAATAGAACTTTGAAAGAACTCGCTGCCCCAGATTTGAATCAACACCCTTTATGCATAACGTTTCCTACTTTAGATGCTACTACTACTTTTGAATTAAAATCTAGACTTATACATTTATTGCCAACTTTTCATGGTCTTGCAGGTGAAGACCCTCACAAGCATCTAAAGGAGCTTCATGTGGTTTGCACAAGTATGAAGCTAACGGGGGTGACTGAAGAGCAAATTAAATTAAGAGCCTTTCCATTTTCTTTAAAGGATTCGGCTAAGGATTGGCTCTACTACCTACCATCCGGAAGTATTGTCACATGGAACGAGATGAAAAGATTATTCCTAGAAAAGTACTTTCCAGCTTCAAGGGCGGCCAATATCCGAAAAGAAATTTGTGGGGTAAGGCAACACAATACAGAATCTCTCCACGAGTACTGGGAACGTTTCAAAAAATTATGTACAAGCTGTCCCCATCATCAAATTAGTGAGCAACTGCTTATTCAATACTTCTACGAAGGCCTTCTATCAAATGATAGAAGCATGATAGATGCTGCTAGTGGAGGAGCTTTGGTAGATAAAACTCCTGAGGCCGCAAGAAATTTAATTGCAAATATGGCGGCCAATTCTCAACAATTTGGCACTAGGCAAGATCTTCCATCTAAACACGCCAACGAGGTAAATATTTCTTCCCTAGAACAACAAATTGCTAGTTTAACTTCTCTTGTTCGTCAAATGGCTGTAGGTAACATACAAACGGCGAAGGCTTGTGGGATATGTTCAATAACGGGGCATCCAACTGACATGTGCCCAACTCTTCAAGAGGAGCCTAATAAACAAGTGAACGTGGTAGGTGGTTTTCCTGGACAACCACAAAGGAAGTATGTTCCCTACTCAAACACATACAATCCGGGATGGAGAGATCATCCCAATTTTAACTATGGGAATCCACAATCAAATCAGCCCGTCAATCAAAATCGGCCAAGTTACCAACAGTACAAGCAGCCATATCCTCCTAAACAACAACTAAGCCAAACTTCTAACTCTGGTATGTCTTTAGAAGAAATTGTTAAGTCTCTTGCCACTAATACTTTACAATTTCAACAGGAGACAAGGGCCAGTATTCAAAGCTTGGACAATCAAATAAGCCAAATGGCTACAGCAATTAATAAGCTGGAGGCACAAAGTTCAGGGAAGCTACCATCTCAAACGATAGTAAATCCGAAAGAAAATGCAAGTGCAATCGTTTTGAGAAGTGGTAAAGAGGTTGACATTCAAGTAAAAGAAGCACCTACATCGTCAAAACAAGATGAAGAGAAAACAACCATTGCAGACACGAACTTCCCCAACGATGATGAGGTACCCAATTGTAAGTTTCCACCTCTTTCTGATTATAAACCAGTACCTCCTTTTCCTCAAGCTTTAGCAGAATCTAGAAAAATTGAACAAAATAATGAGTTATATGAGACTTTTCGTAAATGTGAGGTAAATATTCCACTTTTAGATGCTATCAAACAAGTACCTTGTTATGCTAAATTTTTAAAAGAATTGTGTACAATAAAAAGGAAACAAAAACTTAAAGGATATGAAAAAGTGAAAGTAGGGGAGAGTGTTTCTGCAGTAATTCAAAGAAAACTCCCTACGAAATGCAAAGACCCAGAAATGTTTACTATCCCTTGTAAGATAGGTAACAATAAATATGATAAAGCCATGTTAGATTTAGGAGCTTCTATCAACGTCATGCCATATTCTATATATGAATCTCTAAATCTTGGACCTCTAAATAAAACTGGTATTGTAATTCAAATGGCTGATAGATCTAATGCCTATCCCAAGGGATTAATTGAGGATGTTCTCGTTCAAATTGATAATTTGGTTTTTTCTGCTGATTTTTATGTACTTGATATGGAAAATGGTGATCAAACTGCTCCTATTTTGTTAGAAAGACCATTTTTAAAGACATCCAAGACTAAGATAGATGTGCATAGTGGCATACTTACTTTGGAATTTGATGGTGAAATTATTAAATTTAATATTTATGCCATAAAATATCCTGATGATGATAATACTGTTTATTCTATTGATGTGGTTGATTCTTTAGCACAAGATGTTTTTGAAATTGATGGCAAAGATGAATTAGAAGTTGCCATTAGTGAGCATCTCGAAAAAGAGCATAAGGGGATAGCTCTGAGTACTAATTTGTAGGAAACTATTGCATCATTGAATGATTGTCCAAAAGTACAACCGTCAGGTAACTTTCCCTCTATTTCCTTATCAATTTCTAACAAGAGGCCTTCACCCTCTATTTTGCAGGCCCCTGTTCCAGACTTGAAGCCTCTTCCTAGTCACCTCAAGTATGTTTTTCTTGGAGATGGAGGAACATTACCAGTGATCATCTCTAATAAACTTAGTAAAACACAAGAAGAAAAGCTTGTAGATGTCCTTAAGAAGCACAAGACGGCTATCGGTTGGACAATTGCTGATATAAAAGGAATTAGTCCGTCTACATGCGTGCATCGCATCTTACTTGAGGAAGGAGCAAAACCATCCCGACAACCGCAAAAAAGATTAAACCCACCCATGATGGAGGTAGTAAAAAAGGAGATCCTAAAACTTCTTGAAGTTGGAGTAATCTATCCTATTTCAGATAGCCAGTGGGTTAGTCCGGTGCAAATGATTCCTAAAAAGACCGAAATAACTGTCGTAAAGAATCAAAATGATGAACTAGTTCCCACTCGTGTCCAGAATGGGCGGCGGGTTTGTATAGATTATAGAAAATTAAATGCTGAAACTCGCAAGGACCACTTTCCATTACCGTTTATTGATCAAATGCTTGAAAGGTTAGCTGGTCATACTTACTATTATTTTCTTGATGGTTATTCAAGTTATTTTCAAATTCCAATTGCTCCGGAAGATCAAGAAAAGACAACTTTTACATGTCCGTTTGGAACTTTTGCATATCGCCGCATGCCATTTGGTCTTTGCAATGCCCCGGCCACTTTCCAAAGGTGTATGGTTAGCATTTCTTCAGAATAAGTTGAGCATATTATAGAAGTATTTATGGATGATTTCACAGTTTATGGAGACTCTTTTGATAAATGCTTACATAACCTTACACTTATTCTCCAAAGATGTGTAGAAACTAATCTTGTGTTAAACTCAGAAAAATGTCATTTTATGGTTGAACAAGGTATAGTTTTGGGTCATATTGTTTCATCTAAGGGAATTGAGGTAGATAAAGCCAAAATTGATATTATTCAATCTTTACCTTATCCTACTAGTGTGCGGGAAGTTCGTTCTTTTCTTGGACATGCAAGTTTTTATCGAAGATTCATCAAAGAATTCTCCAAAATAGCGTTACCCTTGTGCAAGTTGCTACAAAAGGATGTGGCATTTGAATTCGATGAGGCGTGTAAAAAGGCATTTGATACACTAAAGAAACTATTGACTTCTACCCTAGTTATCCAGCCCCCTAACTGGAACGTGCCTTTTGAGATAATGTGTGATACAAGTGATTATGCAGTCGGCACTGTATTGGGTCAAAGGATGGGAGGAGCATCTCACGCAATTTATTATGCTTCAAGAACATTGAATGATGCTCATAGAAATTACTCTACTACTGAAAAAAAACTTTTAGCTGTTGTTTTTGCTTTAGAAAAATTTAGATCTTATTTGCTTGGTACTAAAATTATTGTCTATTCTGATCATGCAGCTGTTCGTTATTTGATGACGAAGAAAGAGGCAAAACCAAGGTTAATCCGATGGATACTTCTCTTGAGTGAATTTGATATGGAGATCAAAGATAAAAGAGGAAAAGAAAATTATGTTGCAGATCATTTAAGTCGTTTAGTTCATGTGGAGGATGAACTTCGTCTGCAAGAAATGTTCCCGGATGAGCAATTGTTTGCTGCAAGTGCGACATTACCCTGGTATGCAAATATTGTAAATTATTTGGTTACTAATATGTTTCCTCATGGTTTGTCAAAGGCTCAAAGAGATAAGCTTAAAAGTGATGCCAAATACTATATGTGGGATGACCCATACCTGTGGAAGCATTGTGCAGATTAAATAATAAGAAGGTGCGTACATGAAAATGAAATTATTTTAATTCTCACCTTTTGTCATTCTTATGCATGTGGAGGACATTTTGGAGCTAAGAGGACGGCAAAAAAAGTATTAGAATGTGGTTTCTATTGGCCGTCTTTATTTCATGATTCATATTCTTTCTGTAAAACATGTAATAATTGCCAAAAGACAGGTACTATATCTCAAAGGAATGAAATGCCACAACATCCTATATTATTTTGTGAAATTTTTGATGTTTGGGGCATCGATTTTATGGGACCGTTCCTTGTATCTTTTGGTTATGTTTATATTTTGCTTGTTGTTGATTATGTATCAAAGTGGGTAGAACCTAAAGCTACCAGGACTAATGATTCTAAAGTTGATTCAGATTTTATCAAGTCCAACATATTCTCCAGGTTTGGGATTCCGAGAGCTTAATAAGTGATCGAGGTACTCACTTTTGCAATCGAACCGTCGAGTCTTTGCTAAAAAAGTACCATGTGACCCACAAGGTGTCAACTGCCTACCATCCAAAAATGAGTGGGCAAGCGGAGGTATCAAATAGAGAGATCAAATCCATCATTTAGAAAACGGTCAATCCGAGTAGAAAAGATTGGAGTTTGCACTTGGATGATGCTTTGTGGGCGTATAGAACTGCTTATAAGACACCTATCGGTATGTCACCATACCGGTTGGTATATGGGAAACCGTGCCATCTTTCTGTTGAGTTAAAACACAAGGCTTATTGGGCTATCAAGAGTCTCAATATGAAGGCATAAGAAAATGGAGAACATAGGAAGTTACAACTACAAGAGCTGGAGGAAATTCGCAATGACGCCTATGAGAATGCTCGAATTTACAAAGAGAAAACGAAGGATTTTTATGACAAGATGATCTCTAGGAAGGAGTTTCAAGTTGGTCAAAAAGTCCTTCTATACCAGTCACGACTTCGTCTGTTTCCGGGTAAATTGCGTTCTCGTTGGATTGGACCTTTTGTTGTTACTAATATTTTTAATCATGGTGCAGTTGAAATTCAAAGTTTAGCAACATCTAAAGTGTTCAAGGTAAATGGCCAAAGACTCAAGATTTTCTATGAAGGTTTCAAAGTGGAGAATGTGGATGAATTGAACCTTGAGGATCCAACTGATACCAATTGAAGGACAGCACATCCACGACTATAAACATAAGCAACCCAAGGGGAGTTTTTTCTTATTCTTGCAATTTTTTTTTGTTGTTTATTTTTGTCTTTTCTTTGCATTTAGCCTTACATTGGGACAATGTCAGTTTAAATGTGGGGGAGGGGATTTAATTATTTTAAGCAGTTTCAGTTTTTCTTATGTTTCAAAAAAAAAGAGTTTTTATTTTTTATGTTTTTGTGGTTTTTAATAAAGTTTTATTTTATTTTATTTCAAAAAACAAAAAAAAAAGAAAAAAAGGGGTTTTGTTTTTAAATAATTTTTGGTTGTGTATGTCATGAGGAAGATTTAACTAAGTTTAAAAAAATTCATAACATGATTGAATAAATACTCTTTTCAACTTAGAATTAATTAGTATAGTTATTTTCCTTGAGGATGGTTGTGACTAAATTTGGTAGACAAAAGCTGGTGAGATTTTGAGCCTTTAGACTGACACATCAGTCTTACTATTTTCTTTGATGAGAGTATTTCTTCCATGGACTTGTTTCTCTAGAACTTGCTTAGATTATCTTCGAGGTCACATCGACACATGCATACATGAATATGATTAAGGCCATCTTTGTTATACGCTACATAAGCCAAATAGCCTACCCTGAAATTATTTTTCCTTTGGTTGAACCCCTTTGAGCCTTATTGCTTCTATTTTTGTGAACCCATATTACAATATTTAACCTGGAAAAAAAAATTCTTACCCAGGCCAGAAAACTAGTGGAGCATTATGATATGTATGGGTGTATAAAAATAAGTGTGGGGCTATTTGAATTTCTAGTTTGGCTACATATTTTTATTCTCAAATTCTTGAGTTCCATCATGAAAAAAATGAAAAAAAGTAAAAAAAAATGATGAAAATGAAAAAAAATGAAAAAAAAAAAAGATGATGAGAAAAAAAAAGAAAGAAAGAAAGAAGTAATAAAAAAAAGTGATGGAGGAATTTACTTTTGATATTCATTTTCATAATTCTTCCTCCAATTCCAATAAAGGGGTATGTTGAATGCTTTAAGGTCAATTTGAAGAAGCTAAATGGGGTGATTAGTTTTATATATTTTATATATGCGAGCTTGAGTTAAATCATTTTTGCTCCACTAGTTTTGATGGCTTTTGAGCTACACTCCCAAAATATATCCTACCTTAATCCTAATCCCCGCTACAACCCATAAAAAGTCCTTATGATTTGTGTTATGCATGTGATCCAAGTGGTGGAGAATGAGAAGATATGCAAGCTTATGGTAGATCATTTCTATTGGAATAAATTTGAGCGAAACACATACCCTTCAAATATACGAGAGTTGAGTGTTTATTCCCGTGAGGGTCTACCAATTTAGTTTACTCTATCTTCAAATTAAATTACTTACTAAGTAATTAGAAGTTGTTTAAGAATATATTTTCATGATATGTTATGAGTTTTGAAGAGCATGGTTATTCTTTATTTATGACATTACAACCTTGATTTTTGTTTTTAAAATAAATAAATAAGAGTTTTGTCCGAGGACGAACAAAAGTTAAGTGTGGGGGTATTTGATGAGAACATAAAATGTTATATTTTTATCCCTTAATGTTCATCATTTATGCTCATTTTATGACTATAGGTACTCATTATATTTATATTTTGCTGTAGGATAAATTTGGAGACACTATGTGCAAAATGGAGCTAAAATACAATTCTGGACAGTTTTGACACCTTTCACCAAAATGGGCATAACTTTCTCATCCGAAAATAAATGGAGGTGATTCAAAAAGTTTTGGGAATCTAAGACACAGGGCTAAAACTTTTATATTTTGTGTTTTTCGCAAATCAAGCTGCATCATGGACGAAATCAGACTTGAAGTTGGGTCAAAGATGCTGTGAACAAAAATAGGAACCAAAACAACCATGTTCCTACTTGTTCTATGACTTATTCTATTTGGTTTGAAAAGTTGTAACTTTTAGAGGATATGTGGGGAGATATTGTGGTCTTGACACAACTAATTTATGGTGTATAAAAGGGGGTAGAAATCATGAGAAGAAAGACACAACACAACTCTTCTTCTTCTTCTCCAACTTTTCTTTTGAAGTTTTGATGAACATGTGCAGCTAGAAGTCTTGTTGGTCGAAGTGTACGGAAGCCTTGGAATCAGTAAACTTATGAGATCTAAATTGCTTTATATATTTGAGTTATACTTTGAATATTGAATTTTTTTTTCTATGCCAACTTTTATGATTGTTTTGTTTAATTACTAGGAGGCCTACTAGTTTATTATTCATTTCGATCTACCGCTAAATTAGATATCAAATCCGTAATAGTTTGATGTTTCTAATTTGTGAAGCAACCAAGCTTTAATAAACTGCTTTGTTTTATTAGATCTTAGGAGTAAAACGTTTGACAAAATTAAATGCAACCGATTGTGCTTATATTATTTTGCTTTATCGATTTCTTTGTTCTTTAAGAAACTGCTAGATTAAATCTATAGCGCTTGTCTTAGATTATTTAGTAAGTAAAGTTAATTAGGTCGCTTGTATCTGATTAACTAAGCCTGAGAGAGATAGGAAGATACTTCCAACGGTAAATGTTCAAAGTATGATTTAATGTATGCTTGCATCAATGATCAAATTTTATGATTTCCAATGGTGAATGTTCACTGAGACCAATATTTGTCCCTTGATTGATTTTAATACTTTAATTGCTTTAGCTCTTCTTAAATTTTCTTTTCAAAACTCTTTCCCCCAATCCTTGTTCACATAGCATAAAATTTATACTAATTACTCTTCGTGGCATCGATCCTTACTCTCTCTACTACATATAATTTTAAGAGTAAGGTTTTATTTTTGGGTGCCTGCGACAGCACACCAATAATCGTGTGAGGATGGCGTCACAATGCGGCAAGTGGTCTGTTGTGACCTCAAAATAAGTCATGTATCGGCTAACAGAGGTATTTCCGTCATATGAATCGATATGAAATATTTTGTACCGCAGAGGAAAAGGAACGTCTCTCCATGCAACGGGATACGGCTACCGTATTCTGAGATCCCGGGAGGTGTCTCGGGCATTGAATATTGCTCGAAGCTTCTGGACTTCTCTTTTTGCCTCCCTGGCCTCGTCTACAGCTGAGGGAGCGGATATTCCTGGAGGTTTGTCGCCCAGAGGAGGAGCGATCGTGTTTGAGTCTGCATTGACTGCGGGACCCAAACTTGTTTGTTTAGGTGTCCTTGCTGGTTGAGTCGGCAAGGCAGCCTTGATCTCGTCTACTAACTTGACCAAGATTAGGATCATGGCTTCAAGTGCTTCTGGACATTGTCGATCACTAGGCCCTTCGTGACCATCTTCTGCCATAAATACTGTCCGCATGTGGGGAGAGACGGATGGGACCGTAGAGGATGTACTTTCCGTGTCATACCCTCGTACAGAAAAATCGTCGGGGAACGTCGAAATATCCTTCTCCTCGGACTCGGATGGGGTTCTACCCCATGCACAGGAAGCTGCACCGTCTTGGCGAAGGCGGTCACCTTTGGGGACGTCTAAGTTTGTTGCATAATTCCAGTGGATCGCTGCTCCTTGTGCATCCTCTTGGAACACCGGTTGTTGCATAAGTTCAGGGGACTACCACTCCTAGCTTTGTTCACCCCCAGGGACCTCGAGGATGCACCCCTGGGTGTTGGAAGCTTCTTTCTGGAATGGGTGCCTAGGTAGACACCGCCTGTGGTTGTCGGCGGCAATCCTCCTGACGAGAGTTTTCTTGTCGTACTGGCTGAAGGTTCCGAGCTGGAGGAGCCTGTCTTCTTTCCTCCCTTGCTGGCAGGAACCTTTCGAGTTGAATTACAAGAGGCGAAAGAAAATTCTTCGTCTCTCAAAATTTGTACTTGTTCCTCAAGCTATCGTCGGACAGGTGCTGGCTGGTGCAGTCGTTGGAAGACGGACTGCCGGTCCTTGGGTTCTGCCGACTTGTCGCAGCAGCAGTTGATAATAACTTAGGTACAGTGATGTCCTGGAGAGGGCTCACCGTATGCCAAGGTTGCCTCTCTCTTCTTGCATTTGTGGATGAGTACTTTTCGCAAGTCGAGGGCAGATTGATCTACCTTTGCATCCGTTTTATGGGCCTGGGTATCTTGAGCGCACGGGTGCATAGGCATCATATTTGCTCCTTGATCTGAGGCTAGTAAAAGCACTTGCTCTCGATCGTTGCAGGGAGACTTTTGGGACCTGTCCTGTCCGTTTGCCGCAGAGGGATGGACACAGAAGGTTCTGTACAACTTTCCATCAAGAGCCCGTGTAACAGTTAACGGTACCCGCTGACGGTCAGCAGATTGGACAGTTGACTGGGCTTGTTGAGCCCGTTCTGTCCTAGACTTCTTCGACTTAGCACCCGAAGGTACATAGTAGGAAGAGTCCAAGTTGGAAGCTTCAATATTGTCCATTTGTGGCATGGGGTCTGGTCCGCATGAGAGACTGTCAAAGACAATGCTTCTGACAGGACCGCAGGGGGCATCCTGTTTGCTGTCAGGATTGGCTGCCGCATGGGTCATCTGTCTGCGGCCAGGATTAGTTGCCGTATAGGAACTTTGCCTGCGGCCAAGATTGGCTGTCGCCTAGGCAATCTGCCTTCGGCTACCTTCCTTATGCGGCCTCTTCTTCGACCGTATGAGTTTTCCTTGTGCCCCCAAATGTCCAACATCATAGTGGTTTTCTCTGCCGAATTTGGGGACAACGGGGTCCTCTGCGGTTCGAAGCGAGGCCGTATGGGAGCTTTGGCCGCCGTCTTGAGTGGCGAGAGGAGTTTCTACCAGAGCCTGGCGAGGGGTAGTGGTCTTGGGCCTTCATGTCCTACGAGATCTTTTTGGGTTGGCTCGCTTCTGTGCTGGACTGGTGCTCCCATCGGATAGCATTTCCTCGAATGCTTGTTGATCAAAGCGAACAACAAGCATCTACTGCGTAGAGCCGAGCTTGGACGTGTCGATTGTGTTACCAATTTCTTATCAGTGAAGAAAGAAGTCTCCAGCAGAGTCGCCATCGTGTTTGCCATTGATTATCAAACAAGAACTACAGAGGAACTAGTTTTGATTGCAAGCTTAGAAAGTACAAAAAAAAGCCTAGAAAGAAATCCTAGGAAACAATCTAAGTACAATTTAGGTTTGATTATGGGGGGTTACGGTAGAGGCTCGGGAGAAGTGTAGGAACTCTGCCTTACTCCTTGGACTATCGGACATGATCTTTGCTCTTGAGGAAATTGCCAGCCTTTTGTATGGGTGCGGTACCCTACTATTTATAATAATTTCGAGATAAAGCATATTTTGGGCCGCATAGATGGCCACGTGACTGTAACAACACACGAAGACTCGATCTTTGGCTGCCAGCTGGTGGTTTATTGAGATTTTTTTGTTGTTGCAAATTTGGGTGGTTGAGACTTGGTCAACTTGCCACGTGCCCTATCACAAAATAGAATCAATCTGTTTGAGACAGCAATGAGGGGCCGCATAGAGCTTGGGGCATTTTGGACTGCATAGGTCTTCTTTGTCCTCTAGTGCTCGGCCATGCTGGGCCGCATAAGATTCATGCGGCTCAGGTCGCAATCTCCCTTAGACACGTATCCCAGCAGCAGTACCAGAAGTCCGAATGAAGTTTGGAGACATTTGGACCACATAGATCCTGCAGTCTGCTCAGTCATATTTTGTCATTGTGGGCCGCATAAGGCTCATGCGGCTCAGGTCGCAGTCTCCCTGGCCGCATAGCACCCCTGTGGACCATGCCTCATACCGCATAAACTCTCAGACACATGGGCCCTATGCTCAGGCATGTAGGCCCTATGTCTGGTAACATGACACTTCTTGTCTTTTTAGAAAGGTCACGTCTTATCTTCATCTTTTTTTGTCAGGATGTGTCAGAGTTGTCAGAGTAGCTCTTTCTTCTGCGGCCCGAATCAATCTATTTGAGATAGCAATGATAGGCCGCATGGAGTTTGGGATATTTTGGGCCGCATAAGTCCTGCAGACCCATGTCTTCTAACGTTCTCATGCCTCCCAAGTAGTCAAAAAAAGGTAGCTGAGTCATGCTTTGTTATTTTGGGCCGCATAAGGCTCATACGGCTCTTCCTTCTGCGGCCTGGATCAACTTAGCTGCATAAGACTCATGCGGCTCTTCCTTCTGCGGCCTGGATCAACTTGGCCGCATAACGCCCATACGGTCAGTAATGATTTTAAGAGAATTTCGTTTGTCTCTCTCTTGACTTCTCAATGAAGATGAATTTGACCGATCCTCCTCTTTGACGAGTGCTGGCACTGCGGATTATGGATCTCCTTATTCGAAGAAGATTTGATAATGAACTCCTTCAAAAGATTGTGATGCGCCGGGCTGAGACAATGCGCCTAACTGAGACATCTGAGTAATACGTCTAGTTGAGAGTAAGCTGTTATGAAGTCTTCAATCATGCTTCCGAAATGATGTCAGAAAGGTGCAGCAGGTTGCGGTCGCTGGAACACAGACTGTCTTGGTGGTGGAGCCACTGTCTTGTGGCAACAGTAGTTGATGGCGACTTAGGTACAGTGATGTCCTGGAAAGGGCTCCTCGTACGCCAAGGTTGCTTCTCTCTCCTTGCGTTTGTGAATGACCACCTCTCACAAGTCGAGAGCAGAATGATCTACCTTTGCATCCATTTTGTGGGCCCGGGTATCCCGAGTGCCCGGGTGCGTAGGTATCATATTTCCTCCCTGATCAGAGGCTAGTCAAAGCACTTGCTCTCGATCGTTGTAGGGAGACTTTTGGGACCTGTCCTGTCCATTTTCCGTAGAGGGCTGGACACGGGAGGTTCTGTACAACTTTCTATCTGGGGCTCGTGTAACAGTTAACGGTACCCGCTGACGGTAAGCAGATTGGACAGTTGACTGGGCTTCTTTTGCCGGCACTGCCATAGACTTCTTCGACTTAGCACCCGAAGGTGCGTAGTAGGAATAGTCCAAGTTGGAAGCTTCGACATTCTCAATGGGCCGCATGGGGTCTGGCCCACAATAGATTTGCCCCCCTACTTGGTTCCAGCACATAAAATGCACCCTAGTGACAGGATGACTTTAGGAGTTAGCCCCTTACTGGTGCTAAAGAACCCGAGTCAACTCTGTACAGCTTACCCTCGACTGCGTACATAAATTTTAGTGCATATCTCTGGTTTACTGCTGGCATAGCACGTTTGGGGCGCATGGCCCGTGTTGCCTTGGATTTCATCGTACTAGCCCATGAAGGCGCATAATACTCAGAATCCAACTTTATCCTTGCCAAAATGACGAGTGAAGAACTTGCAGCCGATCCAAATGAAGAAGAAGCACTGTTGCAACTTTTTGTATGTCGAACGGGCTCCTTGGATAACGGGTTCCCTTTTCTCTTTTTTTTATATTTTTTTTTGGTGCCCTTTTCAAAGGAGGCAAGGGGTCTCTACATATATATAGAATGGAATGAGCCCTTTCTTATTCTCCTTTCCGATGTGGAACTAAAAGCAATATCCTCTTTTCCATGCTTCTACACTTCTCTCTACTTCTAATATGTCCAAATAGTAGTGCCTTTGGTAGGATGATGTCAACTCCTCCACAAGTTCGCCTGCGTCTGCTAAAGCTTGGACATATAAATACATAGCGAGAGGATGTGATGAAGGAAATCTGCCAATCTCTATCTCTATTTATAATGGAGAGGGTGGCCTTAAGTTACGAAAATAGTGTTAATAGCCTTAAGTTACGGAAATGGTGTTAATAGCTTTGACCAAGCCTTAATGTAATATCCACAAAAATCAAAAGTGGTTCAAATTCCAGGGAAGAAGTTGAAATGATCAAGCCATATTAATAATCTGTTGAGATTTTTCTTCAAATGTGCATATTACAACTATCTTTCATGCTTTTCATTCAAAGTATTTAGAATTTATGTTGGAAAATTCAAAAACTTTGAAGGGGGTCATGTAGAAGCATAAAAAAATACGCTACTAATGGATAATGAGCCTAAATGGTCAGTAGTGTATTGATTTCGAATTGAAGATCGGTGTATCTATTAAAATCTTCAAACAGAAGTATATGCCAGAGTGCTACTACTCAGTCAAAGCAGGCATACATCCTTCATATTTTCTCTTCTTCATTTAATGCAATGAACTGACAATTGACTAACACAACAGTCGAACAGATCAAGATCATTAATTCAGAGGATTTTTGTACACGAAGACCAAGGTTTTCGTTTAGTGGGCAGTTCAGGCAATCTCTAACCAGAGTATGCCTACGTGCTACCTTTATTAGAGTACGCCTACGTGCCATCTATATAAGAGTATGCCTATGTGCTACCTTTATTAGAGTACGCTTACGTGCTATCTCTATCAGAGTACGCATACGTGCTCTATTAGAGTACGCCAACGTGCTATCTCTACCAGAAGCCTATGTGCTATCTCTATCAGAGTACGCCAGCATGTCATCTCTATCAAGGTATGCCAACAAGCTATTTCTACGCCAGTATGGTTATTCATCCAAAGTATGATTGTAGCCGACAATTGACAGTTATGGTTATATGTATATCATGTTATAATTCTCGTAGAATGTGCATAGTAATTGTCTCCACGACCTAAATTTTCTTCGTATAGGAAGCCACATGTCAAGCAGACAATAATTTGATCTCCCATGAAGTCGAACGTGGGCTGCTGATTTTCAAATAGTGCTCGTACAATGTTAAATACAGTACATATTTCTCATTAGTATGTGCACATCCACATAACTATTTTAAAAGCCATAAATACAGGATCAATGTCATCTTACACATACATAGACATACATTGAGACGAAGATAGCTAGACAGAGACTTTGACAATGTTACGAGGGTTTTCCAGTTGCTAAATTTCTCAAGTGTTCAAGTATCTTGTATTTCTTCTTCGCATCAAGTAGTCCAAGAAGTAAAGTGATCAACTGGATATCAGATCTCTATAGCTATACTTCTCTAGAATTAATTTTGTACTTTAGATTCTTGTATAGGATTTATTGTACACATTTCTTCTTTGTAAAAGTTTGTAAGAACAAAGGTTCGTTCAAGCTTTTTTGTTTATGGCAAACAGCAGCCATACGCTATGCAGCCATGTGCCATACGGCTAGGTGCCATGCGCGTGGTTTCTTTCGGGGTGCAGCGACATTAGCAGTACTGTCTGTGTACAACACGCAATGGTGTTTTTGCTGTCAGCGTACGACGTACTGCAGCATACGCGTATTCAGAACATGCATGTAGTTTTTGCTGTCAACGTGCGGTGCACTGCTATGTACGCACATTAGGAACATGTGCGCAGATCCTGCTGTTAGCATATGGCACGCTACAACGTTCGCGTAGTAGGTGAATGCGTGTAGATACTGTAGGATTTGGTCGACATGCGCCTATGCTCGCAGGTGCATTAATATAAGCGCATGGGTGCATAACAGCTATATAAATAGAGCCTTAGATCCTTCATTTGAAGTATTGGAAGAGAGACAAAATGAGAGACACAAAATCCCATTATAGGAAGTTCATGTGCCAACAGCCGCAGCAACAAGTCCATGCGCACATGGAGCTTCTCTTGCTAATTTCGAGCTCCAAAGTCTTTCCAAAGGTGACGAAGAGCGTTCCAAAGGTTCATACTAGAAATTGATGGTTCCTGGGGATTATCGTGTATAGTACAAATCTTGCTTTGAGCACCTGTGGATTATTCACCCCAGCAAGGAGCCTTCCTTTGTGTTTCTTTTGTTTTTCTTTTTTCTACCTCATTGTAGCGTCTACAAACGTAAAGAGAAGAACACTTTTTACTTTGTTGTTGTACTTTGTATTTTTTTTAAGTTAGTTTGTAACATTTTCTTAGTGCTTCATTTGAGTTGGCTAGAGTGAAGACTTTGTGTCTTGAAAGAAGACTATACGCCTCTCTCGTGGTGTTAGCTAGAGTGCAAACTTTATGTTTTGTTGAAGACTCTACGCCTTCCTTGGATCTCTCTATTCTTTAGATCTGTCTTCGGGACTAACAATCTCAAAGCAAGATTACTGAAGAAATATGGAGTCAAACCGTTCAAACCTTCTCGATACAAGTCTTCACAAACTCGAGAAGTTTGATGGTGAATACTACAACATTTAGAAAAGGAAGATTTCCTTGAATATTCAACTCATCAATGTTGGGTATATGTTGACAGATCCTGAACTTACCATTCCCGAAGATGGAGATGAAATTATTGTTGGCATGGCTACCTATGAGCATGCTAAGTGAAAGAAAGACAACGACCTCTGCAGGTTGTTGATTCTAAATGCTATGGATGACTCGACGACGGAGTCCTACAGCAAGAAGGAGAAAGCTAGAAATGTCTAAAAATCTCTAGAGAAGCACTACAAGACTGACAAAAACATGTCCCAAATCCATCTAATTGAAAAGTTTTTCACCATGCAATTTGAAGATGGGAAGGCGATGTTGCTACAAGTTAAAAAAACTTTTGAAGTTATAGATAAAGTGGAGGAAGAGGGCATGAAACAAGAAAACAAGTTCATGGTGGTGTGATAGTCACCAAACTTCCTTCAGGATGGATCACATTCAAGACAGACGTGTACCGCAAGAAGATGGAAATCCAGCTCAAAAATCTCCTGCACTGGATTCATATTGAAGATGAAGCCAGATGACAGCATAAGATAGACTCCTTGAACAAGCAGTTGGCCAAAGATAACATGGTACAGTATGATGATCATAAGAAAAAGCAGAAAGCTCCCTTCAAGGAGAAAAAAAGGAATATTAACCAGCTGAGGTTAAGTCGGCTCCTTTCAAGCCCATGCTGAAGCCAGATATGACTTGCTACAACTGTAGCAAGAAGGGTCACTACAAGAAGGACTGTAGATCCAAGCCTAAGTCGAAAGAACAAGGTAAGCTTAACCTGATTGCTATGGTTGCATAAGTACCACATAGAGTGGATACTGGAGCATCTTGTTACGGGTGGTCGAGGAAGGAATTGTTCACCAAGTACGAGCCTACTTATGAGAAAGTCTCGATGACGAACAAGACTCATGCTGAAGTTCAGGAGATCAGGACAGTGATGCTGAAGCTGACTTCAGGAAAGTCGCTTACACTAGAGAACATGAAGCACGTACCAATGATTGCTAAGAACCTGGTCTCAGCGAGACTGATGTACAAGGCGGGCTTGAGGATGGACATCAATGTTGGTCAGATAGTGATGTCCTACAAAGGTGCTTACTTCTGCAAAGCTTTTTTACCGAAGGAATATTTAAGCTGCAACTTGTAAACCCCCTCGATTTTAATTTTTTTTACATCTTTATTTATTTTTATGTTTACTAGGAATTACTTTTGGTGCTATTATTATTATTTTTTTATTCGAAGAATATATCTATGGTTAAATAAGTTATTAAGTAATGTTAAATATAACATATATTAGATATTGTACACATGGCATATGAATGAGAGAAATAGGTGCAAAATAATAATACTTTTATTATTTTGGGGTTTATTTTTAGGCTTTGTGAATTTATAAGAATATATTGAAATATTTAGCAATTTATGTATTCAGTAAATATTAGGTCAAATTTTCTTCATTGCGATTTATGGGAAATTGTTTAAATTATTACTCAAAATATCGTAGGAATTATTTATAGATTTTTTTTTGCATATTTTATAAAAACTTTACTATTTATTGGAGTGTATTATTTTTCTAAAAAGGAAAAGAAACAAAAAAAAGTTTAAGGTGAACAGTACATCATGTATTATTCAATCCCCTTCTTCCCCGAAGTCCAGAGCCTAGCTCCGTAAACCGCGGAAGCTCGAAACAGAGAAAATTCTATGTGCGTAAATTTGAATGACTTGGTATCCAAATTTAAATTTATAACATCTAATGTGTTTCAAATCCTTATCTAATACTCCACTAGACTGGATTAATCCCAATCTAAATCTAGGTTTAAATTCTTAGAAAAATTTAAATCAATAAGGATTAGATATCGATACAAGTCGATATAAACCCGAGACTTTCAACGAAAACCAAAAACCAAACCTTGCCGATAGCAATTCAGTGTAGCTCCCCAGTCTTGTGCGCACCACCATGAGTCTCCTGCGCACCACCTTGGGTCGCCGTACGGCCGCCCGATATCTCTGCACAGCCGCGGCTACAACACAGTGTTGTGCATACCGACCCCCCAGGTACCCGCTTTCCACGAACATTTCTCTCGCCATTTTCAGCAATTTGTCGAGACGTCGATTCCTAGAGGTAGACAATATATACACCTAAAAATCCTTTTAATTAGTTTGAAAGGAATCGGATCTGATTCGACCCTAAATTGAATCAAAATTGATAAAAACAAATTGTTCAAAACAGAACAATTTTAGAGTTTAAGCCATTGTTTTGGAAGGAGGAATTTTGACAGGTTAGATAGAATTTTTGAAATCTTTCCGAACAAATCTCTATGAAACCTGAACAGCATCACAAAGATGATTTTGCTTTTAAAAATCCATGTATATTCAGCCCTGTAAACATATTCAAAGTTTAAGAAAAATTAGTTTTCGAAAATAAAATTTTTTGGAAAAATTTCCCGATACGGCGTGCATTCCGATAAACCAGGCGACGTGGTCGCAACCCATAATCATCGAAAGGCATATATGGATGTTGTCGACGTGTGGGAACTGACGGAACTCGATTTCGTTGTACGTGCACGATGAAATCAATGTGTATCCTTCAAGATACCCCGTATCATGCACTTTAGAAACTAGGCCATAATTTTGTGCACGCTTGTTATACCGAGACGAAACTTGCACCAACAGGCCCATATCATTTTTCTGGTCCTGTATGCCAAGTTTGGTCTGATTCTGAAAAGGTCGACCAGAACATTTTTTTGCGGGCCTGCGACCCGATCCAATGGGCAAAATTGTGCACGGCCCACCGGAATCCAACTTTGGACATACGGTTGGGTTTGTCTTAACAAACCGGACTCGTAGACATGTAGTTAGATGACTTTAGAGACTGTAGGTACTGGCATACTTTTCGGTGCAAAACGAGTCCAATGACGGACATCGTTTTGACCCAAAATTATTATTTTTTCCCTGTGTCCAGAACTAAACTTTCGGACAGGCATTTCATGACATATCTTTTACACCAAAAGTGTTCGTGATGTTTGTTTCAGCATCCGAAGCCGTTTGGGGATTGTAACATTTATTTGCTGACGATTGTGACTGTTGGAATTGATATTCTTGCACCGGCCACAGGAAAGATACCTTGCCACCATACTCTGTGATTTTGTCACTACCATATTTCTAGTTTGAGGGTATTTTTGTCATTTTGAAATTTTTTAAATTAATATATTTATTGGAATGGTGTAATTTAATAATTATTTAATTAGTTGCCAGGTGTTGTGATTAGCCCTAACCTAGATTGGACCTAACCTAGATTAGTCATAGTTAGTCCTAGTTAGCCATGGTTAGTATTAGTTAGTCATGATTAATTTTGGTTAGTCATGGTTAGTTAGAGCTAACTAGGATGCAACTTAGACTAGTGTGTAAACCTAGATTTTTGGACCCTTGATTTGACTAGATGATAGGAGAGCCATTGATTGATCCCCCAAAACCCTAATCCTAGAAAATAGGGCCGACCACCTAGGGATCCACACCCCCCTATTTAATGCCTCTCAAAATTTCTTGCCTCTGTTTTTGATTTGTTTTTGAATAGAAAATCTCATTTTTGTGTGGCTTAACACCTTCCTTGTGACTGAGCACGGATCGAGTCCTATTCGTGTTGTCCTAGGGTCGTGGACACGTCCTGCGCATGCGCAGCCGGGCTGTCCTGCTACTCGGGTGCTCGTACAGGTATTTTAGGGCACGTGGAGCCGTGTCCTTGGACACGAAATGAGGGGCAGTATCTGACATGACACCACCAAAGCCTCGTGTCCAATGGGTTTGTGTCGAGTGAGAAATTCGACTTGCACAGGACATGGGTTCACTGCAGTCTGAACCCAGTTCAGTGTGTTGGGTTCGTGAGCTCTTGGACACGTTCGTGTCCTATTTTTGGACACGATATTGCATGTATAACACGTACACATGTTAGTCACTAACTACCAACCTATTTTTTGTGATTTTATCAAGTTTTTAGCAAATTAATCCATGTATCCCTATTTACTGAAACTGTCTAGTATCAGTGAGTTAACTCACTGTTTTCTATTTTCGATTTATATTTAACGTTGATAGCATATAATTAAATATGGTTTAGTTGCTATTACATATAGATAACTGTTAGGGTTTGTAAAGGATTCATTTTGTGATGTATTGATGAGTTGTGTTCGATTTCCTAGTTTCCTGTAAACTGGGTTTATGGTTTACACATCCTATGTCTAAATGCTTACTTGAACTGTTGATGTGAACCTGAGAACATGGGACTGTCACACATGAGAATACTTATATACTGTTATCTTTTTTCTGTCAATTGATTACTGGGAATTAGATATCATGTTAGGGTTGTTCAGGGCATGAGAATTTATGTTTCATGTTTGTTTTGGGTTGGGAATTCCATCTAACTGATAGCCTAGGATATTGCACACTGTTTTGTTTAAACTCTGAAATTGCAATGAGGATTGGTATTCCCATAATTTCTGTCATTTGATTTAGTTTAGGCCATGGATTCATTGCTACTGTCGCCCTCTTGTACTGAGATCATACATGTTCACACACTGTCAAACCTGGGACTGAGATACTATTGCTACTGTTTTGAACCTATGATCTAAACCTGGGATTAACCCATTGCCTATATTCACTCATTAACACACACAATGAATACATGCTCACCTATACATTGTAAACCTGAAATCTGAAATAACTTTGCATCTATACACACATAAACACACATTGTTGTGCCCCTCAAAGTTGAAACTAAACCTGAGATTGCACAGGCACACACACACATAGGATATTGGTCCATTTCAAATCTGAAAATGAAACTTGAAGCCTGGAAATTTGATTGGGATAACCACATGCCTATGCCCTATTGACTCATACAAACCTGGAAACAGAACACTCACACCCTAATCTCATATTAGCACACTGAAACACACTGGTTTCCTATGTTCCTGTCATACTGATTTTCCTATTCCTAACACACAAAACCTGAAAGTTATGTCACACTCACACACACATGGGTAAGTCCCTGTCACATGTATCCTAGCTACACACTAACACATTTACATGCTCTTTCCCACTATCCCTATATATATATATAAAAATAAACAATATATATATATATATATATATATATATATATAATATATAATATATATAGCTAAATGTGTTAGTATGATGAAATAGGGAATTCCTATTGATATATATGTGTGTATAGATATGTATGGAAATTGTATGTGCATAGCCTATGGTATCCTTGTATGGTCTTGGCATATGGTAAATATGCACATGAGTAGTCATATAGACTTGTGTATGGTGTATACTTGCTAGGGTAGACAAGGTTAGGCCTAGTGAGACTTGATTGGGTCTAGGTTGACCTAGCTGACCTAACTTTGACTAGTTAGTTGACTGAAGTTGACCAAGGTTGACTTTGGTCTAGAATTGATCCAATATCATGTAGACTGCATCATAGTAGCTTACTTTATTAGTTGGACATGTTATGACTTGTACCGTTCTTATTAGGAGCCAGACACCACTCCTCAGGCAGTATTTCATTCAGACGTTCAGGATATCAGGCGAGTACATTCTCTGACCGTTTCATCCTTGATAAGATTTATATTTACGCTCTAGATTACTTTACTTGATGCTGTCATGATGTTTAACACGGATTGGTACTATATGGATCCCTTCATGAGATGTTATCCCCCTCGGAAGCATCGGGTTACAGTATGTCATGTGCGTTTCACTTTCATCATATACTCCGGTGCTTTCACCATTCATGTGTACTCTCATGATTCACGGACTCTCATATTCACGGAGCCCTTATGTATACAATCATGTACACCCTATTATGGTCCTTCATGTGATATCATGTGCAATAACATAACATGTCTGGATCTTTGTGTATTGATTAGGGTACGGGGGAGTATAAATGGTCATGTGAACAATTTCAAAGTAGTATACTCATGTACAAACTCTTAGATTACTCATGTGCAAATTCAAGCCGTTCACATGTTCATCTTGTACTCTAAATCACTAGTTCGCTGTTAGTTCTTTATTTATAGTATCTATTTACATTACAGCTCTCTCTTTTACTTCATGTATATTCTGCAGCATTTTATGTATCTTACTCTATTGCATATTTATATTGCTCGCTCCAATCCTGACTGGACCTGTTGAAATTTTACAGACGATACTGAGGAGTTCTGTCCCACTTATTATGGAGCAGGCATAGACAACACATGCGAGCTGGACCCTTAGGAGGATCCAGCACTTGCTGATGACACTACCCCTGTAGACTAGGCTAGTTAGCTAGGCTAGTTCTATTTATCTTCATGTTATATCAGATACACTTGTATATATTGGAGTTTGTACTCTGGATTTATGGAGATGTTTATCTTAGATTTTCAGCTATCTCTCTATCTTGTATTTATCATCTGTGGATTTTGTGTTTCATCTATTCTATCGTATCGTACTTTCTTCCTTAGTTGTGATTGAGTTGTACTTATTTATATCACCTCCATACGGAGTGTATAAACTGTACAGGTACCTTATAACTGTTAGATGTATGTGACCTATGACAGCGTTCTACCGTCGACACTGAGGCGTAGGTTGGACGTAACCACTTCTCGTGCCCTTATACTGGGTGCAGGTTATGACACATTTTTAGTGGTGGCCCATGCAGGTCGAGTTTATGTAGTGGTATTCGAACTAGAGTATCACTACAGCCTGCAGTAGGATTAGGATATATTTTGAAGGTACTCAATTACATTAGGAAAAATACTTAATCAGAATCCTGTTACCTAAAATTTGCTGCATTATTGTCTTTTCTTAAAAATAAACTGTCCTTCCTTGATGTTATCGCTTCATTCTCAGTGATTGTCCTCTCGTTTGATCTGTCTTCAGGATGGTTATGGAGACACGATCTCATCGTCTCGATTGGGAAGACACCACTGAGGGGTCTGCCACTCCTCGTCCTGGTCAGCAGGGCCCCGAGACTGCAGCTCATGTTATGCCAGCTCAGGCTGGGATATCTGCAGCTTATGGGAGCGCACCTCTTCCTACTCCGAGACTTTCCCCAGTCATCCCAAACGTTCTTCAGCAGCAGTCGCCATCAGGATCAGAGGACGTGGCGCGGTTGTTCTCCTTCTTCCAGCAGATAGTAGAAACTTAGCGGCAACAGTTGTTTAAGAGGGGACATGACACTCATGGAGTTAGCAGCAGTGGAGGTCAGGCTAAGAGGCCTCACGTATAGATTCGGCATCAGTATCAGCAGGGGCCTGTTCAGCAGCACCTTTCGGGTCAGGGACATGTATATTTCTACCAGGCATCTAGACAGCAGCAGGATGCTAGGTACAACTTCTGTAAGAAGGCAGGCCATGGGTGGAACGACTGCAGGATGAGGCTTGGCAGATGTTTACTTTGTGGTTCAGCGGAGCATCGATGTAGGGAGTGTCCCGAGAGCCAGACAGCAATGACTTAGGTAGCAGCAGGAGCTAGGGCTCCGACAGAGCAGCCGAGAGGACTACCGTTACAGACGTAGCAGACCCCTAGACACCAGCATGTTACCAGTTGTCCTTTTTGTAGGAAACCAGAGCACGATTGGAGTAAATGTCGAATGAGGTTAGGCAAGTGCCTACTTTACGGAGCATCATTTCACCAGTTAAGAGAGTGTCCCAAGTTTTCTGGACAGACAGCTCAGGGAGCAGGAGCGAGGGCTCCAGTGAGCCATCAGAAGGGACTACCCTTACAGACTCAGCAACAGAGATTCGTGCAGCATCAGGTTAGCGTAGGCCAGCAGGGGCAAGCTTCCGCTATGGCAACTGAGGATGCACAGGCAATAGGAGAGCTTATCGCAGGTTCTGTTTATCTCAATTCTGTTCCTTACCATATTTTAACCATTTCGAAATTCAGTTCCAACAGATCTTGCTTATCGTTCTTGTTCGTAAATAAATCTGATTCTTGGTATTCATTGTCGATTTAATATTTTTTTCTGCCAAGATAAATCATATCGGCTAGGTCACCTCAGTTATGGGATCTAGAATCTTCGATAGTCATGTTAGCTGGCATAGTGAGGACATATAGTCAGATTTTGGACGTATTTTTCGGGTGTGAGAATTTAAGGTTTTTGCTGTCAAGCATGCGACAATACAAAAATTTTAAATACCATGATTCTAGAAGTATGTACCCTAGTCAAGGACTCTATGATTATCGCAGCCTTGCTCACTAGCATGACGAATACTCTGAGTAACATGATTTTGGACAGACGCATATGATTATCAGATTATATCTTGAGAAGGTTTTTAAACATATCATCTCAATCATACCCTTTTGTCGTTATAAAAAAAATTGTATTCCATCATCAAATAACTTAGGAGTAGGGATATTTTAGTTTTGTAGAACTTATTCATATGTAGTTCTTTCATAGTGTAATGATATGACGACTTGTAGGATGTCTGTACCCTAGAGATGATAGTTAGCATTGGTATTAGAATAATAACCCATTGTAGATGATTCCCCTGACCAACCAATTTCCATATAGGATGTTAGTATGTCTTACAGCCTTGATGATTTATTATTTTTTTCCCTTACCCTTTCCAGTTAAGCACCCATGACCTTCGTGTCCTACTCGGACACGCCATCTTGTGCTTCATTATTATCACACGACTTTCTTGATACGCTAGACTCGGATACACAATTCACACTTCACTCTCTTTCAATTGACACTTCATTCCCTAGCTACTTAGGCATATAACCTACAAATTTGATCATGTCCTACATATAGATGAACTACTACACTACCTTACTATCCTGTATACCTGAAGTGTCCACACAAATTGGCACTACACTTTAGCACAGGCCCTGCACTTCACATAACATTCCTTTCATATCCTTGATTCACATGCACTCATTCATTCATGTACTTTACATACTTTTACCACTTGCATATCCTGCAGTATATCATAATAACCATTACATGTCCTGCCCCCTTGTTTTGGTTAATTGCTGCTTGTGCTAGTAAACCTCCATGTTAGGCTAATGCTATGCATTGTGTATATATATTATAGGGATATATGTGATAAGTAATATGGGTTAAGGGGTTCTGCATATATTATATAGATTAGGCATATGAGATGGTTAGTCTATATGTATGCATAGATGATACACTTAGAATAGTGTGGGTTCATAGGGTTACATTAGAGATATATGGGTATTAGAGGGTAAGATATATGGGGTTATGTGAGGTATTTTAGAGTATGTGTTAAGGTTAAGGGTTAGAAGTCATGAGTCTAGTTTAATGTAGAGTATACATGTGTATGTTTGAACTTAGGATTTAGTTGGTCTTGACATTTTTAACACTATAGACTATTTAGGTCTAAACCCTAGAGTAGCCATTGACCCAATAATCCAAGTTGACTTAGTTGACCAGTTTTGACCAAGTACTTGGATGTTGACAACCGGCAGTTGACCATTGACTATGTTTGACTTAGTTGATTAGATATAGGATTAGAAATAGGTTGTTTATTTTATTTGTTTGATCATGTTTGATTATTTAGTAACATGAGACCTTGTTTGTGTTTAGATCGGAGACATGGTTTTTCTGCGGATATCTCCGACTCGTGGTACCATACGTTTTGGTGGAGGTGGAAAGCTTAGCCCGTACTTCATCGGACCTTTCATGATCAGCGGAAGAGTCGATGACTTGGCATACAGGCTAGACTTGCCACTTGTACTAGTGGGTGTCCACGATGTATTCTACGTATCACAGTTGAGACGGTACGTGGCTGAACCTAGCCATGTACTCGATCACTCGGAGATTGAGGTGGGACCTACTCTCAGTTATCCAGAGCAGCCAGTGAGGATTCTGGATCGCCGAGAGAAGGTACTGAGAAACCAGGTGATACCCTTGGTTCGCGTCACATGGAGGCATCATTCTCCAGGAGAGTCTACCTGGGAGGGGGAGGATGAAATGCGCGAGCGATACCCTTATCTTTTTGGACCGTGAGGTATGATTGTCTATCCTTCTCATCTATTAGTTTTGCCTTTTAATTTTGAGAACGAAATTCTTTTAAGGAGGGTAGATTTGCCACTACCATATTTCTAGTTTGAGGGTATTTTTGTCATTTTGAATTTTTTTGAAATTAATATATTTATTGGAATGGTGTGGTTTAATAATTATTTAATTAGTTGCCATGTGTTGTGATTAGCCCTAACCTAGATTGAACCTAACCCAGATTAGTCATAGTTAGTCTTAGTTAGCCATGGTTAGTATTAGTTAGTCATGATTAATTTTGGTTAGTCATGGTTAGTTAGAGCTAACTAGGATGCAACTTAGACTAGTGTGTAAACCTAGATTTTTGGACCCTTGATTTGACTAGATGATAGGAGAGCCATTGATTGATCCCCCAAAACCCTAACCCTAGAAAATAGGGCCGACCACCTAGGGATCCACACCCCCCTATTTAATGCCTCTCAAAATTTCTTGCCTCTTTTATTCATTCTTCCATTTTCAAGAGCAAAGGTTTGTCTCTTCCCTCAACCCTTCCTATTTTGATCATTCCTCATCCATTTTCTTTCAAATCTCTTGCATTGTAATCTGAATATTGTTCCCTTACTATTGGTGGAGGTGAACCTCAGTTTTGGACTCCATAGGAGCTTTGAGCTAGCAAGAAAGGATCTCCATTTTTGAGTTTTCTTGAGAAGGAGCAAGCTATAGGTAACTTTCTATTTAGCCATTAGATTTCCGATTTTTTGGCATATTTGCATAGCCCTAGGTGTCCTCTAGCTGTAGGTATAGATTTCATAATGAGTCGTGTCCCAAACGTGTCCGTATCGGACACGTATCAGCCTACGTGCTGTGGTGTTCGACGTAATGCCACAGTGGGCTTTTTGTCCCTATTTTTGATTTGTTTTTGAATAGGAAATCTCGTTTTCGTGTGGCTTAACACCTTCCTTGTGACTGAGCATGGATCGAGGCCTATTCGTGTCGCCCTAGGGTCGTGGACACGCCCCGCACGCGCGCAGTCGGGCTGTCCTGCTACTCGGGTGCTCGTGCGGGTGTTTTTGGGCACGTGGACATCTGTCCTTGGACACGAAGGGAGGGGCAGTGTCTGACATGACACCCCCAAAGCCTCATGTCCAATGGGTTTGTGTCGAGTGAGAAATTCGACTTACACAGGATACGGGTTCACTGCAGTCTGAACCCAGTTCAGTGTGTTGGGTTCGTGAGCTCTTGGACACGTTCGTGTCCTATTTTTGGATACGATATTGCATGTATAACACGTACACATGTTAGTCACTAACTACCAACCTATTGTTTGTGATTTTATCAAGTTTTTAGCAAATTAATCCATGTATCCCTATTACTGAAACTGTCTAGTATCAGTGAGTTAACTCATTGTTTTCCATTTTCGATTTATATTTAATGTTGATATCATGTAATTAAATATGGTTTAGTTGCTATTACATATAGATAACATGTTAGGGTTTGTAAAGGATTCATTTTGTGATGTATTGATGAGCTGTGTTCGATTTCCCAGTTTCCTGCAGACTGGGTTTATGGTTTACACTTCCTATGTCTAAATGCTTACTTGAACTGTTGATGTGAACCTGAGAATATGGGACTGTCACACATGAGAATACTTATATGTTGTTATCTTTTTTCTGTCATTTGATTACTGGTAATTAGATATCATGTTAGGGTTGTTCATGGCATGAGAATTTATGTTTCATGTTTGTTTTGGGTTGGGAATTCCATCTAACTGATAGCCTAGGATATTGCACACTGTTTTGTTTAAACTCTGAAATTGCAATAAGGATTGGTATTCCCATAATTTTTGTCATTCGATTTAGTTTAAGCCTTGGATTCATTGCTACTGTCACCCTCTTGTACTGAGATCATACATGTTTACACACTGTCAAACCTGGGACTGAGATACTATTGCCATTGTTTTGAACCTATGATCTAAACTTGGGATTAACCCATTGCCTATATTCACTCATTAACACACACAATGAATACATGCTCACCTATACATTGTAAAACTGAAATCTAAAATAACTTTGCATCTATACACACATGAACACACATTGTTGTGCCCCTCACTGTTGAAACTAAACCTGAGATTGCACAGGCACACACACCCACAGAGGACATTGGTCCATTTCAAATCTGAAACTGAAACCTGAAGCCTGGAAATTTGATTGGGATAACCACATGCCTATGCCCCATTGACTCACACAAACCTGGGAACAGAACACTCACACCCTAATCTCACATTAGCACACTAATACACACTGGTTTCCTATGTTCCAGTCACACTGATTTTCCTATTCCTAACACACAAAACCTGAAAGTTATGTCACACTCACACACACATGGGTAAATCCCTGTCACATGTATCCTAGCTACACACTCACACATTCACATGCTCTCTCCCTCTATCCCACTCTGTCTATATATATATATTATATATAGCTAAATGTGTTAATATGATAAAATAGGGAATTCCTATTGATATATATGTGTGTATAGATATGTATAGAAATTGCATGTGCATAGCCTATGGTATCCTTGTATGGTCTTGGTATATGGTAAATATGCACATGAGTAGTCATATAGACTTGTGTATGGTGTATACTTGCTAGGGTAGACAAGGTTAGACCTAGTGAGACTTGATTGGGTCTAGGTTGACCTAGCTGACCTTGCTTTGACTAGTTAGTTGACTGAAGTTAACCAGGATTGACTTTGGTCTAGAATTGCCTCAATATCATGTATACTGCATCATAGTAGCTTACTTTATTAGTTGGACATGTTATGACTTGTACTGTTCTGATTAGGAGCCAGACACCACTCCTCGGGCAGTATTTCATTCAGACGTTCAGGATATCAGGCAAGTACATTCTCTGACCGTTTCATACTTGATAGGATTTACATTTACGCTCTAGATTACTTTACTTGATGCTGTCACGATGTTTAACACGGATTGGTACTATATGGATCCTTTCATGAGATGTTATCCCCCTCGGAAGCATCGGGTTACCGTATGTCATGTGCGTTTCACTTTCATTATGTACTCCGGTGCTTTCACCATTCATGTGCACTCTCGTGATTCACGGACTCTCATGTTCACGGAGCCCTTATGTATACAATCATGTACACCCTATTATGGTCCATCATGTGATATCATGTGCAATAACATAACATGTCTGGATCTTTATGTATTGATTAAGGTACGGGGGAGTATAAATGGTCATGTGAACAATTTCAAAGTAGTATACTCATGTACAAACTCTTAGATTATTCATGTGCAAATTCAAGCCGTTCACATGTTCATCTTGTACTCTAAATCACTAGTACGCTGTTAGTTCTCTATTTATAGTATCTATTTACATTACAGCTCTCTCTTTCACTTCATGTATATTCTACAGCGTTTTATGTATCTTACTCTATTGCATATTTATATTGCTCACTCCAATCCTGACTGGACCTGTTGAAATTTTACAGACGATACTAAGGAGTTCTGTCCCACTTATTATGGAACAGGCATAGACAACACATGCGAGCTGGACCCTCAGGAGGACCCAGCACTTGCTGATGACACTACCCCTGTAGACTAGGCTAGTTAGCTAGGCTAGTTCTATTTATCTTCATGTTATGTCAGATACACTTATATATATTAGAGTTTGTACTCTGGATTTATGGAGATATTTATCTTAGAATTTTAGCTATCTCTCTATCTTGTATTTATCATCTGTGGATTTTGTGTTTCATCTATTCTATCGTATCGTACTTTCTTCTTTAGTTGTGATTGAGTTGTACTTATTTATATCACCTCCATTCGGAGTGTATAAACTGTACAGGTACCTTATAACTGTTAGATGTATGTGACCTAGGACAGCGTTCTACTGCTGACACTGAGGCATAGGTTGGACGTAACCACTTCTCGTACCCTTATACTAGGTGCAGGTCATAACATATTTTTAGTGGTGGCCCATGCAGGTCGAGTTTATGTAGTGGTATTCGAATTAGAGTATCACTACAGCCTGTAGTAGGATTAGGATATATTTTGAAGGTACTCAATTACATTAGGAAAAACACTTAATCAGATTCCTGTTACCTAAAATTTGCTATATTATTGTCTTTCCTTAAAAATAAATTGTCCTCCCTTGATGTTATCGCTTCATTCTCAGTGATTGTCCTCTCGTTTGATCTGTCTTCAGGATGGTTATGGAGATACGATCTCATCGTCTCGATTTGGAAGACACCACTGAGGGGTCTGTCACTCCTCGTCCTGGTCAGCAGGGCCCCGAGACTGCAGCTCATGTTATGCCAGCTCAGGCTGGGATATCTGTAGCTTATGGGAGTGCACCTCTTCCTACTCCGAGACTTTCCCCAGTTATCCCAAACGTTCTTCAGCAGCAGTCGCCATCAGGATCAAAGGACGTGGCACGGTTGTTCTCCTTCTTCCAGCAGATAGTGGAAACTTAGCGGCAACAGTTGTTCAAGAGGGGACATGACACTCATGGAGTTAGCAGCAGTGGAGGTCAGGCTAAGAGGCCTCACGTACATATTCGGCATCAGTATCAGCAGGGGCCTGTTCAGCAGCACCTTCAGGGTCAGGGACGTGCATATTTTTACCAGGCATCTTGACAGCAACAGGATGCTAGGTACAACTTCTGTAAGAAGGCAGGCCATGGGTGGAACGACTGCAGGATGAGGCTTGGCAGGTGTTTACTTTATGGTTCAGCGGAGCATCGGTATAGGGAGTGTCCCGAGAGCCAGACAGCAATGACTTAGGTAGCAACAGAAGCTAGGGCTCCGACAGAGCAGCCGAGAGGACCACCGTTACAGACGTAGCAGACCCCTAGACAGTAGCATGTTACCAGTTGTCCTTTCTGTAGGAAACCAGAGCACGATTGGAGTAAATGCCGAATGAGGTTAGGCAAGTGCCTACTTTACAGAGCATCATATTACCAGTTAAGAGAGTGTCCCAAGTTTCCTGGACGGACAGCTCAGGGAGCAGGAGCGAGGGCTCCGGTGAGCCATCAGAAGGGACTACCCTTACAGACTCAGCAGCAGAGATTCGCGCAGCATCAGGTTGGAGTAGGCCAGCAGGGGCAAGCTTCCGTTATGGTAACTGAGGATGCACAGGTAGTAGGAGAGCTTATCGCAGGTTCTGTTTATCTCAATTCTGTTCCTTACCATATTTTAACCATCTCGAAATTCAGTTCCAACAGATCTTGCTTATCGTTCTTGTTCGTAGATAAATCTGATTCTTGGTATTCATTGTCGATTTAATATTTTTTTCTGCCAAGATAAATCATATGGGCTAGGTCACCTCAGTTATGGGATCTAGAATCTTCGATAGTCATGTTAGCTGGCATAGTGAGGATATATAATCAGATTTTGGACATATTTTTCGGGTGTGAGAATTTAAGATTTTCGCTGTCAAGCATGCGACAATGCAAAAATTTTAAATACCATGATTCTAGAGGTATGTACCCTAGTCAAGGACTCTATGATTATCGTAGCCTTGCTCACTAGCATGACGAAGAATCTGAGTAACATGATTTTGGACAGATACATATGATTATCAGATTATATCTTGAGAAGGTTTTTAAACATATCATCTCAATCATACCCTTCTGTCGTTATAAAAAATTGTATTTCATCATCAAATAACTTAGGAGTAGGGATATTTTAGTTTTGTAGAACTTATTCATATGTAGTTCTTTCATAGTGTAATGATATGACGACTTGTAGGGTGTCTGTACCTAGAGATAATAGTTAGAAATGTTATTAGAATAATAACCCATTGTAGATGATTCCCCTGACCAACCAATCTCCATATAGGATGTTAGTATGTCCTACAGCCTTGATGATTTATTATTTTTTTCCCTTACCCTTTCCAGTTAAGTACCCATGACCTTCGTGTCCGGACACGCCATCTTGTGCTTTATCATTATCACACGACTTTCTTGACACGCTAGACTCGGATACACAATTCACACTTCACTCTCTTGCAATTGACACTTCATTCCCTAGCTACTTAGGCATATAACCTACAAATTTGATCATGTCCTACATATAGATGAACTACTACACTACCTTAGTATTCTGTATACCTGAAGTGTCCACACAAATTGGCACTGCACCTTAGCACAGGCCCTGCACTTCACATAACATTCCTTGCATATCCTTGATTCACATGCACTCATTCATTCATGTACTTTACATACTTTCACCACTTGCATATCCTGCAGTATATCATAATAACCATTGCATGTCCTGTCCCCTTGTTTTGGTTAATTGTTGCTTGTGCTAGTAAACCTCCATGTTAGGCTAATGCTATGCGTTGTGTATATGTATTATAGGGATATATGTGATAAGTAATATGGGTTAAGGGGTTCTGCATATATTATATAGATTAGGCATATGAGATGGTTAGTCTATATGTATACATAGATGATACACTTAGAATAGTGTGGGTTCATGGGGTTACATTAGAGATATATGGGTATTAGAGGGTAAGATATATAGGGTTATGTGAGGTATTTTAGAGTATGTGTTAAGGATAAGGGTTAGAAGTTATGAGTCTAGTTTAATGTAGAGTATACATGTGTATGTTTAAACTTAAGATTTTGTTGGTCTTGACATTTTTAACACTATAGACTATTTAGGTCTAAACCCTAGAGTAGCCATTGACCCAATAGTCCAAGTTGACTTAGTTGAGCAGTTTTAACCAAGTACTTGGATGTTGACAACCGGCAGTTGACCATTGACTATGTTTGACTTAGTTGATTAGATATAGGATTAGAAGTAGGTTATTTGTTTTATTTGTTTGATCATGTTCGATTATTTAGTAACATGAGACCTTGTTTGTGTTTAGATCGGAGACATGGTTTTTCTGCGGATATCTCCGACTCGTGGTACCATACGTTTTGGTGGAGGTGGAAATCTTAGCCCGCGCTTCATCGGACCTTTCATGATCAGCGGGAGAGTCGGTGACATGGCATACAGGCTAGACTTGCCACCTACACTAGTGGGTGTCCACGACGTATTCCACGTATCACAGTTGAGACGGTACGTGGCTGAACCTAGCCATGTACTCGATCACTCGGAGATTGAGGTGGGACCTACTCTCAGTTATCCAGAGCAGCCAGTGGGGATTCTGGATCGCCGAGAGAAGGTACTGAGAAACCAGGTGATACCCTTGGTTCGCGTCACATGGAGGCATCATTCTCCAGGAGAGTCTACTTGGGAGCGGGAGGATAAAATGCGCGAGCAATACCCTTATCTTTTTGGACCGTGAGGTATGATTGTCTATCCTTCTCATCTATTAGTTTCGCCTTTTAATTTTGAGGACGAAATTCTTTTAAGGAGGGTAGATTTGCCACTACCACATTTCTAGTTTGAGGGTATTTTGTCATTTTGAAATTTTTTGAAATTAATATATTTATTGGAATGGTGTGGTTTAATAATTATTTAATTAGTTGCCATGTGTTGTGATTAGCCCTAACCTAGATTGAACCTAACCCAGATTAGTCATAGTTAGTCTTAGTTAGCCATGGTTAGTATTAGTTAGTCATGATTAATTTTGGTTAGTCATGGTTAGTTAGAGCTAACTAGGATGCAACTTAGACTAGTGTGTAAACCTAGATTTTTGGACCCTTGATTTGACTAGATGATAGGAGAGCCATTGATTGATCCCCCAAAACCCTAATCCTAGAAAATAGGGCCGACCACCTAGGGATCCACACCCCCCTATTTAATGCCTCTCAAAATTTCTTGCCTCTTTTATTCATTCTTCTATTTTCAAGAGCAAAGGTTTGTCTCTTCCCTCAACCCTTCCTATTTTGATCATTCCTCATCCATTTTCTTTCAAATCTCTTGCATTGTAATCTGAATATTGTTCCCTTACTATTGGTGGAGGTGAACCTCAGTTTTGGACTCCATAGGAGCTTTGAGCTAGCAAGAAAGGATCTCCATTTTTGAGTTTTCTTGAGAAGGAGCAAGCTATAGGTAACTTTCTATTTAGCCATTAGATTTTCAATTTTTGGCATATTTGCATAGCCCTAGATGTCCTCTAGCTGTAGGTATAGATTTCATGATGAGTCGTGTCCCAAACATGTTCGTATCGTACACCTATCAGCCTACGTACTGTGGTTTTCGACGTAATGCCACAATGGGCTTTTTGTCCCTATTTTCGATTTGTTTTTGAATAGGAAATCTCGTTTTCGTGTGGCTTAACACCTTCCTTGTGACTGAGCATGGATCGACACCTATTCGTGTCGTCCTAGGGTCGTGGAAACGCCCCGCGCGCGTGCAGCCGGGCTGTCCTGCTACTTGGGTGTTCGTACGGGTGTTTTTGGGTACGTGGACATGTGTCCTTGGATACGAAGGGAGGGGCAGTATCTGACATGACACCCCCAAAGCCTCGTGTCGAATGGGTTTGTGTCGAGTGAGAAATTCGACTTGCACATGAAACGGGTTCACTGCAGTCTGAACCCAGTTCAGTGTGTTGGGTCCGTGAGCTCTTGGACACGTTCGTGTCCTGATTTTGGACACGATATTGCATGTATAACACGTACACATGTTAGTCACTAACTACCAACCTATTTTTTGTGATTTTATCAAGTTTTTAGCAAATTAATCCATGTATCCCTATTTACTGAAACTGTCTAGTATCAGTGAGTTAACTCACTGTTTTTCATTTTCGATTTATATTCAACGTTGATAGCATATAATGAAATATGGTTTAGTTGCTATTACATATAGATAACATGTTAGGGTTTGTAAAGGATTCATTTTGTGATGTATTGATGAGTTGTGTTCGATTTCCTAGTTTCCTGTAAACTGGGTTTATGGTTTACACTTCCTATGTCTAAATGCTTACTTGAACTGTTGATGTGAACCTGAGAACATGGGACTGTCACACATGAGAATACTTATATACTGTTATCTTTTTTCTGTCATTTGATTACTGGGAATTAGATATCATGTTAGGGTTGTTCATGGCATGAGAATTTATGTTTCATGTTTGTTTTGGGTTGGGAATTCCATCTAACTGATAGCCTAGGATATTGCACACTGTTTTTTTAAACTCTGAAATTGCAATGAGGATTGGTATTCCCATAATTTCTGTCATTCGATTTAGTTTAGGCCTTGGATTCATTGCTACTGTCACCCTCTTGTACTGAGATCATACATGTTCACACACTGTCAAACCTGGGACTGAGATACTATTGCTACTGTTTTGAACCTATGATCTAAACCTGGGATTAACCCATTGCCTATATTCACTCAATAACACACACAATGAATACATGCTCACCTATACATTGTAAACCTGAAATCTGAAATAACTTTGCATCTATACACACATGAACACACATTGTTGTGCCCCTCAATGTTGAAACTAAACCTGAGATTGCACAGGCACACACACACACACACACAGAGGATATTGGTCCATTTCAAATCTAAAACTGAAACTGAAACTTGAAGCCTGGAAATTTGATTGCGATAACCACATGCCTATGCCCTATTGACTCATACAAACCTGGAAACAGAACACTCACACCCTAATCTCATATTAGCACAATGATACACACTGGTTTCCTATGTTCCTGTCACACTGATTTTCCTATTCCTAACACACAAAACCTGAAAGTTATGTCACACTCACACACACATGGGTAAGTCCCTGTCACATGTATCCTAGCAACACACTCACACATTCACATGCTCTTTCCCTCTATCCCTATATATATATATATATATATATATATATATATATATATATATATATATATATATAAACAATATATATATATATATAAATAAACAATATATATATATATATATATATATATATATATATATAATATTTAGCTAAATGTGTTATGCACATACAATTTCCATACATATCTATACACACATATATATCAATAGGAATTCCTTATTTTATCATACTAACACATTTAGCTATATATATATTATATATTTTATATATATATATATATATATATATATATAAAATATATATATAATATATAATATATATATATAGCTAAATGTGTTAGTATGATAAAATAGGGAATTCCTATTGATATATATGTGTGTATAGATATGTATGGAAATTGTATGTGCATGGCCTATGGTATCCTTGTATGGTCTTGGCATATGGTAAATATGTACATGAGTAGTCATATAGACTTGTATATGGTGTATACTTGCTAGGGTAGACAAGGTTAGGCCTGGTGAGACTTGATTGGGTCTAGGTTGACCTAGCTGACCTAACTTTGACTAGTTAGTTGACTGAAGTTGACCAGGGTTGACTTTGGTCTAGAATTGATCCAATATCATGTAGACTGCATCATAGTAGCTTACTTTATTAGTTGGACATGTTATGACTTGTACCGTTCTTATTAGGAGCCAGACACCACTCCTCAGGCAGTATTTCATTCAGACGTTCAGGATATCAGACGAGTACATTCTCTGACCGTTTCATACTTGATAGGATTTATATTTACGCTCTAGATTACTTTACTTGATGTTGTTACGATGTTTAACACGGATTGGTACTATATGGATCCCTTCATGAGATGTTATCCCCCTCGGAAGCATCGGGTTACAGTATGTCATGTGCGTTTCACTTTCATCATGTACTCCGGTGATTTCCCCATTCATGTGCACTCTCGTGATTCACGGACTCTTATGTTCACGGAGCCCTTATGTATACAATCATATACACCCTATTATGGTCCTTCATGTGATATCATATGCAATAACATAACATGTCTGGATCTTTGTGTATTGATTAGGGTACGGGGGAGTATAAATGGTCATGTGAACAATTTCAAAGTAGTATACTCATGTACAAACTCTTAGATTACTCATGTGCAAATTCAAGCCGTTCACATGTTCATCTTGTACTCTAAATCACTAGTTCGCTGTTAGTTCTCTATTTATAGTATCTATTTACATTACAGCTCTCTCTTTCACTTCATGTATATTCTGCAGCATTTTATGTATCTTACTCTATTGCATATTTATATTGCTCGCTCCAATCCTGACTGGACCTGTTGAAATTTTACAGACGATACTGAGGAGTTCTGTCCCACTTATTATGGAGCATGCATAGACAACACATGCGAGCTGGACCCTTAGGAGGACCCAGCACTTGCTGATGACACTACCCCTGTAGACTAGGCTAGTTAGCTAGGCTAGTTCTATTTATCTTCATCTTATGTCAGATACACTTGTATATATTGGAGTTTGTACTCTGGATTTGTGGAGATGTTTATCTTAGATTTTCAGCTATCTCTCTATCTTGTATTTATCATCTGTGGATTCTATGTTTCATCGTTTCTATCGTATCGTACTTTCTTTCTTAGTTGTGATTGAGTTGTAATTATTTATGTCACCTCCATTCGGAGTGTATAAACTGTACAGGTACCTTATAACTGTTAGATGTATGTGACCTAGGACAGCGTTCTACCGTCGACACTACGGCGTAGGCTGGACGTAACCACTTCTCGTGCCCTTACACTAGGTGTGGGTCGTGACAGATTTACTTTTACTTTATTTCAGTTATTTATATTCAGTTCATTTATATGCTGTAAGATTTATATCACTGTGCGTCCAAGTCACACTTGGGTGCAAGCGACTGTATCGATCGTTTTACTTGTTTTTGTTCTATTTTTTTGTATTGGCTTTGCTTTAACGATCACCCATTGTAGATGAGGTATTGGTATATGTCATATGGCCTTGACACATGCTTTACCACATCTTGTGAGTCACATGTAGGACACGAACTAGCGTAGTCGGCTGGCCACCGATACGTATGAGACGTGCGATGGTTAGGAGTAACTGTCAATAGAATTGTATGTTTAGTAGACTTGGCAGTTACTAGAGGTTCAAATAAGTCATGGAAATGACATAGTTAGGCATTGGATAAGAAGAACAGTTCCTCGATGTATGGGCCATATATGCACTTACTATTGTACCTGAAGCTCTACCGGAGACGCTGGTTCACCCTATTAATACTGATTCCCTCTGACGGTCATGGAGCATTATGGACGTATTCTATTACTTATTCCCTCTGGCAATCATGGTGCTTTAGGGACGTATTCTATTACTGATTCCCTCTGACGTTCACAGAGCGTTATGGACATAGGCACCTGGTTCTCGAATAAAAGGGACGATGCCAATGCTATATAGCCAGAGTGCCCATATGTTGGAGATTGTTCTTAATTGCATTATCACTGTAGAACGGTTAGGCACCCTATTTCATGCACCTTTCTTTTTATTTATTATATATCACAGTTTATATGGCATGTTCATTATGTATCTTGTTACGTCCCTCTAAGGACCTGGTGATCTCTCCCGGTGTGTACTTTTATGATTTTTACTGGTGTCCTAGACAAGGCCGTGATCTTCTCCATTCTTTCGAAGAAGATTGCTCTTGGATCGTCTTGCTACTTTTATTTCTCATTCTTCCCTTGTATTGTTCTTCTCATTTAAATGGTTGGTAGTGGATCTGCCTCTGCCCAACTTTTGTACAAATGACGAATTCAGAGTTGATTTTATTATATATTTATTCTCTTATTGTGGACAAAATTTAGTAGTCATAGTTTACTGCATTTTACAGCTTATGTATAACTACAAAGATTCCATATATTCGAGTATACTTTGTATGTTTGCAGCTGGCATGTCTACGTACTTAGTCCTAAGTATTTTGGGACTGGGCATTACATGTTTTTGTGGTGGTCTATACAGGTCGAGTTTATCACTTCGGTTACTTTACTGTACCGATGTGGGCCTGCAAATAGGATTAGAATATAGGAATCTCATCCATATGCTTGACCTTGACCTCCTCCCTTAATATCCAATTTCGAACTCTCGTTTGCCTTCTTTGATTTGCATCCTGCCTGAACTCTTTCTACCATAATTCTTATCTTCCTTTCGTGCTTGATAAAGGTTAGAAAGATGACTCATACTAGGTATACGCATTATATGTTGCTCAAACACGCTATTAGTTGAACTCTTATAAGTTTGGTAGAATGCATCATGACCGATCATCCTCTTTTTAAATACAACCCCTTTAAAGAGAATACCTGGACTATAGAGCTTAAAGGTCCATATACCATTAGTTCAACCAAGGCCTTAGATAAGAAAACGGTAGGACAATTGTAGAGACACGATCATCGGACGAGTCTTAGAGTTTGATGAACTTGAACTAATTGTATTTTCTTTCAATCATAAATCTCGAGTAGTTATATTTTTGACTATCTTGACTAACGCTGCTATTATAGCCCAGTTTTGGCAAGCTTATTCATTATCGAGCTTGTTCAAGACACATGTTTATTGGGGACGCCTATGAACATATTGTCTAATTAGAATCGGTGTATTATGGTCTGATCAACCTTTGTGCACTTAGTTCGCCCTTCATTTGATTATTCCACGTGGATTGAGATATAGATGCCACTAGGATCTCATCCGCAACTGTCTTGACAACTCCCTTTGAATTACTCAATCGCTTTGAACACCGTATTTGTACTCGATGACATCTCCCTCGAACTCTCTATTGTTTTTCGTCACCTATCTCAGAAAAATAAACGCCAGTAGACCCAAAGTATACCCTATGGCCATGAAAGTTATTATATACACAAGTGCAGCTACCATCGGCCAAGCCATGTAACTACAACCTTGCCTTGAGTTACTCGTCCTCCCCTTGGCCCTAAAACTACTATTTTGACCTTCTATTCATTGGAATTTGAAAATGATTAGAACCGTTCCTTGATCAAAATACCAACCTACGAGATTATCTATTCTCAAAAGAACCAATTATTATGAGTCTCTAATTAATTTCTCTTGATTTTGCGATAACTAGCAACCTTATGCCTTACCCAAACCCTTACCCGACCACGCCCTGCAGTTTAGACATGAGATAGATAAAAAAGCAAGGACAAACATTTACCATAACTATGATAGACACCCATCCCGAGATTAGGGATCCAGCAGCTATTATTCTAGTTATACGATTTTATTATTAAGACATGACTTAGTTGTTAGAGATCTTTTGTATGACGTGCCTTAGAGTTCATGACCCCTCATCGATAAATCTCTTATACTATGGAAGAGTGGATCATTCTATTTTATCGACTCGTGTATCGTTGTAAGCAATAGTTTCCATTTATTAGAAATTAGGGTGCGATCCTCGAATTTGGTTCATATCTACCGTATTACATTTCCTATTACATTGTATAGTATTCTTCCATAATCAAAAATCAAGGAACGATATTACGATTTTGATTTCCTAACTTCATTAATCATAGAATCATGCCTAGGTGTAATTTCTAGAAAGTAACTTTTGGAGTGTATAGGTTGTGATTCCTTCAAAATTTTAGGATTTACTAGATTATCGATTGATTAGGATAAGTTGGTTCTCACTAGGAGGATAAATTAGTCCCACTTGAGCACCCACTTTTTATCTAGATTATTTGGTGTCCTCGAGCGTGACATTGCTATTCAGAGCATGAGATCAGTGGTTACCTTCCAACAAATTTTATATGGAAGACCTAGACGAGCCTACCTTTATTTAGGCATATCATGTGCCACTCAAACACGTCCCCTTATACTCTATTTTTATGATACGACTTTCGAGTCACAAAATAACTATAAACCTTACCATGATATTATTGTCCTTTTCGACTTCAATTAGATATCCAAGCTCGACTCAAATCTTTTGACCCAATATATGGTTGTGATCTACTCGAAGCCCACAACGCACATGCTACTGGTGTGCCACACAATTGAGGCCCCATGTGCTACTTAAACTTAAAAGTCATAGAAGGAGCATTTTGGCTTAAAGAAACTAGTTAACCAACCCGAGCAGCAAATAGCTCAACCACTTGAGTTGGAACCTATTTTATGTTACCCTAACCTAATTGGAGTGGTTCAAACAAATTTTGGCATCGTGTCCAGCCAATATAGATTAAAAAGCAAGATTCATTCAATCAAGGATCGATGCCCAACTAGGGAACCCATTAAGACCCAGTTAAACCTATTCATGCATATTTCCGTATTTGCGCTATAAAACCAAATTTTACGAAATAGGTCCCTACACCTTTTTATGTAGTCTCCATCTCTTGGTACACAAATTCTCCTTCCTAATTTCAAAATCGTATTCCTTCGTAGCCATGTTATGCGATGAATGGAATTCCGTTGTACCAACTTTTTCGGTTAGGCTTGACCAAGACCTCCCATACTGCTTTGATAAAATGTGGCCAATATATGAGCAATATTGAATAAATAATACCTAGGCTTCCCTTAGAGTTTGTGACTACGATAAGAAGTACCTCATATCTTCATACACCTCCTTAGAATTTGTTCTTCTTAGAAGTCCTATCGCAGTGCTTTCCGCGATTAACCAATTTCTATAAGTTGGGTAAAATCTTGAACTTAGTATACTCTATCTTTGAGAATGGATGCCAAACCTAGGTTCCATTCATGACCATCCTTCCATCTGTTAGGAAGTTGTGTAATGCACTTACATTGCTTTGCTCGTGCGTTTAGATATCCGAGGTAAAAGATCGCAACCTTGGTTCTCCATTTCCATTATATCATAGAATCGAATCTTAGTTTCAATTTTGAGGACAAAATTTCAGAAGTGTATAGGCAAACCTCCCTAAAGAACTAGCTAATGATTAGGATAGATTGGTTGCAATTGAACCAATAAAATAGTGGTTCACAACGTCCACACCTGTCTGTATCAATTGATACTCTCTACCGCGACTTTGTTATTGGGAGCACAACACTAGCATTTTCCTTCTAATAAATTTTACACTCATGAACTAGATCAGTCAAGCTACACACATGACATATATGTCCCACACAAACGCACCCTCTTGTGCTCCATTTCAATTACACCACATGTATGACGCATTTTCCTTTAGCACAAACCATAGATGTCTATTTTGTCCTTTTGATCTTCAACCATGCAAATATGGACCCATCAACATAGAATAAACTGAATACCCATGATATATGCAAGACGCATCACACCTATGATATATGCATTCCACCCAAGCAAGCACATACCTCATACAGGATACCCAACACCAACCCGCATACCCTAGTCATTATGACTAAAATATTCTACACTTATCTAATCATATTCTATAGCAAGGTTCTTTAATTATTATAGATTCTCATCTCTTGGCCCATGAACTCATCTTTTCCTAAATTTCTTCAATCTCATCTCTTAGTACCTATGTTAGACGAAGACTGAAATATCTCTTGAACCGACACGTTCTAGTATATTCAAACAAGTAATTCCTACTATCTTGTACGAGGTTATAATTCTTTTATAGAATCTATTAACTAAGAACGCCATGGTAATATCGAGGCTCCCTTTAGGATCCGTGCTTGCAGCCAGAAGTGTCCACTACTCTCATGCCACTCCTTAGAAATTATGAGCCCCTGTTTTTCAAAAAATTTATTTAATTAGTGTTAATTAATTTTTAATGTCATATTTAGCCTTAAAATATTTATTAGGATTTTTAGGAATTTTTCTAGAATTTTTAAATGATTTTTAAATGAGTTTTAAATACAAAAATATTATTTTGCAATTAATTTAAATATTTTAATATCTGTTTGTAATTTTTAGAATTGTTTTAATATAGTTATGTAATTTATTAAATTGTTACAATAGCATTTTGTAATTAATCAATTGTTTTTAAATGTGGAATGCAAATTTTATATTTGCATTTAGTCTGTTAGGGACCTTTGTGTAATAACCTAAACTCTAGGGGTTTTTTTGTAATTCCTAATCTACCCACCCCCGACGACCAGGCTGTCCCCCGACTGCCCGACGACCGCCGACTCGCTTTTCTCCGCCATTTTCGGCCAGCACACCGCCTACAACCGACTTCCCTTCCCTATAAATGAAGCCCTAGACTAAACCCTAACCCTAGAACAACCCCACGACCACCCAGCCACCCCCTTTCTTCCCCGACAGCCTAACCCTAACCCTAACTCCGGCGAACCTTCGTCCAGCCTCACCGACGAACGTCACCGCCCCTAACCACCCTCATCTGACTCGCCGCACCGAGGCGAGTCGATCGCCGCCTGAGCGCCACCGTCCCATCGCCTCCTCCGCCGTCCACGGCCTTCGAAACCCTCACCAACCGCCGGACACGTAAGTGGCAGTAACGAATCGTGTCGTACGTGTCTCGAATCCACGTATGTGGTTCGCCAGGACACGGGGACCCTAGTCCAGTGCTTGGACACGCGAATCGATACTCGTGCGAGTCGTGCATAGCACGGACACGCAGACTCTGTGTCCCAAACTGTCTTGACACAGAGTGATTTTTCGAGTGTACTGTTATTTAACTTAAAACCTAAATAAAATAAATCTAATCCTAACCCTAATACAACGAACGGGCTGACCCCTTGGCCAGCCCGACCCGACTCAGAAACCCGACCCATAGGGCCGAGTTCGAGCCCCCCTTTGCGCTGTTCTTTTATTTCTTTTTCTTTTTCTTTTGTTTTTCTTTTGTTTTATTATTTATATATATATATATATATATATATATATATATATATATATATATATATATATATATATATATATATATGAATTATTATATATATTGTATTATATATATACATAAATGCTATATTTTTATATATAAATATATTTTATACTTTATTATATTATATATGTGTATATATATATATATATATATATATATATATATATATATATATATATATATATATATATACATATATATATATATTTTACATGTGTATATATATATATATATATATATATATATATATATATATATATATATATATATATATATATATATATACAAAAATACACATATATATATATATATATATATATATATATATATATATATATATATATATATATATATATATATATATATATATATATATATATATATATATATATATATACTTTATAGTTAAGTATTTTCTTATATATATATATATGTATTTTTAACATATGTATGTATATATCCATTATGTAAATATCTATATATTTATATGTATATATAAATATTGTAGATATACATTTTATATATGTATTTCACTCTACCTAGTGTAAATTATTATTATGTAAATATACTTGTCATATTTTTATGACTACTATGTATAATTTTCCCCTATTAAAACATTAGTATTTATTATGTATTTTTACGTCTTTATATTTTTTGTGTATTTAAATTACTGCAACCATTTGGTGTCCAAGCCTAGCATGGGTTTTTGGGCCCAAATGTGTTTTCACACATTCAAGACCTGTACAAGTCATATTGGACTTGATTCATGGCATTGGGTCCTGTATTTGAACTTTGGTTCAAATTATGTACATGGACAAAATACGCAGATAATTAATTATTTAATTTCAATTGTGTGCAATGCTGTTTTTGAATTTCTAAAAATACTTTAATTGCTGTTAAAATTCTGAAAAAAATAATATTTAGATACTATGTTAATTTAGCTAATTTAGTATAATTTTTACAGTATTTAATTTGCAGTTTTGCCACTATTTTGGCATATGAAACCAGAACTCATTTTCTGTGTACTTTGGAAAACTGATTTTTATAAAATACTTGTACTGGTTAATAAATTCCAGAAAAATTATAATAAATTTCTATAATTAACAAAGATCATTTTAGTACTTTATTTTATGTAAAATTGAGCTTTTTGTCTATCTCAAAAATTGTTGGAACATAATGTTCAATTGATTTACTTATTGAATAATTACGACTTGCAATTTTTTGTGTTATTTTGAGTTATAGCTGTATTGAACCTCACCCCTCACTAGTGTAAAGACCCTAGAAAGTTATTTATAGTAGTGTGTCACCCCACATTGGTCTCCTATGCTAAAGTCATCATTTTGGCTAGGTGCCCAGTCACAAGTCGTGTTGCACCAATTAGTGTCTTAGTATTTTAGCTTAGTGTAAAAACTAAGTTTATGTATTTATTTCTACAGTGACGAGTTACCAGACATCTATAGCACTTTTATCGCAGCTTGCTTGCTTTGCTTTGCTAGAGGCAAGTACTTTCTATAAACTTTACATACTGCTATAACAATAAACTGCAATTTACCAACCATGTTAAATGCTGATCCTTGGGGTAGCAAGTTAGAACTTTACATGTTGTATTACTTTTAGTCTCTGCCATATTTAGACAGTATCTCATATCTCTCACATGTTTAAATAACGGATTAAGGGGAAACTGTTAGTATTGTACGTGAACATGACCCCTTTCTCCGTATGTATTTACCGCGCTCGGTGACATTCTATATGTGACCTTGCCGTATGTTCTGATCTCGCATTTGTGTATGGATATACACCGATGTCGTTCGTGTACGTATGTACATACCAGAAAACTTGATATGTGTCGCTGTACATCCTATTCACCTATTGACCGATTCACGTACATGCTACGGTTTTAAACTTTTAAACTATATGTTGTCATTTCTAAAAGAACCAATTAAACCATGATATGCCATGATTCCAGTTTATTACATTCATGTTCATGCTTTGTATATTTAGTTTGCTAGAATCAGTACTTGCTCCCGTCCTGACAGGATAACGTTATAGGTATCCTTACTGAGGAGGAGTTACTCTGCGACTCATATTATGGAGATACTGCCGAGGACCCGGCTTTGCTTTACGAGGATGTACCTGCAGGAAAACTCGCCTAGTTTGCATAGTCACTTGGGATACTTAGTGTAGTCATGTATTAGACTACGTATTTTATGACTGGACATGTATCCAGTTTTACATTTCAGACTTGTACTTTGGACTTATTACTATATGAGACGACTTTTGTGTTTGGAGCATTTATGACTTTTATTCACTTATAGAACTGTTAGCACATTTAGTCTTATCTTGTTATCTCTAGAATAGCTTACTGCATTTTATCCCAAACGCAGGCTGGACATGACTCGGCCCGGCTCGACAATTTGGGTAACGGGTCGTGACATGTTTTTAGTGGTGGCCCATGCAGGTCCTGACTAAATTGTTTGGTTACGTTATTGTACCAAGCATGCCTGCAATTAGGAACTTAAGGTAATTAGACAACAATAGGAATGACGCTTAGAACACCTAGAGGAATGCTAGGATTGCAACATAGGAAATACATCATATGCTTGCTATTATAATTAGATTTTCTTGCCTATGATTGCTTACTTTAAACAAGTCTTTTTAAGTCCCTTTTTTATTGTAATTAGATGGTGCTTACTCGTTCATCCCAGTACGTCATACCTGAGAATGGCGCACTCCATATCCAGTCAGCTGACCAGTTGACTGATACACCCCCACCTCCACCTACCACATTCCTCCACTCCACAGATCCACAAACCCAGATGCCTCTACCACCTTCCACATCACAGGCCCAGCAGGACCCAATACTTCCACCACCCCCTATCACTATACCTACCCAGGCTTTCGTCATACTCGACGAGAACCAACTGCTAACTCTGATCCAGGGGTTCCTAACAACCTATCAGGAGTAGACTACCCTACTCCGCTAGAGCATAGAGCGTTCTGAGGAACGTACCGTGGTCCCACCACCTGTAGAGCCACGGCAGAGAGCGGGGATGATCAAGAACTTCATGGGTCTGAACCCCAAGGAGTTCTCAGGGACTGAGGGTATAGTAGTAGCAGATGACTGGCTAGACTCGGTGGAGAGGAAGCTCCTTGGAGTTAGGATGCCGGGTGACCTCCAGGTCGAGGCAACGGGATTTCTGCTAATAGACTTGGCAGGAGTCTGGTTCCGGAATAAGCCGTTGTTTGCGAGAGGGAGGGCCACTTAGGATCAGTTCAAGACCCAGTTCAAGATGAAATTCTTCTCGACCACTGCTAGAGTAGCCATGGGGCTACGATTCCAGAACATCCAGTAGGAGAACCGTTCTGTTGATGAGTATACGGCAGAGTTTAGTCGCTTGAGCCATTTTGCTCCTAGTCTAGTTGCAGATCCAAAGGAGATGACCCGTAGGTTTTGCCATGGTCTAGTTCCAGACATCGGCATTCTTATAGTGGCGAACGGTATGACTGACTACTACCAGATCCTAGAGTTGGCCCGGAGCATTGAGGAGCATCTTCTGCCTAGCAAGAGACCGGCTTCTGTACATCATGAGGGACCGTCCAAGCGTCAGGCTTTCCAGCAAAGTGCACCGACGCCGCACCAGCAGACATACCGTCCCCCTACACCACATCATCAGACCCCGCCAGTTAGAGCCCCGGGACCCCGACAGCAGCCGAAGGAAGCTTTTTGTGTATACTGTAAGAGGCCAGGCCACGACTCTCTCGTTTGTAGGAAGAGGTTGGGTCAGTGTTTGGCTTGTGGGTCTCCCACCCATCAGCTTCGAGAGTGCCCAGTAGCGAAGACTAGAGGGCCGCTTCCGACTCAGCAGCAGAGGTTTGGGCATCATTTGTAGCAGCAGAAGGGACCTCAGGAGAAGACTTATAGCCTAGCCCTTGAGCCAGAGCCGGAGCAGGTTTCGGAGCCAGATTACTTAGCTGACGTCATCACAGGTCATGTTTATTTGCATACTTTTCTAGCTCTATGCTTGTTTGATTCTGGTGCATCTCATAGCTTCCTATCATTAGAGTTTATGCATAAACACCATCTAGTAGCTACACCTACTGCGGAGATTAGTAGAGTGATAACGGGAGGAGGACCAGTGCCTATTAGAGCTATCTATAGATGTTCTATTTTTATAGCCGGAAGAGAGTTCAGGGGACGATTCTTTGTGATGCCACTCCCCGGTTATGATATCATATTGGGGATGGACTGGCTTAGCTATGCCCATGCATCTATAGACTGTCATGAGGGTAGTATTTTGTTCAGTCCCCCAGGCACGGCACCATTCAGTATCAGGAGGACAGGGCCGGAGATCAGCCTAGAGCCGAACTGTTGTGCGACAGTTGGGGACGTAGCACCGCCACACCCTATCATTAGGGAGTTTATGGATGTATTCCCAGAGGATCTTCCAGGACTTCCGCCTGACAGAGATATGGAGTTCACTATAGATTTAGTGCCGGGTTCATCACCAGTATCCTGGGCTTGCTATAGAGTGAATCCCAATGAGGCCGTAGAGATGAAAGAGCAGATTGATGACCTGTTGAAAAAGGGTTTCATTCGATCCAGTGCTTCTCCATGGGGAGCACCAGTGCTCTTTGTGCCTAAGAAGGATGGTACAGTCCGATTGTGTATTGACTACCGGGCCTTGAATGCCATCACCATCAAGAACAAATATCCTCTGTCCAGGATAGATGATTTATTCGACCCGTTGAGTGGAGCGAAGGTGTTTTCCAGGATAGACTTGAGATCCGGGTACCACCAGGTGAAACTTAGGGCAGCAGACATCCAGAAGACGGCGTTCAACACGAAGTACGGGCAGTACGAGTTTCTGGTGATGCCATTTGGTCTCACAAATGCGCCAGCTGTCTTTATGAATTTGATGAATAAGATATTCCACCAGTATCTGGATAAGTTCGTCGTAGTGTTTATCGACGACATCCTGATATACTCGAAGACGCCGGAGGAGTATGCAGAACACTTGCGGATAGTTTTGGGGATTCCGAGGCAGGAGAGATTGTTTGCCAAATTACCGATGTGTGAGTTCTTTTTAGACCGAGTGGAGTTTCTCGGCCATGTAGTTACTGGAGAGGGAATCTCGGTGGATCCAAGGAAGATTGCTGCAGTTGAGACATGGAAGGCTCCGACATCAGTTTCAGAGATCAGGAGCTTTCTGGGTTTAGCAGGCTATTATAGAAAGTTCGTCCAGGACTTTGTTAGGATAGCTGAACCCATGACGAAGCTGACGCAGAAGGACGCAGAGTACATTTGGTCAGAGGACTGCCAGGCAGCGTTTGAGGAGCTGAAGAGGAGGCTGACGACCGCTCCAGTTCTGACATTACCTTCAGGTTCTGGAGGTTTCACCATATACAGCGATGCTTCAGGAAAGGGGCTAGGATGTGTCCTACAGCAGCATAGGAAAGTGATTGCTTATACATCTAGGCAATTGCGGACTCATGAGCGGAATTATCCTACCCATGACCTGGAGTTAGCTGCGGTGATCTTTGCACTCAAGTTATAGAAACATTACTTATACGGAGAGCGTGTGGAAATCTTTACTGACCATAAAAGCTTGAAGTATGTTTTCACGCAGAAAGAGCTGAACATGAGGCAAAGACGATGGTTGGAGTTGATGAAAGACTTCGACATCGATTTACAGTATCATCCCGAAAAGGCAAATGTGGTGGCGGATGCGCTGAGCAGGCATCCGATGGCATGGTATCTGATGATAGATCAGCATTTGCGAGAGGATCTGGAGAAGCTCGGTATCGAGCTAGTTCGGCCAGGATCAGTGATACGGATGATGGCGCTTGACATTCAGTCAGGTTTGCTGGAGCAGATCCGGGAGGCACAGTCTACAGATGAGAGCCTTCGTAGACTTCGAGCCCAAGCTTTTGCTGGATTGCTGGATGACTTCACTATAGCAGAGGATGGATCCTTGAGGCATGGCAGCCGATTGTGCGTACCGAAGGGAGAGCTGATAGAGGCAGTCTTGCAGGAGGTGCACCGATCGAGATATTCTATTCACCCTGGTGCTAACAAGATGTACCGTGACTTACGGGAACATCTTTGGTGGCACGGGATGAAGAGGGATGTATCACGTTTCATCTCGAGATGCCTAGTTTGCCAGCAGGTCAAGGCGGAGCGCCAGAGGCCAGCTGGTTTGTTGCAGCCGTTACCCATTCCCAAGTGGAAGTGGGAACATATTACGATGGACTTCGTCTCAGGGCTTCCTCGTTCCCAAGGAGGGAAGGATGACATTTGGGTCATCGTGGACAGGCTGACGAAGTGTGCGCACTTCATACCCTTCAAGGTGGGGCTTTCTACCGAGAAGTTGGCGGAGCTATACATGCAAAAGATAGTTCGCCTACACGGAGTGCCAGTGAGCATCGTGTCGGACAGAGACAGCAGATTCACATCCCACTACTGGAGGAGCTTGCAGAAGGAGTTGGGCAGATGCTCAAGTTCAGTACGGCATACCACCCGCAGACAGATGGGCAGTCCGAGAGGACGATACAGACACTGGAGGATATGCTGAAGACCTGCGTACTGGACTTCGAAGGATCTTGGAAGACCCATCTGCACTTGGTAGAGTTTTCATACAACAACAGCTACCAAGACAGTATCGGTATGTCTCCTTTCGAGGCGCTATATGGACGACGATGCCGCATACCGCTCTTTTGGGATGATATCGGGGACAGAGTTATGCTTGGGCCAGAGATGATCACGGATGCAGCAGAGAAAGTCGGGATGATCAGAGACTGGCTCAGAGTCGCTCAGGACAGGCAAAAACACTGGGCTGATGCTAGTCGCAGACCGATGGAGTTCGCAGACGGTGATATAGTGCTAGTGAAGATATCACCTACTAGAGGGACGATCCGGTTTGGACGAGGAGGGAAGCTGAGCCCCAGATACATCGGGCCGTTTGAGATACTTGGCAGGATTAGAGAGGTAGCTTACAGGGTTGCACTTCCACCCAACCTAGCAGGAGTTCACGATGTCTTTCACGTATCTCAGCTGAGGAGATATGTTCCAGACCCCAGTCATGTGCTAGATCATTCAGAGTTGGAGGTCGGACCGAGCCTTACAGTTTCTGAGCAGCCAGTGGAGATATTAGACAGGAGGGAGAAGAGGCTGAGGAACATGGTTATACCCTTAGTACGAGTAGCTTGGAGCCGTCACTCTCCGGATGAATCTACTTGGGAGAGGGAGTCGGACATGAGGGAGAGATACCCTTACTTGTTCGATCCAATCGCTGCGAGGGAACCACCCATTCCCGCTTGATACCTTAGAGGTTAGTTTCGATCATAGCCTTAGTCATTTGTTGCATTGCTTGCTATGTTAGAATTGTAGGGTCTTCAATCCTTGTGAATTTCGAGGACGAAATTTTTCAAGGAGGGAAGACTTGTGAGCCCCTGTTTTTCAAAAAATTTATTTAATTAGTGTCAATTAATTTTTAATGTCATATTTAGCCTTAAAATATTTATTAGGATTTTTAAAAAAATTTCTAGAATTTCTAAATGATTTTTAAATGAGTTTTAAATACAAAAATATCATTTTACAATTAATTTAAATGTTTTAATATTTGTTTGTAATTTTTAGAATTGTTTTAGTATAGTTATATAATTTATTAAATTGTTACAATAGCATTTTGTAATTAATCAATTATTTTTAAAAGTGGAATGCAAATTTTATATTTGTATTTAGTCTGTTAGGGACCTTTGTGTAAAAACCTAAACTCTAGGGGTTTTTTTATAATTCCTAATCTACCCACCCCCGACGACCAGGCTGCCCCCCGACTGCCCGACGATCGCCGACTCGCTTTTCTCCGCCATTTCCGGCCAGCTCACCGCCCACAACCGACTTTCCTTCCCTATAAATGAAGCCCTAGACTAAACCCTAACCCTAGAACAACCCCACGACCACCCAGCCACCCCCTTTCTTCCCCGACAGCCTAACCCTAACCCTAACTCCGGCGAACCTTCGTCCAGCCTCACCGACGAACGTCACCGCCCCCAACCACCCTCATCTGACTTGCCGCACCGAGGCGAGTCGATCACCGCCTGAGCGCCACCGTCCCATCAACTCCTCCGCCGTCCACGGCCTTCGAAACCCTCACCAACCGCCGGACACGTAAGTGGCAGTAACGAATCGTGTCGTATGTGTCTCGAATCCGCGTATGTGGTTCGCCACGACACGGGGACCCTAGTCCAGTGCTTGGACACGTGAATCGATACTCGTGCGAGTCGTGCATAGCATGGACACGCAGACTCTGTGTCCCAAACTGTCAGGACACAGAGTGATTTTTCGGGTGTACTGTTATTTAACTTAAAACCTAAATAAAATAAATCTAATCCTAACCCTAACACAACGAACGGGCTGACCCCCTGGCCAGCCCGACCCGACTCAAAAACCCAACCTATAGGGCCGAGTTCGAGCCCCCCTTTGCGCTGTTCTTTTATTTCTTTTTCTTTTTCTTTTGTTTTTCTTTTGTTTTATTATTTATATATATTTATATATATATATATATATATATATATATATATATATATATATATATATATATATATATATATATATATATATATATTTATATATTTATATATTTATATATTTATATATGTGTATACATGTATTTGTATATATATATGTATTATTATATATACTGTATTATATATATATATATATATGCTGTATTTATATATATATATATATATATATTTTATACTTTATTGTATTATATATGTGTATATATATATATATGTATTTATGTATATATATGTATATATGTATATATGTTCATGTGTATATATATTATTATATATATACTATTATATATATGTATACAATATTTGTATATATATATACTTTATAGTTAAGTATTTTCTTATATATATATATATATATATATATATATATATATATATATATATATATATATATATGTATTTTTAACATATGTATGTATATATCCATTATGTAAATATCTATATATTTATATGTATATATAAAAAAAAATATGTATATATAAATATTGTAGATATACATTTTATATATGTATTTCACTCTACCTAGTGTAAATTATTATTATGTAAATATATTTGTCATATTTTTATGACTACTACGTATAATTTTACCCTATTAAAACATTAGTATTTATTATGTATTTTTACGTCTTTATATTTTTTGTGTATTTAAACTACTGCAACCATTTGGTGTCCAAGCCTAGCATGGATTTTTGGGCCCAAATGTGTTTTCACACATTCAAGATCTGTACAAGTCATATTGGACTTGATTCATGGCCTTGGGTCCTGTATTTGAACTTTGGTTCAAATTATGTACATGGACAAAATACGCAGATAATTAATTATTTAATTTCAATTGTGTGCAATGTTGTTTTTGAATTTCTAAAAATACTTTAATTACTGTTAAAATTCTGGAAAAATAGTATTTAGATACTATGTTAATTTAGCTAATTTAGTATAATTTTTACAATATTTAATTTGCAGTTTTGCCACTATTTTGGCATATGAAACCAGAACTCATTTTCTGTGTACTTTGGAAAACTGATTTTTATAAAATGCTTGTACTGGTTAATAAATTCCAAAAAAATTATAATAAATTTCTATAATTAACAAAGATCATTTTAGTACTTTATTTTATGTAAAATTGAGCTTTTTGTCTATCTCAAAAATTGTTGGAACACAATGTTCAATTGATTTACTTATTGAATAATTACGACTTGCAACTTTTTGTGTTATTTTGAGTTATAGCCGTATTGAACCTCACCCCTCACTAGTGTAAAGACCCTAGAAAGTTAGTTATAGTAGTGTGTCACCCCACATTGGTCTCCTATGCGAAAGTCATCATTTTGGCTAGGTGCCCAGTCACAAGTCGTGTTGCACGAATTAGTGTCTTAGTATTTTAGCTTAGTGTAAAAACTAAGTTTATGTATTTATTTCTACAGTGACGAGTTACCAGACATCTAGAACACTTTTATCGCAGCTTGCTTGCTTTGCTTTGCTAGAGGCAAGTACTTTCTACAAACTTTACATACTGCTTTAACAATAAACTGTGATTTACCAACCATGTTAAATGCTGATCCTTGGGGTAGCAAGTTAGAACTTTACATGTTGTATTACTTTTAGTCTCTGCCATGTTTAGACAGTATCTCATATCTCTCACATGTTTAAATAACGGGTTAAGGGGAAACTGTTAGTATTGTACGTGAACATGACCCCCTTCTCCATATGTATTTACCGCGCTCGGTGACATTCTATATGTGAACTTGCCGTATGTTCTGATCTCGCATTTGTGTATGGATATAAACTGATGTCGTTCGTGCACGTATGTGCATACCAAAAAACTTGATATGTACCGCTGTACATCATGTTCACCTATTGACCGATTCACGTACATGCTACGGTTTTAAACTTTTAAACTATATGTTGTCATTTCTAAAAGAACCAATTAAACCATGATATGCCATGATTCCAGTTTATTACATTCCTGTTCATGCTTTGTATATTTAGTTTGCTAGAATCAGTACTTGCTCCCGTCCTGACAGGATAACGTTGTAGGTATCCTTACTGAGGAGGAGTTACTCTGCGACTCATATTATGGAGATACTGCCGAGGACCCGGCTTTGCTTTACGAGGATGTACCTGCGGGGAAACTCACCTAGTTTGCATAGTCACTTGGGATACTTAGTGTAGTCATGTATTAGACTACGTATTTTATAACTGGACATGTATCCAGTTTTACATTTCAGACTTGTACTTTGGACTTATTACTATATGAGACGACTTTTGTGTTTAGAACATTTATGACTTTTATTCACTTATAGAACTGTTAGCACATTTAGTCTTATCTTGTTATCTCTAAAACAGCTTACTGCATTTTATCCCAAACGCAGGCTGGACATGACTCGGTCCGGTCCAATAATTCGGGTAACGGGTCGTGACATATTTTTAGTGGTGGCCCATGCAGGTCCTGACTAAATTGTTTGGTTACGTTATTGTACCAAGCATGCCTGCAATTAGGAACTTAAGGTAATTAGACAATATTAGGAATGACGCTTAGAACACCTAGAGGAATGATAGGATTGCAACATAGGAAATACATCATATGCTTGTTATTATAATTAGATTTTCTTGCCTATGATTGCTTACTTTAAACAAGTCTTTATAAGTCCTTTTTTTATTGTAATTAGATGGTGCTTACTCGTTCATCCCAGTACGTCACACCTGAGAATGGCGCACTCCATATCCAGTCAGCTGACCAGTTGACTAATATACCCCCACCTCCACCTACCACATTTCCCCACTCCACAGATCCACAAACCCAGATGCCTCCACCACCTTCCACATCACAGGCCCAGCAGGACCCAATACTTCCACCACCCCCTATCACTATACCTACATAGGCTTTCGTCACACTCGACGGGAACCAACTGCTCACTCTGATCCAGGGGTTCCTAACAATCCATCAGGAGCAGACTACCCTACGCCGCCAGAGCATGGAGCGTTCTGAGGAACGTACCGTAGTCCCACCACCTGTAGAGCCACGGTAGAGAGCGGGGACGATCAAGGACTTCATGGGTCTGAACCCCAAGGAGTTCTCAGGAACTGAGGGTATAGTAGTAGCAGATGACTGGCTAGACTCGGTGGAGAGAAAGCTCCTTGGAGTTAGGATGCCGGGTGACCTCCAGGTCGAGGCAGCAGGATTTTTGCTGATAGACTTGGCAGAAGTCTGGTTCCGGAATGAGCCGTTGTTTACGAGAGGGAGGGCCACTTGGGATCAGTTCAAGACCCAGTTCAAGAAGAAATTCTTCTCGACCACTGCTAGAGTAGCCATGGGGCTACGATTCCAGAACATCCAGCAGGAAAACCGTTCTGTTGATGAGTATGCGGCAGAGTTTAGTCGCTTGAGCCGTCTCGCTCCTAGTCTGGTTGCAGATCCAGAGAAAATGACCCGTAGGTTTTGCCATGGTCTAGTTTCCGACATCGGCATTCTTATAGTGGCGAACGGTACGACTGACTACTACCAGAGCCTAGAGTTGGCCCGGAGCATTGAGGAGCGTCTTCTGTCTAGCAAGAGGTTGACTTCTGTACATCATGAGGGACCGTCCAAGCGTCAGGCTTTCCAGCAAAGAGCACCGACGCTGCACCAGCAGACATACCGTCCCCCTACACCACATCATCAGACCCCGCCAGTTAGAGCCCCGGGATCCCGACAGCAGCCGAAGGGAGCTTTTTGTGTATACTGTAAGAAACCAGGTCACGACTCTCTCGTTTGTAGGAAGAGGTTGGGTCAGTATTTGGCTTGTGGGTCTCCCATCCATCAGCTTCGAGAGTGCCCAGTAGCGAAGACTAGAGGGCCGCTTCCGACTCAGCAGCAGAGGTTTGGGCAGCATCTGCAGTAGAAGGGACCTCAGGGAAGACTTATAGCCTAGCCCTTGAGCCGGAGCCGGAGCAGGTTTCGGAGCCAGATTACTTAGCTGATGTCATCACAGGTCATGTTTATTTGCATACTTTTCCAGCTCTATGCTTGTTTGATTCTGGTGCATCTCATAGCTTCCTATCATTAGAGTTTATGCATAAACACCATCTAGTAGCTACACCTACTGTGGAGATTAGTAGAGTGATGACGAAAGGAGGACCAGTGCCTATTAGAGCTATCTATAGATGTTCTATTTTTATAGCCGGAAGAGAGTTCAGGGAACGATTTTTTGTGATGCCACTCCCCAGTTATGATATCATATTGGGGATGGAATGGCTTAGCTATGCCCATGTATCTATAGACTGTCATGAGGGTAGTATTTTGTTCAGTCCCCCAGGTACAGCACCATTCAGTGTCAGAAGGACAGGGCCGAAGATCAGCCTAGAGCCGAACTGTTGTGCGACAGTTGGGGACGTAGCACCGCCACACCCTATCATTAGGGAGTTTATGGATGTATTCCCAGAGGATCTTCCAGGACTTCCGCCTGACAGAGATGTGGAGTTCACTATAGATTTAGTGTCGGGTTCATCACTAGTATCCCGGGCTTGCTATAGAGTGAATCCCAAGGAGGCCGTAGAGATGAAAGAGCAGATTGATGATTGTTGAAAAAGGGTTTCATTCGATCCAGTGCTTCTCCATGGGGAGCACCAGTGCTCTTTGTGCCTAAGAAGGATGGTACAGTCCGGTTGTGTATTGACTACCGGGCCTTGAATGCCATCACCATCAAGAACAAATATCCTCTGCCCAGGATAGATGATTTGTTCGACCAGTTGAGTGGAGCGAAGATGTTTTCCAGGATAGACTTGAGATCCGGGTACCACCAGGTGAAGGTTAGGGCAGCAGACATCCAGAAGACGGTATTCAATATGAAGTACGGGCAGTACGAGTTTCTGGTGATACCATTTGGTCTCACAAATGCGCCAGCTGACTTTATGAATTTGATGAATAAGACATTCCACCAGTATCTGAATAAGTTCTTCGTAGTGTTTATCGACGACATCCTGATATACTATGTTAATTTAGCTAATTTAGTATAATTTTTATAGTATTTAATTTGCAGTTTTGCCACTATTTTGGCATATGAAACCAGAACTCATTTTCTGTGTACTTTGGAAAACTAATTTTTATAAAATGCTTGTACTGGTTAATAAATTCCAAAAAAATTATAATAAATTTCTATAATTAACAAAGATCATTTTAGTACTTTATTTTATGTAAAATTGAGCTTTTTGTCTATCTCAAAAATTATTGGAACACAATGTTCAAATGATTTACTTATTGAATAATTACGACTTGTAACTTTTTGTGTTATTTTGAGTTATAGCCGTATTGAACCTCACCACCCTAGAAAGTTAGTTATAGTAGTGTGTCACCCCACATTGGTCTCCTATGCTAAAGTCATCATTTTGGCTAGGTGCCCAGTCACAAGTCGTGTTGCACCAATTAGTGTCTTAGTGTTTTAGCTTAGTGTAAAAACTAAGTTTATGTATTTATTTCTACAGTGACGAGTTACCAGACATTTATAGCACTTTTATCGCAGCTTGCTTGCTTTGCTTTGCTAGAGGCAAGTACTTTCTACAAACTTTACATACTGCTATAACAATAAACTGCGATTTACCAACCAAGTTAAATGCTGATCCTTGGGGTAGCAAGTTAGAACTTTACATGTTGTATTACTTTTAGTCTCTGCTATGTTTAGACAGTATCTCATATCTCTCACATGTTTAAATAACGGGTTAAAGGGAAACTGTTAGTATTGTACGTGAACATGACCCCCTTCTCCGTATGTATTTACCGTGCTCGGTGACATTCTATATGTGACCTTGTCGTATGTTCTGATCTCGCGTTTGTGTATGGATATACACCGATGCCATTCGTGCACGTATATACATACCAGAAAACTTGATATGTGCCGCTATACATCCTATCCACCTATTGACCGATTCACGTACATGCTACGGTTTTAAACTTTTAAACTACATGTTGTCATTTCTAAAAGAACCAATTAAACCATGATATGCCATGATTCCGGTTTATTACATTCCTGTTCATGCTTTGTATATTTAGTTTACTAGAATCAGTACTTGCTCCCATCCTGACAGGATAACGTTGTAGGTATCCTTACTGAGGAGGAGTTACTCTGTGACTCATATTATGGAGATACTGCCGAGGACCCGGCTTTGCTTTACGAGGATGTACCTGTGGGGAAACTCACCTAGTTTACATAGTCACTTGGGATACTTAGTGTAGTCATGAATTAGACTACGTATTTTGTAACTGGACATGTATCCAGTTTTATATTTCAGACTTGTACTTTGGACTTATTACTATATGAGACGACTTTTGTGTTTGGAGCATTTATGACTTTTATTCACTTATAGAACTGTTAGCACATTTAGTCTTATCTTGTTATCTCTAGAACAGCTTACTGTGTTTTATCCCAAACGCAGGCTGGACATGACTCGGCCATGCCCAACAATTTGGGTAATGGGTCGTGACAGAAATTATCCTTCTCAGAAGTTTTATAACAACAATTTTCACGGGTAGCCAATTTTGATAAGTTAGAGAAGAGTCTTGAAGGAAGAAATATCCATCGTGTAGAATATGATGTCAAATTGGATTCTCGTGATAACCACCTCATCCATCTCTTCAAAAACTGAGTTACGATTTGACGTACCTGCCCTCCCCTTTATAGATATCGTTATTTTTGTATTTTTATTTTTAAGGTTATTTTAATTTTGAGGACGAAATTTTTATAAATTGGGTAGGATGTAAACCCCCTCGATTTCAAATTATTTTTTTACATCTTTATTTATTTTTATATTTACGAGGAATTACTTTTGGTGCTATTATTATTATTTTTCTATTCGAAGAATATATCTATGGTTAAATAAGTTATTAAGTAATGTTAAATATACCATATATTATATATTCTATAAATGGCATATGAATGAGAGAAATAGGTGCAAAATAATAATAGTTTTATTATTTTGGGGTTTATTTTTAGCCTTTATGAATTTATAAGAATATATTGAAATATTTAGCAATTTATGTATTCAGTAAATATTAGGTCAAATTTTCTTCATTGCAATTTATGGGAACTTGTTTAAATTATTACTCAAAATATTGTAGGAATTATTTATAGATTTTTTTGCATATTTTATAAAAACTTTACTATTTATTGGAATGTATTATTTTTCTAAAAAGGAAAAGAAACAAAAAAAAGTTTAAGGTGAACAGTACATCATGTACTGTTCAATCCCCTTCTTCCCCGAAGCCCAGAGCCCAGCTCTGTAAACTACGGAAGCTCGAAATAGAGAAAATTCTCTGTACGTAAATTTGAATGACTTGGTATCCAAATTTAAATCTATAACATCTAATGTGTTTTAAATCCTTATCTAATGCTCCACTAGACTGGATTAATCCCAATCTAAATCTAGGTTTAAATTCTTAGAAAAATTTAAATCAATAAGGATTAGATATCGATACAAGTCGATATTAACCTGAGACTTTCAATAAAAACCAAAAACCAAAACTTGTCGATAGCAATTCAGCGAAGCTTCCCATTCTCGTGCGTACCACCTTGGGTCACCGGACGGCCGCTCGACCTCTGCACAGACGCGGCTACAGCACAGTGCTGTGCAGACCGACCCCCCAGGTACCCGCTTTTTACGAACATTTCTCTCTCCATTTTCAGTGATTTGTCGAGCCGTCGATTCCTAGGGGTAGACAATATATACACCTAAAAATCCTTTTAATTAGTTTGAAAAGAATCGGATCTTATTCGACCCTAAATTGAATCAAAATCGACAAAAACAAATTGTTCGAAACAGAACAATTTAAGAGTTTAAGCCACTGTTTTGGAAGGAGGAATTTTGACAGGTTAGATAGAATTTTCGAAATATGACTGAACAAATCTCTAGGAAACCTGAACAGCATCACAACGATGATTTTGGTTTTAAAAATCCCTGTATATTCAGCCATGTAAACATATTCAAAGTTTAAGAAAAATTAGTTTTCGAAAACAAAAAATTTTGGAAAAAATTTTCTGTACGGCGTGCGCCCCGACGAACCGGGCGATATGGTCGCAAACTATAACCATCGAAAGGCACGTATGGATGTTGTCAACGTGTGGGAACTAACGAAACTCGATTTCGTTATACGTGCACGACGAAATCGATGCGTATCCGTCAAGATATCCCGTATTGTTTACTTTACAAACTAGGCCATAACTTAGTGCACATTCGTCAACTTGTGCCAACTGGACCGTATCACTTTTCTGGTCCTGTATGCCAAGTTTGGTCCGATTCTGAGAAGGTCGACCGGAACGCCTTTTTGGTAGGCCCGCGACCCGATCCAACGGGCAAAATTGTGCACGGCCCACCGGAATCCAACTTTGGACATACGGTTGGGCTTGTCCCATCAAACCAGAGTAGACATATAGTTTGACAACTTTAGAGACTGTAGGTACTTACACGCTTTTCGCTGTAAAACGAGTCCAACGGCGGACATTGTTTTGACCCAAAATTATGATTTTGCCCCTGTGTCCAGAATTAAACTTTCGGGCAGGCATTTCATGACATATCTTTTACACAAAAAATGTTCGTGATGTTTGTTTCAACATGCGAAGCCGTTTGGGGATTGTGACTTTTATTTGCTGACGATTGTGACTGTTGGACTTGCTATTCTTGCACCGCCCTCGGGCAAGATACCTTGCCACCATACTCTATGATTTACTTTTACTTTATTTTAGTTATTTATATTCAGTTCATTTATATGCTATATGATTTATATTACTGTACGTCCAAGTCACACTTGGGTGCAAGCGACGGTATAGATCGTTTTACTTATTTTTGTTCTATTTCTTTGCATCGGCTTTGCTTTAGCGACCACCCATTATAGATGAGGTATTGGTATATCTTATATGGCCTTGACACATGCTTTACCACGTGTTGTGAGTCACATGTAGGACAAGAACTCGAGTAGTCGGCTGACCACCGATACGTATGAGACGTGCGACGGTTAGGAGTAACTGCCAATAGAATTGCATGTTTAGTAGACTTGGAAATTACTAGAGGTTCAAATGAGTCATAGAAATGACATAGTTAGGCATTGGGTGGGAAGAATAGTTCCTCAATGTATGGGCCACATATGCACTTACTATTGTACCTGAAGCTCCACCAGAGACGCAGGTTCACCCTACTACTACTTATCCCCTCTGACGTTCATGTAGCATTATGGACGTATTCTATTACTGATTCCCTCTGACGTTCATGGAGCGTTAGGGACGTATTCTATTACTGATTCCCTCTGACGTTCATGGAGCGTTATGGACGAAGGCACCTGGTTCTCGAATAAAATGGACGATGCCAATGCTATATAGCCAGAGTGCCCATATGTTGGATATTGTTCTTAATTGCAACATCACCATAGAACAGTTAGGCACCCTATTACATGCACCTTTCTTTTAATTTATTATATATCACAGTTTATATGGCATGTTTTTTTATGTATATTGTTACGTCCGTCTGAGGACCTGGTGATCTCTCCAGGTGTGTGCTTTTATGATTTTTGCAGGTGTCCTAGCCAAGGCCGTGATCTTCTCCATTCTTTCGAAGTAGATTGCTCTTGGGTCGTCTTGCTACTTTTATTTCTCATTCTTCCCTTGTATTGTTCTTCTCATTTAAATGGTTGGTTGTGGATCTGTCTCCGTCCAACTTTTGTCCAAATGACAAATTTAGAGTTGATTTTATTATATATTTATTCTCTTATTATGGATGAGATTTAGTTGTCATGGTTTACTGCATTTTACAACTTGTGTATAACTACGAAGATTCCATATATTGGAGTATACTTCGTATGTTTGCAGTTGGCATGTCTACGTACTTAGTCCTAAGTATTTTGGGACTGGGACGTTACACAACTTGTAACTTCTGAAAGTATTAATGTAGTTGCTACTTCTGGTTATTCTCTTGATTTATGGCATAATAGACTAAGACATGTGCATTGTAAAAGAATTAACAAGATGTCTAGTCTAGGCATTATCACCAAATATGGGGGTAAGGAGTTAGAGAAATGTGAAGTCTGTGCACGGACGAAGATCGTTAGGAAACCATTCAAAAGAGTAAAGAGAAGAACAAATCTTTTGGAGTTGGTACACTCAGATATCTGTGACTTCAGACAATTCTCCACGAAAGTCGGGATGAAGTATTTCGTTACTTTTATCAATGATTTCTCAAAGTACTCATTTGTGTATCTTCTCAAATCAAAAGATAAAGCGTTCGAGAAGTTCAAGGACTTCAAGGCTGAAGTTGAACGTCAAACGGTCAACAACTCAAGAGACTTAGAAGTGATCAAGGCGGAGAGTATCATTCTTTGGAATTCATATCGTTCTGCAAAGAACATAGAATTGTCAATGAAATGATGGCTCCATATTCTTTCAAATCCAATAGAGTTGTAAAAAGGAAGAAAAGGACTTTGACAAAGATGATGAATTCTATGTTGCTGACTATAGGTCATTCAAAATGCTATTAGAAAGAAGCTGCGCTTACGGCTACATTCATTCTGAATAGAGTGTCGTTCGCAACATCTGACATTACACCTCATGAACTCTGGTTCAAGGTCAGACCCAACTTGAGTGTAATTTGAGTATGGGGTTGTTTGGCATACGTGAAACTTTCGGACATCAAATTCGGAAGCTAGGGACGAGGACCACGAAGACCATTTTTTTGGGCTATGCTGATAAAAGAGATGCTCGAAGATTCCTTGATATTGAAACAAATTATATCATTGAATCTTGCGATTGAAGATAGTTTGCTATGGACAAGAACATTGTTCTCGTGGGTGTTTCAGAGAACATCATTAGTACCGAAGGAGCAAGTACTTCCAAGGAAGATGCAGTCCAAGAAGAAGTTGTCGCAGAGGAGACAACATTTGAACTAGAACTTATTGAGCCACCAGTGAAGCAAGTGAGCAAGCCGAAGGACTTCAGAGATGATTTTGTTACCTATCATATGGAAGTTGATCCGTTTGCCTATGATAAGGCAATGAAGACTAGAGATGTTATTTTTTAGAAGGAGGCAGTCAATGATAAGTTTGACTCTATAACTTCCAATAATACATGGAAGTTGGTCGATCTGCCTGAAGGAGCTCAACCCATTGCATGCAAATAGATCTTCAAGAAAAAGATGAGGGCTGATGGAACTGTTTATAAGTTCAAAGCCAAGTTGGTAGCCTAAGGGTTTTCTCAGAAGCAGGGGATCAAACTTTGACGCATATGCTCCCGTGGCTAGGATTACTACTATCAGAATGTTGATTGTCGTGGATGCCATCCATAATCTGATAATTCATCAGATATATGTGAAGAAATCATTTTTGAATGGAGAACTGACAAAGGAGATTTACATGCATCAACCAGAAGAATTTATCGTCAAGGGTCGTGAAGACAAAGTCTTCAAGTTTGTAAAATCTCTGTACGGTCTGAAGCAAGCTCCCAAACTGTAGCATGAGAAGTTTGACTAAGTCATCAAGTCAAACGGCTGCAGGGTCAGCGAGACAGATAAGTGTGTTTACACCAAGTTCGCTGAGGGAAGAGGGGTAAGCATTTATCTGTAAGTGGACGACATGATGATCCTGGGTACTGATCTAGAATATGTTGCTAAGACGAAGTAGTTCCTCTCGTCCAAGTTCAGTATTAAGGACATGGGAGAAGCTGAAGTCATCCTAGGGATTAAGATAATTTAGAAGAAAGCTGGGTTAGCTTTATCGCAAGCTCATTATATAGAAAAGATGCTCACATGTTATGGATATCAGGATCTTCTAGGGATCGATACTCCTTATAGGTGTGACAGGAAGCTGAAGCTGCAGCCAAATTCAGAAAAAAGCGTCAAACAACTGGAGTATTTGAGCGTCATTAGGAGCTTTATATATGCTAGTAATGCCACCAGGCCTAACGTAGCTTTTACTATAGGCATGATGAGTTGATTCACGAACAATCCAGGTGTTGATCACTGGAAAGCTGTGAAAAGAGTGATGAGATGCCTCAAGAGGACTCAAATATGTGCATTATGCTATAGTAGTTACCTAATAGTGGTAAAAGGCTTCAGTGATGCCAGTTGGTGCTCAGAAGAAGAGAGTAAGAGGTCCGCAGGAGGATATGTCTTCTCCATGGAAGGTGCTGCTATATCGTGAAAGTCAAAGAAGCAAACCATGCTCTCTCACTCTTCTTTTGAGCCTGAGTTCTTTGTACTGTTTACTACAGCAGATGAAGCAGAATAGCTTCGGGAGCTCATATTTGATCTTCCAGTAGTTGGTGCACAAATTCTTGCCATTCTAATATATTGCGACAACCAAGCGGCGGTAGTAGTGGCATCGAGTGATCTCTTCAATGGCAATAAGAGGAATGTACGTCTATGGCACAGGTCGCTGAATAATTACATCAAAGAAGGCATTATTGCCGTGATTGATGTTCGGAGTCAGGAGAATCTGGCAGATCTGTTCACAAAGGGCCTCAAGCACGAGCTGGTCGAAGATACAGCAAAGATAATGGACATGAAGGAACTCTACTATTATGTTTGTATAATCCTACCATTAAGTTTTATGTCATTAGTCCAGAGATATCTACTAGGCATCTATCTTTTGGTTCAAGGAAGGAATACTAACTGGAAGAATATCAGGTACAATGGTTAGTCTTTTGAAATATTGTTGGGATCTTATCCCTCTACTGTAGGCTACTAATATTTCTTACAATAGAACATGTCATGTAAGAGGATGACTATTAGCCTTAATGAGTTCTCGGATATCGTAGATATCCGGCGTGCTTGATAGAAAGCACGGGTAGCTCAGCACTATAAAGGAGTGAAGTACTCTATGCTACAGTAAGGTGACACCACCATAAGGTGCATGTAAAGCCTCGGCTTCGGGCCATGTTATAGCGGTGTAGCACCGCAAATAGGCAGGTAGCCTAATGCTGAAGAATATAGAGTTGTAGGTAGACTACAAAAAGGTTGGAACCCCATGTTATAGTGGTGTGACATCACGATGAGGTAAAAGATGTAAAGCCTTGTCTTTAGGCCATGTCAGCACCGCAAATGAGCGCAATGCTTCATGTTGAGTAGTACAGCACTACAAAGAGGCATGTGACCTCATGCTAAAGTGGCATTACATGACAAGAGGTCGAACCTCGGCTCTATGCCATGTCATAGCAGTGTAGCACCGCAAAGAAGTACGAGGCTTCATGCTGAAACTCTTAACATAAAGAACTCACCTAAGTGTATGGAAAGATATGTGGGTCGTCTCTTGAGGGTAAACTTGTAGGCACCCAAGATACACACTGAGACCAGGTCAGCACAGGGCCTTTAATGTGCACCCGGAGGTGCAGCTGATGTCATTATATGAGTAGGAAGAATAGCATATATGGTGTAGAATTCAAGGCTTAGTACATTCTTGCATCATACTATTGTTTGAATCATGCAGGAAGATTCAAGTCAAAGTGACATCTCTCCTAATGCATGATGGCAGTCACTATGAGTAATGCTCAACCATATATTGAGATATATGTGGCAGATTGTTGGTGTTTTTACTTTGCTTTAGGAACTTTAGTCCCATATTGGAAAACTAACATGATGTATATCTCACTATATAGCTATGCTTGTGTTGGAGTATGCATAGGGGATGAGATGGCCCATGCGGGGTGATTTTCTTTGAGACTTTACTATAAATCACTAAGGAACAAGCCTTTGTTTTGTCACTCACTTTAGAAATCCTTAGGAGCTAAGCCCCGGAGGTGTTCGACGTAACAAAAGATTGAACGAACTTTTTGCTTTATTGAATGTATAAGGTATCTATGTACAAAAAAGGAAGTCCTAAACAGGATATTCTAAGTACAGGGAGAAGAGGTTTCTGGAAAAGTGTGACGGTGGAGATCGGGCACTGCAGCGGCTCCTTTACTCCGTTGACGATCTGACGACAAATGAACCTTGTTATGGCTCTCTGGCGCCTTTAATGGGACTCTGGGGTCACTGATCAAGAGGCTGTCTAGATTAGAAGATCCTTTGAAGATGGTTGATTGGTTGGTTCTTTGGTTGATCGGTGGATGAGGGTGGTCGACTCTTTATGGATAGAGATTGCTGATCCTTTTGAAGATTGTCGATTGTCAATTTTTCCTCTGTTTATTGATTAATGCTTTGGTGGAAGAAGAACTCCTTCTATTTATAGAAAAACGAGCACATATGCGATATGCATTAGGGTTCTTGAGATATAAAAGAATATGCCGTCATTGTACGATGCGGGCTTCTGCGGCACTGACACGTGGCGGACATCGAAATTTCCCTTAAACGAGATCTCTGGTGGTTATAAAAATAACCGAAGAAGGTGACACGTAGCGCATGCTGATTTTCTTGCTCGGATACAGCCGAGTAAATCTTGGGATTTTATCCTAGATTTGGAGTCTAATTGATCCTCGTCTAAGATTTAAATCAATCTGATATGATATCAATCATGATTTAATCCCAATCTTCTCTGCAAGAGACGATTTAAAAAAACTAATTGGGGTGGACCCATGCTCACTGCGTCTCCGGTGAGGACTAAGTACAGTTGTGCTTCTGGGGCGACGAGTAAACCGTGCTTCTGGAAACGACGGAACCTATGTGCTTTCAGGCGACGAGTGGACTTGGCTTCGAATGACGACGAGACTTCTGTGCATATAGAGCAACTTATAAAGTTGTGTTTTGGGATACCAGAGTCACTGTGTTGTAGGTGACAAGTAGGCTTGTGTTTCAGGTCGGCGAGGTTACTATGCTTTTGGAGCGATAGGCTGACTTGCATTGGTTGCGATGGGAGTACCCAAGTCTCTTGTGGATAAGTGACTTAAGCTTCTGAATCAGAGCAGACAACTGTGCCGTAGAAATGGAGATGGTATAAGCATATCACCATCCTGCGCCTCATGTAGATGTAGGTAAGTAGCTGCGCCTATGAACAGTAAAGGCGTTGGCTGTGAAGGGAAGGGTATAATACCCTTGCGCATCTGAGATTGGCGCAGGCAAGTAGCTGCGCCTCTGGAGTGAAGATACTGGCTTCTGAAGTAAAAGAAGGGGAGATGGCCTACCACCATCTTGCTTCTGAGGTTGGCGCAGGCAGGTGGCTGCCCCTCTGGTTTGAAGGCTTTGGCTTCTTTAAAGTACTGAGTAACTGATATGCTTTTGAGAGGCTGCGCCCACAAGAAAGTCAAAATACGCTTTGATGGAGATCAATCTTCTAGCGTTCGTGTCGAGAAGAAGGAAGGTTGTGCTTCGACGAAGACTGCATCCTTTGTAGATCCCTCTAGGCTCTGTCGAATCTGTATTAGATCCTTTGTAGAAGAATAGAATTAGTCCCTTAAGTATAGTCCTGATGTGTCTGTACTAGACTTTGGTAGACATAACAATAAAGGGACTTCTCTTCATATCTTCTATTTTGTCTTTTTAGCACTGAGCCTCAGTCTTTTGCATCTTCTGTGCTTTGGCGAAGGGATGTCTTATGCTAAAACTTTTCGTGCTTCTACAAGACCCCCTTCAAAGTATCCCGAACTTGAGTCAAGCACGGAATACTTTGAACAGAAGCATGAACACGTGTCAGGACTGTACAAGTTGGGTGATGGCTGGTGTTACACCTAGCTCTTAGCATTAATTGTCCTGAGTCATCTTTTCAAAGCATGGGCTCCTGATGGCTTCTTGATATTGGAGCCTTTTAAGTCTTTGCAGGGATCGCGAATCTCTTTAGCAGAGGAGGTTGAGAGTCACGTTCCTTTGGTCACTCGCAATACTGTCATCTGACATGGAGTGGAACTTTAGCTTAACTTGTAAGCTTCCTTCTGACCAATGTCTGGCTCGTGCTTGGACCATGCGAACAGCCTATATAAATGACTATCCCATTCAAGAGAAGATTCAGCTGCTACAACAATGGCCTTGCTTGCCCGATGCTCGGCTCCTTACGACCCTGGAGTTTGCTTGAGGTGGCCGTCGGTGGCAAATATTTTCATCCAAAGAAGCTGCAGTAGAACTACTACTGGATCTCGAGACGTCCTCCGTCCTGGATGTCGTGGGCATCAATGGTGTCTCGAACCCTTGCTTCCTGAATTCGTTTTGGTTACTGTAGTAACAGTAGCACCTCTAAAGGGGGGTAAATAGAGTACGGCAGAAATATTTAGCAATAAAAAATTAACCCTAAGCAGGTAAAGCAATATATTAAATTTAAATGCAAGTAAAACAGTAAAGGTTGAGGCAAGAATTCAATATGCAGAGACAGCAGATTTATACTGGTTTTCCTCTGTGAGGACTAGTCCAGTCTCGAGTACTCAACCTGATATTTAATTCACTATTTGAAATAGAGATTACACCACGTGTTTTGCTCTGAAGAACACGCCAACTTCAACACCGTCGTGTTTTTATCTGAAGCCCACGATCAAACTTCACCAATCACTTTTTTGAGGAAAAAGCTTTTATCTGCCAAGATTGTACAACTCGAAAACTCCTAATCGGAAACCACCGGCACTTAGAAGAGTAGAGTTGACTTGGAGATCTGAAGATAAAAGCTTTGAAAATTGAATAGAAAGTTTTAAGAATAGATAGAGAAGATGAAGAAGGAATGAGTGAATAGAAATTATAAAATCTTCTTCATTTATATGAATTTTTGAGATAGAGTTCGGGTAGAACTCGGTAGGGGTAACGTTCATTATTTTGAACGTTGCAGATCCAAAGGAATAGGAATTTGTTGCTGACCAGGAGAAATCAAGTTGACCGAGTTCGGTCCGAGTTCGGGCAGAACTCTGGCCGAGTTCGGTCCCTTTGGTTCTGGTTCAACCTAAGTTGGTTTTGGTTCAAATGGATTTGGTTCGGTTCAAGTAATGAATCAAGATAGGTTTTACATAGACTTCTAATTGCCAGTGATCCCGATTCATAAATAATCTAGACTCAATAAATAGAAAAATACACAATAAATGTGAAAAACTCAATGATGATGAACTCTGCTTTCTTCGTTTCTTTTCATATCAATATCGGAGTTAAAGTCAATTATCGAAATCGGTTTGACTATGGCTAAATGTGCCAATAATCTCCCCCATTTTGATAATGCGACAAAACTACGATTTATATTTAAATAAAAGGTTCAGCTTGAAATGGAAGTAGACTTGATGAGTACTGAGGGTGTGGTAGCAGCTTTGGCTCGTCAAATTATGGTACAGTATAATGCTCTCCCGTAATGTACGGTCAAGTCTTGTTACTTTCCCGTAACAAAACATTTATGCTGAATCTGTATTTGTAGAGTCTAAACCCAATTTTCTTCCAAACTAAATTAGTAACAATAAACAGAATCATAAAATCATATCTTTTTCAAATTATCAATCTTATTGCTCCTCCGTTTTATGAAAGTAGCAAAATGGTGTGATAAAGAACCAACATAGTGAAAAAATAGAAGACATACATGTAATAATGGAAGTACTAGCATAAACTACAAACTGATAAACAAAGTGTTGCATACATAACTCAGAAGTAAACTGAAAATAAGATAATGGATAATGCTAAAAATAAGCATTTATCACTAATATAAACAAACATAACTACTGAACTATCACGAAGAATGAGATCGTCAACTATCATCCTCATCAACATCAGCTACAGCACCAGCAGCACTGGAAGGACCGACCTCAGCAGATCGATTGGGGTCATAGCGAGCTGCTACAGGGTCGAAGTAACGTTGGGCCTCGTGATCATCAAGGTGATAGCCAAGTCTGGTAGGATCATGAACCATAGGGACAGGACCACTAGGGTTGTGAGCAAGGCTATAAGACATATCCCAAACCGAGTTGGAGATGGCCTGAAGGTGGAGAGTAGTGTGAAAATCCATAGCACAGAACTGATCCAATATGAGATTCTGAAGGGACTCAAGTGTAACACCAGCAGAAGGATGAGTAGGCTGGGAGTCAGTGGACGTAGGGCCACCTGTAGGGGGTGGAACCTGAGCAGGTTGAGCAGGGCGATGATGCTCATGAAGAAAAGCAGGAGCACCATCCTCAACACAGTCCTCAAGACTAGCATCAAAATACTGAAAGATATAAGGGAGGTTAATCGCGTATAGAAGACATCGCAAAGAGGTCTTGCGACAGCGTTCCATAGCAGCGATAATAGTCTTGGATAGACTGAAAGGGACATGGAAGTGGAGATGATAAATAGTTGAGAGCTTTAGGTAAGAAATCTCATCAGTGGCAGTGTTCTTTGGAAGGATTATGGAGAACACTATGCGATAGAGATCATAAAAATAATTGTTCAAATGCCTAGGACGAAGAGTGTCGGTCGAGGATTCGGTTCACATAGCGAATCACAAAAATAATCAAAAGTGGTCCCTTCGGGAAATTGGACAGAATTGATATCGACGAGTGCTTCCCCGTTGTTGGGTATATGAATAATGATCGCTAAATCATTAGCATCAAACTCGATATCAATTCCACCAACTTTTGATTTTACCGTACCGTTCGTGACCTAGAAATTATAGTAAAATATACGAATGGCATTGGTCTAAACGGGAAAAATAGATTAAACTAACTCTAGTAAATGATGATACTCAAAAATGCTAGAGTGATCAGAAAATAAAGTTAAGTTAATTGGAGCACCCGAACTAATTTTTTTTTATGAAAATCCATGAACCAAGAGTCCGAAGCTTCTTGGGACACAAAAATAAATTCATCAAAGAAATCTCTGTCGGGTTTCGAAGGAGTGTAAAGTGAGAACGAGGCCGCCTCATAAGGAGACGAGGAGGAACCTTCGTCAACTTTCCTTTTCTTTTTTGAAGAAATAGAAATTTTGGGAGCCATAGAAAATTGAAAAGGAGGTAAAAGAGAGATATATACCAAAATTGATGTTAGACAGTAGAAGATAACCTCGAGAGAACTCCGGATCCAAAGTTTGACGGCTTGAAAAGCTTGAAGGAGGGAGAACAAGGAGGTTAGGGTTAGGGTTTTTCGGTGTGGTAATGCTGCTGTGATGGAGAAGATGATGGTAGAAGAGGGTTTAAATAAAAAGCTCTCGGCTATCCAGCTTCTGTTTTGAATTCCTCTAACCGAGTTCGGTGTGAGTTCGGTCACTTGGGATTCAGTACAGTAGTTGGAAAATATGTAATAGTTTTTAACATAAATTCGAATTTAATTAGAAATATATGTCTTGAATTAAATAATTTAGTATTTATTAATTAATAACACATAAATTGCTATAAATATTTTGGGTTAGCTGTACGGGTCGGATCCCAGCTAGCGGTAGTCCGAAGACTAGTACACTGTGTCGCTTCAGGTTATTAAAACCTGTGTGACAGAAGGGCCCTTTCGGCTTATAACCAAAATGATTTTAGCTAATTCATGTTTATTAAAAAATAATATTGAATTATATTACCTCAACATCTAGAATTCCTAATTCCCTTCGTATAAAGTTAAAACCATCTTCAGCCAAAGGCTTAGTGAAGATGTCAGCTAGTTGATGTTCAGTATCAACAAACTCTAAACTAATATCACCTTGCAAAACATGGTCTCTTAGAAAATGATGTCTAAGTTCTATGTGTTTAGTGCGTGAATGACAAATAAGATTCTTAGTGAGATTAATAGAGCTAGTGTTATCACAGTAAATAGGAATATGATGAAAGAATAATTGATAGTCCTCCAAAGTTTATTTCATCCACAAAATTTGTGCACAACAACGTCCTGCAGCTATATACTCAGCTTCAGTAGTTGATAATGCAACTGAATTTTGTTTCTTAGAAGACCAGGAGACTAATGACTTTCCTAGAAAATGACATGTTCTGCTGGTACTTTTACAATCGACCTTGCATCCAGCAAAATCTGCGTCCGGGTAACCTATCAGGTCAAACGAATCAGTTTTAGGATACCAAAGACCGGTTGTCAAAGTTCCTTTAAGGTATCGCAAAATACGCTTAACAGTGCTTACATGTGATTCTTTAGGACAAGCCTGATACCGAGCACATAAGCATACAGAAAACATGATGTCAGGACGACTAGCAGTTAAGTATAGTAAACTACCAATCATACCTCTGTACTTACGTATGTCGGCTGGTGTACCACTTTCATCTGTATCAAGCTTTATAGACGTCGCCATTGGAGTGCCAATAGGTTTGGCATTATCCATATCAAGTTTCTTTAGCAAGTCTTTTGTATATTTAGCTTGATTAATGAATATTCCTTGTGAACTCTGCTTAATTTGCAGTCCAAGGAAGAATGTTAATTCTTCTATCATGCTCATTTCGAATTCACTCTGCATACACTTAGCAAACTCGTTACATAGCATCTCATTAGTTGATCCAAAGATTATGTCATCAACATATATCTGCACTAATAAAATATTTTTGTCTAAAGATTTTATAAATAAAGTTGAATCAACCTTCCATTTTAAAAAATTGTGTTCAAGTAGGAAAGAACTAAGGCGCTCATACCAAGCACGGGGTGCTTGTTTGAGACCATAAAGAGCCTTTCGAAGCTTGAATACGTGATCAGGATATTTGAAATCTTCAAAGCCGAGAGGTTGTTTTACAAAAACTTCTTCTTTTACAAAACCATTTAAAAAGGCACGTTTACCATCCATTTGAAAAAGTTTGAAACCATGAAAACATGCAAAAGCACAAAGCATTCAAATGGACTCTAATCTAGCAACCGGAGCATATGTCTCATCATAGTCAATGCCTTCTTCTTGATTATAGCCTTGAGCTACTAGACGTGCTTTATTGCGTGTGACTGAGCCATTCTCATCTAACTTATTTCGGAATACCCACTTAGTACCAATGAACGGGTGATCAATAGGTCTGAGAAAAAGTTCCCAAACATGATTCCATTCAAATTGGTTAAGTTCCTCTTGCATAGCAGAAATCAAAAATTCATCAGAAAACACTTCTAAAACATTAATTTTAGGTTCAATTTTGGAAATAAATGCAACATTTTCTATTACCATTTGTCTTGAGCTGGAACGAGTATTTACGCCTCTTGATATATCATCGATTACCAGTTCTTCGGGATGGTCTGTTGAAAATCTCATTTGTTTCGACATACCTTCCAGATAGGACGTGGATAGCGTATCTTCTGATATTCCATTGGTGGGAGTTTCTTCATTGTTACTATCGTCTTGTCGTTTGACGTTTAGCTCATCGAATGTTACATTGATTGATTCTTCAACAACAAGTGATTTTTTATTGAATACTTTGTATCCTTTGCTTTTCACCGCATAACCTAAGAATATTCCTTCATCAGCTTTTTTATCAAATTTTTCCAAGTTGTCTTTTGTATTTAGAATAAAACATCTGCAACCAAAGACTTTAAAATTGCTGATATTAGAAGTTCTATTAAACCATAATTCATAAGGAGTCTTTTTATATATACGTCTAATAAGAACTCTATTCAATACATGGCATGCTGTATAAACAGCTTCTGTCCAAAAGTATTTAGGAAGATTATACTAGTTAAGCATAACTCTGGCCATATCGCTAAGAGTTATATTCTTCCTTTCTACAACTCTATTCTGTTGAGAAGTTCTGGGACAAGAGAATTCATGTGATAATCTATTTGATTACAATCAGATTTAAACTCATGGTTATCGAATTCTCCTCCATGATCACTTCGAACACGAGTAATCATGAATCCATTCTCATTTTGTACCTTTTTACAGAAAGATACAAACTCAAGAAAGGCCTCATTCTTATTTGTAAGAAAATAAACCCAAGTATATCGTGAATATTCATCAACTATCACGTAAGCATAAAGCTTTCCGCCAAGATTGGCAATTCTACTTGGTCCAAACAATTCATATGAATCAATTGCAGGGGTCTAGATGTACTTACAACGTTTATTGACTTGAAAGATGATCTAGATGCCTTATTCTTCTCACAATTAGCACAGACCATATATTTCTTGTAAATTATTTCGGGTAAGCCTTTTACCAGTTTCTTGGTGGACAATCTTGTAATAGTGTCCATATTTGTATGTCCAAGATGCATATGCCATATCCGACTTTCGTCTTGCATTGGAAACAGACACTTTCCTGCACTGTTAGTCTTTTCTGACAGATATAAAACATATATATTGTCCTCTCTTATTCACTCAAAGGAAATTATTCCAGAAGTTTTATCATAAACAAAATATTTATTTTTAACAAAATTTATTCCATAACCGTGATCAGTTAACTGGCTGATACTTAGCAGCTTATGTTTCAATTATGTCACTTAGCATACATTTTTAATAATGGGTGATGGAGAGATACCTATGTCACCAATTCCAATGATATGTCCTTTAAGGTTGTTTCCAAAAAAGACATAGCCTTCTTTCGTCATCGATAGAGTTACAAACAATTTGTAGTCACCTGTCATTTGTCTGGAGCAACCACTATCGAGTATCCACTTACTTTTAGTGGGAGGAGGAAGGTCCACCTACAACACAAGTTGAAGATGTAACCTTTAGTACCCACTTTCTTGAGGGTCCTGATGTGTTAGCTTTTGGAACCCATATATACACATTCATATATACTAGCTTTCTAATCTTACACTAAGGTGACACATGTCCTTTTAATCCACAATAATGACATATAGCAGAAGTGTTAGTGCTAGGTTTTGTTCAAAAATCATGCATATGAGTTTTTGAAATAGTGTGTGCATTCTTATTGTGTGGAAACATATACATATAAGCATGATTTCTAATATTTCTAGAAGTGTTGTTAGTGTGGTGTTTGTGTTTAGCCTTCTGACTTGTGTTTACCTGAGCATTTGGTTTAGCAACTTGTTTTTCCAGTTTAATCTCTAACTTTTTAGAGTTGTCATTGGCTTCATCTAATTTGGTCATGAGTGCATCTACTCTTAGAATAGCAATGTTATACTTATTTTTCTCTAGTTTATAGAGGTCGTTAAGTTTTACATTTTCTTGATTTGCTTTCTCAAGCTTTTCAAGAGAATCATGTAAACTTAGCTTTAATGAAGTAATCTCATTGGTGTCACTAGAAGAATCTTTAATATCTTCTAATATTATAGATTGCTTGGAAAATTCAGACTGTACAAATTTTAGCTCTTTTTTAACACTTTTGTACATATATATCATTTTCTTCTGATCGGCCAATAGATCAGAAAAAGCATCACACAATTCATCAAAAGTAAATTCTTCATAGAGAGGGTTTGTTATTACCTTAGCATCTGTAGCCATGAAGCATAGGTTTGTTGAGTTACAAGACTTGTCTTCATCTTCAGAATCACTAGCTTTACTTTCACACCAGATACTTGTGTTTGCATAGTTTTTTGTTATTGACCTTCTCTTGCTTGTCTGATCATGTCTGCTTGTTTGATCGTTTCTGCTTCCTCTCCTTATAACAGGGCAGTTCTTTTTTATATGGCCTGTTCTTTTGCAGCTGAAACAGATCGATTCTTCGTCATCTTTGAAGTCCTTCTTCTTCTTGTTTAACTTCTCATATCTGAGGAATCGCCTGAAGTTTCTTATCATCAGGGCCATCTGCTCGTTGTCTGAGCTGTCTGTCTCACTCTCATCGTCAGAGATTGTCTTGTGATTTTCCTTGAATGCTATTGTCTTCTCTTTTGGATTTTGTTCATCGAAGTCCTGAAGATCCAACTCATGTGTCATGAGTTTTCCTGTAAGGGTTTCAAGGCTCATTGTTGTGAGATCATTTTCTTCAATAATGGCCATTGCTTTAGATTCCAGTTCTTTGGTAGTCCACGAAGAATCTTTCAGATCTTTTCATGATTGTTGTATTATTTGCCAAAGGAAGGAAGAGGATTAACAATATCTAAAAATCGAATAAACATCGTTGTAATAGTCTCATTAGGCTTCATTTTGAATGCCTCATACTCTTGTGTAAGTCGTGAGATTTTGGATTCCTTCACTTGTGAAGTACCTTTATGAGTAACCTCAAGAAGTTTCCAAACCTCGTTGGACGTAGTACATGTAGAGACTCTATTGAATTCAATTCTATCAATAGCACAAAATAAAGCATTGATGGCTTTTGCATCAAGACTGGCTTGTTTTTTTTTTATTGTCGATGTATTTATCGAATGGTTTCTCAACTAAAACACCTTCTGCTCTAATAGGGTAGAGGTTTCTTATAACCATTGATAACAGTCGACCATAAATTAAAATCAAGTGATTTAAGGAAAAAGCACATCCGTGTCTTCCAATACGTGTAATTCACCAAATATGGGTAGCCTATTTGTTGACTGACCTTCACCGTTGCTTGGAAATAGGGATGCCATATCTCAAGGAGTGTTAATTCTGACAAAAGATAACATGCTCTGATACCAATTGTAGGAACAGTGGCACCTCTAGAGGGGGATGAATCGAGTGCAGCAGAAATATTTAGCAATAAAAAATTAACTCTAAGCAGGTGAAGCAATATATTAAATTTAAATACAAGTAAAGCAGTAAAGGTTGAGGCGAGAATTCAATATGCAGAGACAGCAGGTTTATATTGGTTTTCCTCTGTGAGGACTAGTCCAGTCTCGAGTACTCAACCCAATATTGAATTTACTATTTAAAATAGAGATTACACCACGTATTTTGCTCCGAAGAACACGTCAACTTCAACACCGTCGTGTTTTTATCTGAAGCCCATGATCAAACTTCACCAATCACTTTTCGGAGGAAAAAGCTTTTATATGCCAAGCTTGTACAACTCAAAAACTCCTAATCAGAAACCATCGACACTTAGAAGAGTAGAGTTGACATGGAGATCTGAAGATTAAAGCTTTGAAAACTGAATATAAAGTTTTAAGAATAGATAGAGAAGATGAAGAAGGAATGAGTGAATAGAAATGACAAAATCTTCTCTATTTATAGGAATTTTTGAGACAGAGTTCGGGCAGAACTCGGTAGGGGTAACGTTCATAATTTTAAACGTTGTAGATCCAAAGGAATAGGAATTTGATGCTGACCAGGAGAAATCAAGTTGATCGAGTTCGGTCCGAGCTCGGGCAGAACCCTGGCCGAGTTCGGTCCCTTTAGTTCTAGTTCAACCTAAGTTGGTTTTGGTTCAATTGGGTTTGGTTCGCTTCAAGTAATGAATCAAGATAGGTTTTAGATAGACTTCTAATTGCCAGTGATCCTGACTCATAAATAATCTAGACTCAATAAATAGAAAAATACAGAATAAATATGAAAAACTCAATGATGATGAACTATGCATTCTTCGTTTCTTTTCATAACAAGATTGGAGTTAAAGTCAATTGTCGAATTCGGTTTGACTATGGCTAAATGTGCCAACGGTTACCATGCCGATCGAGGAATGGCAAGGCCTGCTGTTGTGGTTGCTCTCTCCGACCAGCTGGGGAGATAAGGGAGTCCTGTGCTGGTCTTCATCCCCGGCTCGGGCCAGTAGCAGCTTCGGGCGGTGGCTTCCTTTTGACCAGGAAGTGATAGGCTCTATCACCGCCTCGCCCGTACTATTGAGAGCTTGTACCGTAATTTCAGCATTTTTGCTTCTCTGTATGTAACTACAAAGAGCCTTAACTACGAAGAGCCTGTAATAGGTCTTTGTAGGCACATGTTTTTATATATAGAAGCTTTCTTGTTCCCTTTGCTTTTGTCTTCAGAATAAAGAAAGAATCTTCATAATGGATTTGTCTGACCAGAGGTAATATGGACGTGGTACGCTTGATCTTTGTCGGAATATAGAACAACAATCCAAAGGTAATATAGACGTGAACTATTTTCTAGACTGCCGGGATAATCATAGAACTGATGCGAGAAGAACGACTACTCAGAGGTAATATGGACAAGGTAATCGCGTCTTCCAGGCGTAGAGGAGCAATCTAGAGGTAATGTGGACGTAAGTGCTTCATCTACTTGAGAAAATATATAGGAGGGAGGGAGAGAATTCCCTTACCAAAACTCATGGGCACCTTTTTTCAGGGGATGTGGGTGCCTATGCTGGTTCTGTCTTCAGACGTAATACTTCTTTAGGATCTTATCGTTGATGGGCATCATTAGCAAGTCACCATTAGGCTTAGATAGACGATAAGCACCGTTAGAGTATACCGTTTCTATGACGAACTATCCTTCCCACTTGGGCTCGAACTTCTCAGCCGTCTTGTGAGTCATCACCATCGGTCTTCGTAATGCCAAGACGAGGTCGCCCACCAGGTAGGATCTTTCGTAGACCTTTTTGTTGAAGGCTCGAGAGATGCGAGCTTGGTAAAGCTTAATCTTTTGCTGCGCGAGCAAGCACTTTTCATCCAGCGCTTCTAACTCTTGTAACCACCTGCGCTGATTGTCTTTGACGGTTAACTGATTAGTGATCATGTTAGCAGACAACATCTTCTGAAAGACTTGACCCATGCTGGTATCGGAGTCCCAAGTTGAGAAGTCAGAAGAGTGTGAGTGCCTCATGACTTCTTCCTCTGAATCTGCTGAGGTGGTCGTAGGTGTAACGTACCCTAGCCCTCGAAGAGAACGTTGGTAGTAGTTTTCAGCTTTTCCCTTTGGAGCACGAATTCGTAAAGGAAGACGCTGACCTTTGCCATAATTGAGCCCCTTGTTGATATTCAAGTCATAGCCCATCTTCTGGATAAGGTTTTTGTCCTACGTCGTGTAGCGATAGAACTGTATTTTGCCGTTGTCGAGGTCTGGGTTTTTAGGATTTATTTGCTGCGAATGCTCCAATCGACCGAATATGATGGGTTTCTCTTCTTTTTCCTGGCTGGAACTGTAAAGTAGGCACCCCGGGCAGGGACAACTCTGCTCACATGGTTGGCAGTTGTCACTTGTGTCTGTAGTTTACACATAGAATTGTCTAGGAAATATTTGGTGTCCCAGCATGCACTAGAGTAGTTCGATGACAACTTTTTGTTAATAAAGTAGGATATCTTGTCCCGAGAGATTACATTGTCGAAAGAGTGGGCCTCTGTGTTAGTGCAGACGTAATCTTCTAGTTCTTCGTCGGTAAGGACTAGAGCTATCGCCGAAGGAGAACGAGGACGCCTCCCTTTCAGCTTGACCATTAAGGAAATTATGGTCGGATGCTCATGCGCCTTCATGGTCGGCCTTGGGGACCTCTGAGGTAACCTTATTCATATAGGCTCCAGACCATCTTCCATCATCACTAGAAGCGAAGGTGGAGCTTTGCCCCGAAGCTTAACAACAAGAGGCACTGACACCTTGGGAGGCCTCCCTTTCAGTCGAACCTTTAAAGGTTCTTCAACCACTACTGCGCTTTCTAAAGCTGTCTCTGCCTCATCGTCAGTATCATTACTGTCGTCGTCCCAGGGGACTGACATGTACAGATCAGCATCTGTACAGTAGGCTTCAAGTCCTCGGAACGGGTCAATATCCGCAAACTCCGTTTGATGGTCCCGTCGCTGGCCACATACTTCATACACTGATGTAGGGTGGAAGAAACAATCATGTACTAATGGATCCATGGTCGCCCCAGCAGGATGTTATAGTTTATGTCCACATCAATGACATAGCAAGTCACTTCAATATGAAGGTCGCCAATCTGATATTTCAGGCAAATTTTGTCCAGGGGCTCGCTCTTTTCCGCATTGAAGCCACTGATTGTTGTGTTTGAGGCTGTCAACCGATGCATCAGAATACCTAAAGTTTGAAGCAGGCCTCTTGGGATAATGCTCAGAGAGGAACCTGGGTCGATGTGGATGCGATCGACCTTAATGGCACCGACATACACTGTATAGTACAGGGGGTGGTTGTGCCTATTATTCTTTAGCAGCATGTCTTGCTGGGTGAAAATGATACTGAGAATCACTTCGACCACGCTGTGGCAATGTGGACAAGCTGCAGGATCCACTTTTGGTGGCCGAACCTGGGTGAGGAAGGACTCAGCGTTCTGTAAAGCTTCACTGAGCGCATCTCGGGTCTCCTTAGAGAGGCGGAGGAGCTCGAAAAGTGATAATCTAGCCGAAGTATTAGCCAGTTGTGCTAGAATATCGAAGTTGTAGGGCTTGATAGGCCTTATTGTCGGATCCTTTCTGAGAGGTTTGTCGAAACAAACCTTCTTCTGTTTCTGCTTGTCCGCGGTAGGGGCCCGGGATGGACCCGTCTCTGGTGCCTCAGGGGTTTGAGGTAGACCTTCTCCCGATATATCTGGAACAAGGAAAGTATTTGGTGGCGACTCCTCCTGGTCTGGAGCCTGGCTCTTCTCTTGCCTCTGTGTCGAGTGGGTGGTCACCAAAGCATCGACGGTCGACGTCGAGACCATGTGGCATGCCTTGCTTTTTTTTCCTTTGGTAGAAAGGGTCATAGATGTCATCATGTCGGAAACCAAGTCAAGATGTATCCACATGACTTCGTCTTGAGTCCTGGAGAATGGGACGAGCCCTTAAGCGTTGTCCCATGCTGGCGGAAGGTTGACTACTTCCATCGTCGCCTTTGGAATAGGGATGACGCCATCTTGCACTTATGTGGCTTGAAAACTCCTGAACCAGAGAGTAACCATGTTGGCCGTGACGGTCTTCTCTTCGTAATCCAACGATATGACGTTGGCATTAATGAGGCACTGAATTTGCCCTTTCAACACATAGCAGTCCTGTATTGAGTGATGGACGTACTGGTGATAATGGCAGTACTTGGGATGGTCCACCTCTCCCACTTCATCAGGACGCCTGGATGCCAGGATGGACAGTTTGCCACTCTTTGTAAGCATTTTGAAAAGCTCCAGCGTATCCTTGTCATTGAAGGAGTAAGTCTCCCTCGGCCTCTGCACGGACTTGGGGTTTACAGCTGCTAAACCTTTGGAGATATTGACGGTCATGGCTTGATTGTCTTTTCTGTCTTTAGGGTTGTTGCTAGACGAGCGTCTCCCCTTGTCTTTGGGCACAAAAAAGTGTAGCCCCAGGAGATGCGCGTCTTGGGCTTTCCTTTGTGCGACATCCGCCTCTGTAATGAAAGGCATCTACTCCGTGCAGGGAGCACTGTGCCACAATTTTATAGTGGGCAGCATGTTCTTGCGGTAGGAGTCCACAAGCATGGGCTCGAGCATGTCGGATGGTAATCTGAGGGCTGCCTGGCGGAAGCACTCAGACAGGCTCTTTCTCCCTTTGGACAATTTCTATAAGGGTCAACATGGTCATATCCATGCCTACTTCATAGAATCGGTCCATGAACCAAGTTTTTAGGTCTTTAAATGACAAGATACTGTCATCCGGAAGACTACAGAACCACTCATAGGCTACCCCCTGCAGGGCTTCTATGAATATATTGGACAGAAGGGCGTCATCCTTTGGCAGGTGTCCCGTTACTATGGCAAAGTACCTCAAGTATTGTCGGGGAGACCCCTTCCCTTCATAAGGTATAAATGTCTACGGATTGTATTTGGGAGGATAGACGACATTGTCCCACTCGACAGGATATGGCTGCCGGATCCCCATCTTCCGGAGCGTTGCTTGCTTCTCTTTGGCATCATGACGAGCATATAGCTCCTTGATGAACTGCTGTATTTTGGTCGGCATTGCGGAGCCTATAGTCGATGAAGTAGACGAGGATGGTCCTGCCTGATTGGCAGTAGGCAACCTGCTAGATTCGTTATTGGTTGGCAGATTACGCACAGGTGTAGAGGCAGTGGGGTCCATGCTACTCTTGAGGTCGATTATGATCGGGGACAGGGTCTTTATGGTGTCCGTCAGCGTATCCAACTTCGTCTCGAGGACTTCGATACATCTGAGAGCTTCGTTGTTATCCTTCTCATTGCCATCGACCATAAAAATTGATCGAGTGTGAGGGTGACTCGAGGGAGCCGTAGATCCTTCACTTTCTGGCTCAGACGCCTGAGCCTTGCTGTCCTGAGGATATACCGTAAGATTGTGATCTTCTTTGGACACAGTATGGTTGCTACCCCAGTCTGGTGACTAGCTGCGCCAATGGAGACATCTGTGTCATATTACGGCTCATCAGATTGGAACACAGGGTTGTCATACATGGTAGGAGGCTGGCTACCCCCAGTTTTTGACAAGGCACCCAATGTAGATCTTGAACGAGTGCCTTGGAACACATCTGCATCGGGTACCTTGGCTTTACTGCTTTTTGACCTCATCTTCGGTTTAGCAACCGATATGAAAGGATTCTAGGACGGCTTCTTGAAAGCTCTGGAACCCTGCGCTGTATAGCATGTGGCAATGCGGGGTTCGTCTTCTCTATGGCTCACCGAACCCCCGTTAAGTCTCTGGCATAGGATCGGTGTGGAGTAGAGTCTCTGGAAGATGAAACTCATGTTCGACGATAGCGCAGTCGTCTGCTGACAATAATAGTTGATGGTAATCTAGGTACTAGAGTTCCTTGATTTAGGCACGTCCTGTGCCACAGATTCTTCTTCTGCTTAGGAGAGGATAGGACCTTTTGTCGTAGCACTCCCATTGTACATGCAGGGAAGCTTCATATAAGTACGGTCAGAGTGGGTCTGGCGAGGAAGCCTCATGTCGCTCTTACGGGAACGCTGCTCGCATGGCTCCCTCTCCATGGGACGTACCCCTGGCTTGGCTTACGCACAGGAGTACCCCAGTGGAAGAAAGATTCGACTGGTTGAGGTATCGTAGCGCGAGAGCCAGTCTTGTATAGCTTTCCGTCGGCTGCGCGTGTAACTGTCAACAAGGGCCTCTGGTCTGTCGCTGGTGTCGCACGCTTGTTGTAAGAAGCACGAGCCACCTGGGATCTCTTTCTACTACCTCCAGTGGCCGAGTAGTATTCAGAGTCCACCGAAGGTTTACCAGAAGGAAAAGCGATTCTGTGGAAGACAGATCTCCTTACCGGCAATACTCCCGTCGTGAGAAGTTGGACCGGTGTGCACTTCCTCTGGCATCGTTTCATCGTCAGATCAACCATGGAACCACCATCTTCCTCGTCGTGCTTTTCCAGGACGGGAATCGGACGAGGGGATAAGGCTGTAGCAGCCGGGATCTTCGCTGTGTCCTTGACGTTGAGGGGATCCTAAGACGCAGTTCCTGCCATCGTGCTACTGGCTACAGCCGCCTTAGGCCTCCAAATACGTCGAGTCTTCTTCGGTTGTATGAACCGCTTCGAAGTCTTCAACTTTTCACCAGAGAGGAGATCTTCAAAAGCATGATGGTCGAAACGTACGACCAGCATGTCTTGCGAAGCTCCTAGCAAGTTGTCATCAGATTGCGTCACCGTCTTCTCGTTGGAGGAGAAGGTAGTCCCCAGCAGAGTCACCATTTTGTTCGACGTAACAAAAGGTTGAATGAACTTTTTGCTTTATTGAACGTATAAGGTATCTACGTACAAAGAAGGAAGTCCTAAACAGGATATTCTAAGTACAGAGAGGAGATTTTTGGAAAAGTGTGACGGTGGATATCAAGCACTGCAGCGGCTCCTTTACTCCGTTGACGATCTGACAACGAATCAACCTTGCTATGGCTCTCTGGCGCCTTTGATGGGACTCTGGGGTCACCGATCAAGAGGCTGTCTGGATGAGAAGATCCCTTAAAGAAGGTTGGTTGGTTCTTTTGTTGATCGGTGGATGAGGGTGGTCGACTCTTCGTGGATAGAGATTGCTGATCCTTTTGAAGATTGTCGATTGTCAATTTTTCCTCTGTCTATTGATTGATGCTTGGTGGAAGAAGAACTCCTTCTATTTATAGAGAACCGAGTACATATACGATGCGCATTAGAATTCCTGAGATATGAAAGAATATGTCGTCATTGCATGGTACGGGCTTCTGCGGTGCTGACACATGGCAGACATCGAGATTCCCCTCAAACGAGATCTCTGGTGGTTATAAACATAACCGAAGGAGGTGACACGTGGCGCGTGCCAATTTGCTTGCTCGGATACAATCGAGTAAATCTCGGGATTTCATCCTAGATTTGGAGTCTAATTGATCCTCGTCTAAGATTTAAATCAATCTGATATGATATCAATCATGATTTAATCCCAATCTTCTCTGTAAGAGGCGGTTTAAACAAACTAATTGGGGTGGACCCATGCTTCCTGCGCCTCTGGTGAGGACTAAGTACTACTGTGCTTCTGGGGCGACGAGTAGACCGTGCTTCTGGAGACGATGGGACCTCTGTGCTTTCAGAAGACGAGTGGACTTGGCTTCGAATGATGACGAGACTTCCGTGCATATAGAGCAACTTATGAAGCTATGTTTCGGGATATCGAAGTCACTGTGATGTAGGCGACAAGTAGGCTTATGCTTCAGGTTAGCAAGGTTACTGTACTTTTGAAGCGACAGGCTGACTTGCATTAGTTGCAATGGGAGTTCCCAAGTCTCTTGTGGAGAAGTGACTTAAGCTTCTGAACCGGAGGAGACGACTGCACCATGGGAATGGGGATGGTGTGAGCATATCACCATCCTGTACCTCATACGGACGTAGTTAAGTAGTTGTGCCTCTGAACAGTGAATGCGTTGGCTGCGAAGGGAAGGGTATGATACCTTTGTGCATCTGAGATTGGCGCAGGCAGGTAGCTGCGCCTGTGGAGTGAAGACACTGGCTTCTGAAGTAAAAGAAGGGGAGGGGGCCTACCACCATCTTGCTTCTGAGGTTGGCACAGACAGGTGGCTGTGCCTCTGGTTTGAAGGCTTCAGCTTCTTCAAAGTGCTGAGTAACTGATATGCTTCTGAGAGGCTACACCTACAAGAAAGTCAGAACACGCTTCGATGGAGATCAATCTTCCAGCGTGCGTGTTGAGAAGAAGGAAGGATGCGCTTCGACGAATACTGCATCCCTTGTAGATCCCACTAGGCTCTGTCGAATCTGTACTAGATCCTTTGTAGAAGAACAGAATTAGTCCCTTATGTATAGTCCTGATGTGTCTGTACTAGACTTTGGTAGACATGACAATAAAGGGACTTTTCTCTATATCTTCTATTTTGTCTTTTTAGCACTGAGCCTCAGACTTTTGCATCTTCTGCGCTTTCGCAAAAGGATGTCTTCGGCTGAGATTTTTCATACTTCTACAGTAGGGGCTTAATAACTCGAACTCGGACTCAGGCTCGGGCGAAGGGCGTAAAATGACGCTTTGATGGCACACTTTGCACTTAGCATGACAACATCGTTGTATGGCGCTCATGCTCACCTTTTATGCACGAGTTGCATGCACGTTTGCTTCCTCAAGGCGCATGTTGATAGCGTATGCACGGGTTTGTGGCCATGTGCATATGCGACCATGCACATTTGCGACCATGCACATTTGCGACCATGCACATTTGCGGTCATGCGCTGTCACGCCCCGCTCCCGAATAATCGGGTACGGGTCGATGCATGTCCGGCCTACACTGTTGTTGACAGCGGTAGTGAGCCGTCTAGTCATCAATAATAAGAGAAATCTCATCACAACATCTAATCTCGGAATCTATACTAATCATCACAGCAATCCACTATACCATTATTACAACTTATACATGAATGTCCGGGTACAAAGTCGATAAAAGATAAATGCTACAATAACAACATATAATCAAATACACTCAATCAACCTCCTATACATGAAACTAGATATCTCAATGTCAAGTGAGCTCCAATGCCAACTATGACAATCTAAAGATCCACCTCACCTGTAATCAATGAACCAGTCAGAAGAGGAGCAAAGTACAATATAACTCAATAAAACTCACCATGGAAGATCAATGGAACAATATAGCAAATAGGATTAAAAGACAGAGAAGCAATGTGAATATAAAGTATGTGAATATAAAGTATGCACTAACTGTGTGTACATGTGCAATTGGACGTTATCAACATGTGGGGACTAATATATAATCAGGCATACAGAATATGCTATCAGTCAATCAATAATCAGGCATGTCTGACGACAATGCTATCAGTCACGCAATAATCAGGCATGTCTGACGATAATGCTATCAGTCACGCATGAAATGGACATCAGGCATACAGTGTATGCTATCAGGCAATATTTGTCCAAAATTAGTCAATCACATGTCTTAGAACGTCCCCCACCCGATACGAGAAACAATGCAATCAATCGAAAACAAGTACAATAATGGAACAAGATAATATGTGCAATGCATGCAATGATGGTAATACTGAGTACATGTACTTGCCTTGATTATGGGATTTTGTCCAAGTCTTCTAGATCACCTAAAATAGGAAAATCAATATTTTAGAATTTAGCTAAATAATTCCTAATCCACTCTAATAATTACTAGCTAGTTCTAGCTATTACTAATAAGGTTCATTCATTTGCTAATGGAGCCATTTTTATGCCTAATGTCAACTTAAATAATTCTTACTAACAATTAATCAGGAAGTTAACTGCCAGGCAACCTATCACCAACCCATAGTCTACTAAATAACCAAGCACACTAGTGTGAAGCTAACTCAATGAACTAACTCAATGCTAGCTTAAATCCTAAGCTTTGCACTTATGGAAATTCAAGTTCAAATAAGGACTTAACCATACTAACCCTACACTTAAATCCAACAGTCATTTTCATTTGAACCTAAACCAACAAGAACCACACAGAGCCTAAGAATCTAACATAGTTCTAACGGCTAGTGCTACTATACTTGCTCCTCACATCGGGAATGACACAGACACCCCTCACGATCTCTATACACAATCCTGAACCCGTATCGAGCTGACACGTCGTGTCCACAGCCGATGGAATGCTGCTACTAAATAGGGAGGGACACGATACCTGTGTGCTCGAGGATTACCGTATGCATCTTCAGTGCCCGGTGTAGTATCTCCGAATATGTCCTCGAGTCCTCAGTTGATAATAACCTCTACTGAGCATTCCATCGAGCAGAAGATGTGCATGAATAAAAGTAGAATTTTATGAGTTCTGTTTGTAAATGCGTTGACGAAAAAATTAGAGAAATTCACATAAATTAATCAAGAACTCAACAATGAGCCTCCACGAGTAAAAATCCAAGGAATTGAATCGAGAATTTTGCACAGCGCTCAATTCTGTTGAGAAATTCATTTGAAACTCACAACCAATCCAAGAAGTATCAGCAATAAGAAGAAAAGAACAAGAAGGATCTTACGTTGATTTGAACACTCTTGCAGAAACTCGAAGGTTCAATCGATCAACCGCAGAACAATCAATTTGACAAAGATTTGAAGAAGTCGATTGCTGAATGAATCGATCCAATTGATTATGTGAAGAACGACTTTGTGATCAAATTGAGAATTGAAAAAATACATACCAGGATCGGTTACGACAGCAGAAAAAAGAAGGAGGCTCTTCAAGCATCCATGTCCGCGTTCTCCATTGTCTAACTTCCAAAGAACAGAGGAAAACGAGAATAAATACTGATGGAGAAACCGAACTCAAAAGAATCACAAAGAACGATACTTACTCCATAACGCTCCATCCAGAGTCTTCGACACTTCGTCTTCTTCATAGAATCAACGCTGTAAAGCCGTTGATGTGCTCCTGAGCTTGATCGCCATGGTCGGCTTCCACAAGTGGGAACGGTTAGGAAGAAGGTTGAAGGGAAAATTAACAGAGCTTCGCTGCAACAAGGATTTGATGAAGAAGGAGGGAATTTGGGGTCCTATTATATAGTCGTGGCAACGTTTGTAGACAGTTACAAAGTTGTTAGGCTGTTATTGAGCGACGGCCTAGGATGGAAGGGACGGTTAGTAAGGGATGGCTGAGATTAAACGAGCGGTTGGGCCGTTGGAGAAGTAGTTAGGCGGTCGACAAGGATTAGGTGGTTAGAGATCAATGGTTGAGATGAAGAAGGGTCTGGAAGCTCCGGCTCCTCTTCTCGGTGCTGCTCTATTGCTGTTGTCGTCGTCGTCGTCTCCAATTAGCTTGGACCAAATGAAATAGAGAGAAGTGAGTGGAATTGGGAGGGCTGAAGTTTAAATCAAACGGTTAGTTTGATATAGGGTTAGTAGGTTCCGGTTTAAGCGGGTTGGTGGACCCATTGGGATCCGCGCCCCGTTAAGCATGAGAATGGGCCGTTGGCCCAAGATTTAGTAGTTGGCTTAAAAGCCCAAGTCTGGTTAGTTGAAAGATAAAAAGAATTAGAATCAATTTGGACATAATAGTAAATAGATCGAATCATTTTAAAATACTCTAATTTAGAAAAAAAAATCATTAAGAATGATTAGTTAGAAAAATAATTAGAACTATAGAAATAAATCCATTAGTTAGAGAATGCTCAATTAGTTAGAATTTAAACTATCAATAAAGGATTTTTCAATAAATCCTAAGTGAAAATATTAAATTTTGTTATCTAGAAAGTGGAGTTACAAATATTCCCCCCTGAAAAATTTCATCCTTGAAATTTCAAATGGCACGATTAGGCACGATTAAGAGCAGTCAAATACAATTTTGAAATTAGCACGATTTAAGGTGATACAAAGTGATAGTTACGGAAACATAATCAAAGGATAATGGTCTCAATAGTATCCGGCAATCATACATATCTGGAGTCAGTTTCCCTACAGTTCCTGTCCCGCCAGTATGTATATGGCTGCAGTGAACCTTAAGTTCCATGGTCTCGATAATAATAGATTACCAAAATATTACATCAACTTTATCTGATATCGGGAAATATTATGAATTTAGGACTTAGTCTCAATAATATCCGAGAGCCCATGATTACATGTAATTATTTCAACTTAGAGTCCATGCCTCGCCAGTGTTCAGCTGGCTGTAATGGACTTTCAGTTTCCATAATCTAGGTAAATGACTGCAGTGCACATCTGCCACGTCATAATAACTCATCGAATATTTCTCAACCTTATCCAGATGATTTCCAAGGATTTATGAAGGTTCAAAATGAATTCTTTTAACAGTCAAAGTCATGATAGGAAGTGAACAAGTAGTCTTATTAGGTACTAAGGGACAACAAGGATCAAACAAGCGGCCAATACAAAATAATATTAAGATACAGAGACTTTAGAAATAAGTCTTGAATATGAAACAAGGAAAGTCTAGATGCTAGAAAGAATCAAATGGAAGTGGCTACCCATGGTTTGCTCCAGCTATGCAAGAATGCCTCTGGTCTCTAGTCCTCGTCCGGAATCGAAATAGCCTCTGCTCCTTCCTCTGACATAAGGTAGACTTGTCCCTCTGGCTGTGGAAGTCCCGAAGATCCAGCTGTTGTACGAGCATTGGTGCACTCCCTAGCCTGATGAACAGCTGCACCACAGATAAGGTACTGTCCAAGTCTCTTCCTACACACCTGCCAGGTATGGCCCACTTTCTGACAAAATCCACAAGGTTGCTGAACTAGTCGTTGCTGCTGCTGAGTCCCCTGAGGAGGCTAGGATGTGAAGGTCTTCGTCTGCTGGGTATTGGCATGTTTGGGTGGTCCCGAATGGCTACCTCCTCCACTAATATCACGATCTTTCTTGGGTCGAAGGCTCAGATCAATCTCTAATCTCTGAGTAACGACGACCATCCCAGCATAAGTAGTTGCTCCGTTAGCCGTGACTAAGTAACGAAGCTCATGGCTCAAACCCTGCCTGAATCTTGTGGCTCTCACGACTGGATCTCTGGCTCTACCCTCTGCAAACCGACTAAGTCGTCCAAACTCTGCCGCGTACTCATCAACCGAGAGAGTCCCCTGCTCAAGAGTCTGAAACTGGCACTCCAAAGCCTCTCTAGCTACTGCTGGGAAAAACTTCTCTTTGAAAATTTCCACAAACTGCTCCCAAGTCAATCCAGGTACTGCGAGCTGAGGCTCGCTCCTAAACCAGGTACGTGCCTGATCATGCATCTGCACGCCGGCTGCCTCCACCTTAAGGTCCTCTGGAAGCCAAGATAGTCGCATCACCCTCTCTATATCCTCTAGCCACTCATCGGCGTAGAGTATACCCTCGGTCCCAAGGAACTCTTTGGGTACCATCCTTTTAAAGTCTAGGATAGACCCCTCTCTCTGGTGGTGGGTAGAAGTAGTCTGAGTATAAGTAGGAGAAGCATGAGTATGGATGGGAGGTGGAATAAAAGAAATAAGCTCAGGCAGAACAAAAGTGGTGGTAGTAGGCTATACAGGAGCCTGGGTGGGTGGCGGAGGTGGAACATGTGATGGATGTGGAGCGTATGGCGGATGTGGAATGTATGATGGGGTCGGTATAGTAGTCAGAGGAGGTGGAAAATGAGATGTAGGTGGAGCAGTAGTAGTAGTCTGGGGAAGTAGGGGTGGTGGTGGTAAGAGTGGGCTAACTATTCTCTCAATACCCTCCCACAATATAGTGGTCTGCTCCCTCTGAGCATCCAACATACTCTGGGTCTAGGCTCTCTAGGCCTCCAATATCCCATGGACTAGCTCATGCATCTGGGTGCCCCTCATAGAACTAATGGAATGTCGTGAAGAAGCTCTCGTGACGGGTGGTACGTGGGTACCGGAGCGCTCTGGGTCTACCATAGGTAGGGCAGATGATCCTCTCTCAGAATGGGATACACTCGGAGTGCGGCCTCGCGGATGAGGTTCCTTCCTTCCTTTGGCCATCTCTGAAATTGTAGGAGGAGAACCATCAGTGACTCGTAGGTGTATTGTGTGTTAAAAAGATATATAAAAGACAGAAAATAAGTAATATGATAACGGTCCTATCACTACCAAAATACAAGGTTTTAGCGACGGCACTATCCGACGGATTTTCGACGGATACGGGCTGAAAAAATTCGTCGGAAATAACCTCGTCGCTAAAACTAGGTCGTCGCTAGTCCGCCGCTCTGCGACTAATTAGCGACGGATTTTCGTTGGCAAAATAAAAACTTTTAGCGACGGCGTAACGACGGCTTCCCGTCAACTACGACAGTTTAAATTTTAAATATATTCATAAAATTAGCGACGGAAAAGTTGTCGCTAAATCGTCGCTAACCGTGTATCCGAGGGTTTCTGATACGCAATATCCGTCGCTCAATGCGTCGCCATCCTCGACGGATTAGCGATGGAATAGCGACGGATAATACGTCGCCTACATTCTGGAAATCTTTCATATATTCCACAATATTAGCGACGAAACCTCCGTCGTTCTTCTGTCGCGACATTTTTTCAGAATTAGGCCGACGGACAATCCGTCAGGAAACCGTCGCTAACTGCAAATGTCAGTCGGTAAGCCGTCGGTAATCCGTCGCTACCTGCAAAAGTCCGTCGGCAAGCCGTCGATAATCCGTCGCTAACTGAAATATTTTTGAAAAAAAATTGCAGGAAAGAGACTATTCCCTGTAATATAACATATTCAGCATCCACCATACACAAATATAACATATCCGACATCCAATATATCCAACAAATATCCATATTACCGACACAATATCTCCAAACATCCAATATATCACAACATACATAAAAAATATCCAACACAATATCCAACACACTATCCCAACATACATAACAAAATATCCAAACATAAACAACCCAATACAAATACGAAGGCTCAATCTGGTTGCGTTGAGACATGTACCATTCTATCAGCCACTTTGCAAAATATCCAAACATAAACAATCCAACACAATGCTCCTCAACACCATCCTAGAAAAATCGCTCCTCAACACCATCCTGGAAAATTTGCTCCTCAATGCTCCTCAACCCAATACAAATACGAAGGCTCAATCTGGTTGCGTTGAGACATGTACCATTCTATGGCTCCTTCGGCCGACTCTACACTTGCTCCTCAACACCATCCTGGAAAAATCGCCAACACCACCAGCAAAACCTTCGTACTTCCTCCAGGTCATGCTGTTGGCTGTGCTGGTTCCCCCTCCTCTTCCTGTCCACTTCTTCTTCCCCGAATCTACACTTGAGCTGGATATCATATGTGGCTGAGAGAGTCAAATAAGAAGAAGAGAAGTAGGGAGGAGCAGATGGGTCCAGAGCATGGATAGAAGAGAACTAGAAAGCACTGAACCTTCATGTTGTGACAACTGTGAAAAGTGAGAAAGGAGAGGGGGGGTCTTTGATTTTTGTGTTCATCATCATTAGAGGGAGCAGCACTGGAAAAGTTGTGACGTTGGTAGCATGAGAGAGTAAAAATCTGTATCACAAGACTAACAGTATTACTATGTAATCATGTACTCACCAATAACCAGATGTAACTAGAAATCTTTCATAATTCATTCTAGCATACATTAGTGTGAATCATCTATGTTCTGTACATATGGTGTAGTATACGTTCTTATCGAATCTAGTATCTAGTATCTGAAGAATGTAACAGAATCAAGATGAACTCACATAATGTAATACTAAAACATCATCTACTACTATATAAGATATAGTGATAGGTTGTCGTATCATCATTGCCGAGGGATGAGGGTCAGAGGACAGTCAACTTTATCTACGGCTACATAGTTTCCGCCTCGCCAGTCGAATGGCTGCAAGGACTATGTGCTGATCACCATGTCGTACCGTAGATTAATACAAATGGAGCTGGAGCTGGAGCCAAAATACAGAATCCAAAATACAAAATACAGAATCCAATCCCTAGGTTCGCCGAAAATACAAAAACAAAGATTGACACACAGTTCTAATTCATATGTGTTTTAAGTGTGAGAACGGATGGCTCAGAACACAACCCAAAGTTCATTCTAGCATACATTAGTGTAAATCATCTATGTTCTGTACATATGGTGTAGTATACGTTCTTATCGAATCTAGTATCTAGTATCTGAAGAATGTAACAGAATCAAGATGAACTCACATAATGTAATACTAAAACATCATCTACTACTATATAAGATATAGTGATAGGTTATCGTATCATCATTGTCGAGGGATGAGGGTCGAAGGACAGTCAACTTTATCTACGGCTACATAGTTTCTGTCTCGCCAGTCGAATGGCTGCAGGGACTATGTGCTGATCACCATGTCGTACCGTAGATTAATGCAAATGGAGCTGGAGCTGGAGCCAAAATACAGAATCCAAAATACAAAATACAGAATCCAATCCCTGGGTTCGCCGAAAATACAAAAACAAAGATTGACACACAGTTCTAATTCATATGTGTTTTAAGTGTGAGAACGGATGGCTCAGAATACAACCTAAAGTTTATTCTAGCATACATTAGTGTGAATCATCTATGTTCTGTACATATGGTGTAGTATACGTTCTTATCGAATCTAGTATCTAGTATCTCAAGAATGTAACAGAATCAAGATGAACTCACATAATATAATACTAAAACATCATCTACTACTATATAAGATATAGTGATAGGTTGTCGTATCATCATTGCCGAGGGATGAGGGTCGGCGGACAGTCAACTTTATCTACGGCTATATAGTTTCTGCCTCACCAGTCGAATGGCTGCAGGGACTATATCCTGATCACCATGTCTTACCGTAGATTAATGCAAATGGAGCTGGAGCTGGAGCCAAAATACAGAATCCAATCCCTGGGTTCGCCGAAAATACAAAAACAAAGATTGACACACAGTTCTAATTCATATATGTTTTAAGTGTGAGAACGGATGGCTCAGAACACAACCCAAAGTTCTTTCTAGCATACATTAGTGTGAATCATCTATGTTCTGTACATATGGTGTAGTATACGTTCTTATCGAATCTAGTATCTAGTATCTCAAGAATGTAACAGAATTAAGATGAACTCACATAATGTAATACTAAAACATCATCTACTACTATATAAGATACAGTGATAGGTTGTCGTATGATCATTGCCGAGGGATGAGGGTCGGAGGACAGTCAACTTTATCTACGGCTACATAGTTTCTGCCTCGCCAGTCGAATGGCTGTAGGGACTACGTCCTGATCACCATGTCGTACCGTAGATTAATGCAAATGGAGCTGGAGCTGGAGCCAAAATATAGAATCCAAAATACAAAATATAGAATCCAATCCCTGGGTTCGCCGAAAATACAAAAACAAAGAATGACACACAGTTCTAATTCATATGTATTTTAAGTGTGAGAACGGATGGCTCAGAACACAACCCAACCGGAGAGGATACTCTGAGAGATCCATCTGAGTAGAACGTATACTCTGAGAGATCACCTTTACAAGAAAGATATCAGTAGTGGGATTGAGTGTTGGAGGAGATACTATCAGAGTATACGTCCTACTCAGATGGGTATCTCACCGTTACTATTTTTTTTGACAGCATGGTGGATGTGCTCTGTCAACAGATTCTTGCTCCGAGCCAAAACTTTGCCCCGGAGCTCAAGTGGACATCCTTCATGTAGAGCTCGAGCTAGAGGTTCCTGACAGCATTGTGGTCTCCTTTGTCAAAGGATTCTTGCTCGTCCCACAACCAATTGTGGGACGAGCAAGAATCCTTTGACAAAGGAGACCACCATGCTGTCAGGAACCTCTCACTCGAGCTCTACACGAAGGATGTCCACAATAGCTCCGGGACAAAGTTTTGGCTTGGAGCAAGAATCTGTTGACGGAGCACATCCACCATGCTGTCAGAAAAAAAATAGTAATGGTAAGAGACCCATCTGAGTAGGACGTATACTCTGATAATATCTCCTCCAACACTCAATCCCACTACTGATATCATTCTTGTAAAGGTGATCTCTTAGAGTATACGTCCTACTCAGATGGATCTCTCAGAGTATCCTCTCCGGTTGGTTGTCGTATCATCATTGCCGAAGGATGAGGGTCGGAGGACAGTCAACTTTATCTACGGTTACATAGTTTTTACCTCGCCAGTTGAATGGCTGCAGGGACTATGTCCTGATCACCATGTCGTAGTCCAATACAATCCAGAGATTGACACAGTACTAATTCATATATGTAGTCCAATACAAATTATCTAATACAAAAACAACCCAATACAAATAGTCCAATACAAATAAGTTCAGTAATAGCTAATAAGAACCACGCAGCTCACGCAAACGCTCAGGGATACGATCATGCAACCACCTCGAATAAGTGGGATCGACAGCGTTAGGAGAGATGTAGTCCCGTACAAGTGCTGCATGAATAGAACTCCCGATCTCACTAGCTACCGGTGCTGGATGAATAGAACTTCCGGTCTTACTAGCTACCGGTGCCACTTCCTCCTTAACAGTAGGAGGAGCCACCTCAGCATTCAGTATTTCCCTCAAACGACGTGCCGCTCCTCAGGTCATAGGTGCCATCTGGTAAGATCGAGAAATGAAGAGAGAAATGAAGAAAGAATGGGGCTACTGTCATGAAGAGAAGGGATATTAGTTGGTGTCAGTCCTACAATCAGTGAGGACATGGGTACTATTTTGAGTGTTCAGTTGTATGAGTGTCTTGTGTTGGTGTCTTTGGATCAGTAAAATGAGGGTGTATTATGAGTTAGTATTTTATTAGCAATTAGGATACATGAGTTAGAGAGGTCAGTAATCCAAGTATCAGAGTTAGTGATCAGTTGTATGAGATTAGAGGATGGAGCACTTGGAGCTTGGGGATTTTTAGATCTTGGAGCCATTTTTATTAGAAATCCATCTCCCAATAGGTCTATGCATTATAAACCCTCTAAATTGCATTAAATAGTGTAGAGGCATCAAATAAGAACCCCATGCAATAGGGTTGCCAATGGTGAGGTGTTTTAACTCTTTTCCTTCCATTTGAGGACTTTCTTCTTTGTATTTTGACCTATTTTGCCAAACTGTACCGGTATCGGTCAGTATCGGTCCGATACCGATTCCGATTCCGATACCGATTCCGATACCCCCCTCCCCCGATCTGATACTCATAGGATTGGTCCGATCCAAAACCACCTATACCCCCTCCCCCGATCTGATACATCGATTCGAAACCACCGATACTCATAGGAATAGTCCGATCTGAAACCACCGATACCCCTCCCCCCACCCCCTCCCCTACCTCGCCGGACAGCAAACCCCCCCTCACCCTCCCACACCCCTCCTCTCCCGACAGCAAACCCCCATCCCACCCCCTCTCCACCCCACCCCCTCCCCCCCTCCGACAGCAAACACCCACCCCCTCCCCCTCACCCCCCGATAGAAAACCCCCACCTCACCCCCTCTCCACCCCGACAGCAAACACCCACCCCCCTCCCCCTCACCCCCTCCCCCTCAACCCGCCCTGCACCCAACACCATCCACCCCCCGCCCCCCTCCCTCCCCCCATCACCGCCGGCCCCCGCGACAGCCGGCCCACCCTCCCCCACCCAAAACCCTACCCCTGCCCCGAAACCCTAAACCCTATCCTGGCCCCCGCCCTCAACAAACCTCCCCCCCACCCCGCCGGCCCCAGCGACAGTCGACCCCCCCACCAACCCGAAACCCTAAACAGAGAGAGAGAAAGAGAAGGGGAAAGAGAGAGAGAGCATACCTGAGAGAGAGATATCCCGTCGGAGAGAGCTTCGCCGGAGAATGTGACCCGTCGGAGAGAGCTCGCCGGAGAGAGAGAGAGAGAGAGAGAGGGAAGAGAGAGAGTTTTTTGGGGGGAATGAAAAATCCCCCCCCCCCCCCCGTCGGTCAATTTAAGTTAGGTTACAGTATTTAGCGACGGATTACCGACGGATATATCCGTCGGTAAGTAGCCGCTAAATACCAACTTGATTATCGACGGAACATCCGTCGCCAAATAGACGCTAATTTACCGCGCCATTTATTTCAAATTTTAGCGCCACAATGTGCGACATATTAGCAACGGACATGAATCCATCGCTAATGTTTCGTCACATTAGCGACGGATGTGCGACTGATTTTGACGCAAAAAACCTAAAAAAATATCCATTGCTTTCTGACGGTAGCCAGTCACAAGGTAGTCGCGAGGCCGTCGCTATGACCGACAAAAAATATCCGTCACTAATCCTCCGTCGCCAATTTGCTGTATTTTAGTAGTATATGTTGTGATGAGTTTTCCATTTCCGCAGGCTTCCAATGGCACTCTAATCCTAAGTACCATTAGATAGAGACCTGCATAGGCCACCACAAAAACATGTCACGCCCCGCTCCCAAATAATCAGGTACGGGTCGATGCTTGTTCGGCCTACACTGTCGTTGACAACGGTAGTGAGCCGTCTAGTCATCAATAATAAGAGAAATCTCATCACAGCATCTAATCTCGGAATCTATACTAATCATCACAGCAATCCACTATGCCATTATTACAACTTATATATGAATGCCCGGATACAAAGCCGGTACAAGATAAATGCTACAATAACAACATATACTCAAATACACTCAATCAACCTCTTATACATGAAACTAGATATCTCAATGTCAAGTGAGCTCCAATGTCAGCTATGACAATCTAAAGATCCACCTCACCTGTGATCAATGATCCAGTCAGGAAAGGAACAAAGTACAATGTAACTTAATAAAACTCAACATGGAAGATCAATGGAACAATATAGCAAATAGGATTGAAAGACAGAGAAGCAATCTGAATATAAAGTATGCACTAACTATGTGTACATGTGCAATTGGACGTTATCAACATGTGGGGACTAATATGTAATCAGGCATATAGAATATGCTATCAGTCAATCAATAATCAGGCATGTCTGACGACAATGCTATCAGTCACGCAATAATCAGGCATGTCTGACGAAAATGCTATCAGTCACACATAAAATGGACATCAGGCATACAGTGTATGCTATCAGGTAATATTTGTCCAATATTAGTCAATCACATGTCTTAGAACGTCCCCCACCCGACACGAGAAATAATGCAATCAATCGAAAACAAGTACAATAATGGAACAAGACAATATGTGTGCAATGCATGCAATGATGGTAATATTGAGTACATGTACTTGCCTTGATTATGGAATTTTGTCCAAGTCTTCTAGATCACCTAAAATAGGAAAATCAATATTTTAGAATTTAGCTAAATAATTCCTAATCCACTCTAATAATTACTAGCTAGTTCTAGCTATTACTAATAAGGTTCATTCATTTGCTAATGGAGCCATTTCTATGCCTAATGTCAACTTAAATAATTCTTACTAACAATTAATCAGGAAGTTAACTGCCAGGCAACCTATCACCAACCCATAGTCTACTAAATAACCAAGCACACTAGTGTGAAGCTAACTCTATGAACTAACTCAATGCTAGCTTAAATCCTAAGCTTTGCACTTATGGAAATTCAAGTTCAAATAAGGACTTAACCATACTAACCCTACACTTGAATCCAACAGTCATCTTCATTTGAACCTAAACCAACAAGAACCACACAGAGCCTAAGAATCTAATATAGTTCTAACGGCAAGTGCTACTATACTTGCTCCTCACGTCGGGAACGACACAGACACCCCTCACGATCTCTATGCACAATCCTGAACCCGTGTCGAGCTGACACGTCATGTCCACAGCCGATGGAACGCTGCTACTAAATAGGGAGGGACACGATACCTGTGTGCTCGAGGATAACCAAATGCATCTTCAGTGTCCGGTGCAGTGTCTCCGAATATGTCCCCGAGTCCTCAGTTGATAATAACCTCTACTGAGCATTCCATCGAACAGAAGATGTGCATGAATAAAAGTAGAATTTCGTGAGTTCTGTTTGTAAATGCTTCGAAGACGAAATTGGAGAAATTCACATAAATTAATTAAGAACTCACCAACGAGCCTCCACGAGTAAAAATCCAAAGAATTGAATCGAGAATTTTGCACAGCGCTCAATTCTGTTGAGAAATTCATTCAAAACTCACAACCATTCCAAGAAGTATCAGCAAGAAAAAGAAAAAGAACAAGAAAGGACTTACGTTGATTCGAACACTCTTGCAGAAACTCGAAGGTTCAATCGATCAACCGCAGAACAATCAATTTGACAAAGATTTGAAGAAGTCGATTGCTAAATGAATCGATCCAATTGATTATGTGAAGAACGACTTTGGGATCAAATCGAGAATTGAAAAAATACATACCAGGATCGGTTACGACAGCGAAAGAAAGAAGGAGGCTCTTCAAGCATCCATGTTCGCCTTCTCCATTGTCTAACTTCCAAAGAACAGTGGAAAACGAGAATCAATGCTGATGAAGAAACCGAACTCAAAAGAATAACAAAGAACGATACTTACTCCACAACGCTCCGTCCAGAGTCTTCGACACTTTGTCTTCTTCACAGAATTAACGCTGCAAAGTCGTTGACGTGCTCCTGAGCTTGATTGCCATGGTCGGCTTCCACAAGTGGGAACGGTTAGGAAGAAGGTTGAAGGAAAAATTAGCAGAGCTTTGCTGCAACAAGGATTTGATGAAGAATGAGGGAATTTGGGGTCCTATTATATAGCTGTGGCAACGTTCGTAGACGGTTACGAAGTTGTTAGGCCGTTATTGAGCGACGGCCTAGGATGGGAGGGACGGTTAGCAAGGGATGGCTGAGATTAAACGAGCGGTTAGGCCGTTGGAGAAGTAGTTAAGCGGTCGACAAGGATTAGGTGGTTAGAGATCAATGGTTGAGATGAAGAAGAAGGGTCTGGAAGCTCCGGCTCCTCTTCTCGGTGCTGCTCTATTGCTGTTGTTGTCGTCGTCGTCGTCTTCAATTAGCTTGGACCAAATGAAATGGAGAGAAGTGAATGGAATTGGGAGGGCTGAAGTTTAAATCAAACGGTTAGTTTGATATAGGGTTAGCGGGTTCCGGTTTAAGCGGGTTGGTGGACCCGCTGGGATCCGCGCCCCGTTAAGCATGAAGATGGGCCGTTGGCCCAAGATTTAGTAGTTGGCTTAAAAGCCCAAATCTGATTAGTTGAAAGATAAAAAGAATTAGAATCAATTGGGAAATAATAGTAAATAGATCCAATCACTTTAAAATACTCTAATTTAGAAAAAAATCATTAAGGATGATTAGTTTGGAAAATTATTAGAACTATATAAATAAATCCATTAGTTAGAGAATGCTCAATTAGTTAGAATTTAAACTATCAATAAAGGATTTTCAGTAAATCATAAGAGAAAATATTAAATTTTATTATCTAGAAAGTGGAGTTACATGCGCATTTGCGGAAATGTGTTATGCGGCCATGTGCCTTGCGGCTCGATGCCATGCACTAGGTGCCATGCACGTGGTTTCTTTCGACGCGCAGCGGTGTTGGCGGTGTTGCTTGCGTATAGCATGCAACGGTGTTTCCGCTGTCAGTGTGCGGCGCGCTACGGCGTACGCGCATTCGGAGCATGCACGCAGTTTTCGCTGTCATCGTGTAGCATGTTGCGGCGTACGCGTATTGGAAACATGCGCGCAAATCCCGCTTTCAGCGTGCGGCGTGCTGCGACGTTCACGCAGAGGGTGCATGCGCGCAGATCTCGTGGGATTTTGTCGACATGCGCGCAGGTGCATTCACATGCGCGCATGGGTGCAGAACTGCTCTATAAATAGAGCCTCAGCTCCTTCATTTGAGGTGTTGGAAGAGAGAGAAAGTGAGGGCCACTAAATTCCACTCCATGAAGTTCATGCGCTAGTAACCACAACAGCAAGTCCATGCGCGCATGGAGCTTCTCTAGCTCATTTTGAGTTCCAAAGTCTTTCCAAAGGTGACGAAGGGCTTTCCTGAGCTTCATACTTGAACTTGCTGGTTCATGGGGACAGATCGCGTATAGGACGAATCTTGCTTTGGGCACCGGTGACTTGTTCACCCCAGCAAGGAGATTTTCTTTGTGTTTCTTTTGTGTTTCTTATTCTACCTCATTGTAGCGTCTGCGAACGTAAAGAGGAGAACAATTTTTTCTTTGTTGTTGTACTTTGCATTTTCTTGAAGTCAGTTTGTAATATTTTGTTAGTGTTTCATTTGAGTTGGCTATAGTGCAGATTTTGTGTCTTGCAAGAAGACTCTACGCTCTCTCGTGATGTTGGCTTGAGTGCAAACTTTGTGTCTTGCTGAAGACTCTACGCCTTTCTTGGAACTCTCCATTCTCTAGATCTAGTCTTCAGGACTGACAGAACTACAAGCTATTATTTTACAGCAAACCTCGTTATATTAGCATTGATGTCAGTTTCTTAGTTTCTATTCTGCTAAACACATTTGTCGCCACCGAATGCTGAAACTGATTACGTGTTTCTCCCACAGAGTAAAGCAGGAGCGGAGAGAACCAGTATCCGACTTTGCGACAACTCCTGGCCATAACTGCCAAGGCCAGCCACAATCGCAGCTGCAGAGATGCTGTGTTGGACAACCATAATCACCATGACTGCAATTAATTATATCTAGTGGCAAAGTTTCTGCAAATTACGTAGTTGATTAACAATCTTAGTTGAAGAACTTAGGCCTCGTTTGGTTCGCAGAATCTTCCGATTGGGAAAGGAAAGTGATTATTTTTCTATGTTTGGGTGCCCAAGAAATTGAGGAGGAGTGTTTGGATGTCCAAGGAATTGAGGAGGAAAGGAAAATGATTCCCAATGGAAGGAAAATTAGGGGGGAAAGTGATTCCATCCATCCAAGGAAGGAATCACTTTCCCACATTGAAGTATTCACTTTCCTTTCGAAATTTCTTGGCATTGTCAAACATCGGAAAGGAAAATCAATAGGAATTAAAGTTTCCCAAAGGAAAGGAATTGATTTCCTTTCCCTTCCATTACGCGAACCAAACGAGGCCTTAAGGTTACAAGGAAGGGGAATAAGGTGAAACATACTTGAATCAAGATGTTTCCAGAATGTTGCAGTTGACAAGTTAGAACTAGTTATTTTGGCTCGTCATTTATGAAGTAAACGGATGAATATGAATAAATAGCTTTCATGTGTTATAAACACCCTTCTTAATTTATACTTAACAATAACATTATGACCAAACCAAGATACATTCCCAGAATCCCAAAAGCATGCCTCACATGAAGATGAAAAGTAGGCTTTAACAGAAATAAAATTTAAAAGAAAACTGATGTTGAGTACATTATAAAAAAGAGAGTACAATTACAGTGGGCAATCAAGAATCCTACGAGTAACATACGGTACTCAGTAATCACACACAACTCCAGTATTTATTAGAAAAGTGTGCAGCATAATTCATAACAGAAAGTATGTTAGAATACCTTCGATTAAAATTGTAAACATGGTACAATGTTAATCCAACTAATCCCAATCAATGATAATAGGGGTTACTTTTAACTTGTACACTTCTTTTTTGGCAAGGCTACTACTTTTAGATTAAAATCAAAGAATGGCTTCTACAGACAGATCTGTTAGTATATAGAAGAGGTGGCTGGTATGATAGTCTTCTAGCATTTTATAAGTTTGTACATAGTTAAGTAGAAGTCAGTCATCAGCGATTTCTTCATCCTCATCATCCCAGTCCATTTGGAAAGAATTAACAGACTTCATGAGCTGTGTTAATCCAGTGAGGTCTTCAAGATAGGTTGGGTGGTTGATAGCTTGTAAAACAAACTCCATTCCTCTTTGTCTATATTCCGAGACCACCTGAAATAAAGACAACTCAAGTATCAACACGAGTAGATAGAACAGCATCCACGCTCTTGTTTAGTGCAATAAAACAATGAACCCCATGCAACTCACAAACTCTATACAGAGCAAGCATTAGCGAATGTACATGACAGACGAGCATTAGTGAGTGTATGTGTAAGTAAGCATGTTCATGTACATCAGTTAAACGGATGTATATATATATATATATATATTTTTTTTTAATTTAAAAAATATAAGCTAAGTGGAAAATGGCGGCTGCGGGAGAATCCGGAAACCCTAGCTCTGCTAGGGCTTCGACAAACCGAGGTGTGGAGGCGGCCAACCGCCCCCCGGACCGGGGCAAAGGCAAGGGGGTGGTAGGGGCGGTCGGTGGCGACCGGCAGGAGGCGGTCGGCGGCGGCCGGCCGCCGGAGACGGGCGCTGGAGCGCCTGCTCGCCCGCGCGCGGGCGCTGGAGCGCTGCGGACGGATCGGGGAGGTCCGGCGACCCTCCCCCGGGGGCGGGCGGCTGCCGGCGACCCCCCCCCCCCCCCAGGCGGGGGGGGGGGGGGGGGGGGGGGGTTGGCCGGGGCGGGCTGCGGACGGTGGGCACGATTTCGGCGGGGTGTTCGACGGCGATGGCCTCCGGGGGCTCCCCGATGGTGTTCACCGCCCAAAGAACATCGTCGGGATTGGAGGATGAGGAGGGGGCTTGGACTACGGTCCAGAATCGGAGGGTTAGACGAGGAGGAGGGCAACGATCGCAGATCCCTGAGGCAAGGAGAGGCACAGCTTATACGCAGGGATCGGACAGGAGGGCGGGGATAGCCAGGAGAACGGATCCAACGGGGGGTCAGGCTCACTCGGTGGAACGGGGGGGACAAGCCAGGATTGCGTGGCGGCCTCGTGCGAAGGGGTCGACGGGGACGGCTGTCCCAGGTATCGGGGGAAACGCGACTGCTGCGAACATTCCACCTCGGAGTTCGGGCTCGCGGCCTGTATCCTGGGCAGATGCATGCAAGGTGGGGGTCGCCAAGACGCCGGCATCGATGGAGTACGTTGCACCTATGGCGATTGGGGGTGAGCTCTGCACCGACTTCCCGGCCGACGAAGTGGCGAAGGTGACGGCATTCTGGAAGAACACGTTAGTGCTATATGTGTTGGGGAGCAAGCCCTTCTACGGGCAGATCCGCGGATATGCGGACAGAGTCTGGCGGCCGAAGGGGAGCATGGAGTTCTTCTCCAAGGAAAACGACTTCTACTTCGTTAAATTTGGGTTGGCAGAAGATGTGACTCGGATACTCCAGGGAGGGCCATGGACGTTTGACGGCCGCCTCATTATCCTGAAGCAATGGACCCCCGACTTGAGGTGTGAGAAGGAGGTGCTCAATGCGGTGCCTGTGTGGGTTCGGTTTCCTGAGTTCCCGGTTCGCTTCTGGAGTGTCCCCCTTCTTATGAGACTTGCCAGCCTCATTGGCAAGCCGATTAAGGCGGATGATGCCACCGCTTTCAGGTCTAGACTGATGTATGCACGGGTATTTGTGGAGATTGATGCCAGGTTGGACCTGCCTGAGCAGTTGAAGTACAGGACACCTTCTGGCCAGTTCGCTATGCAGAAGGTGGAGTATGAGTGGGTTCCCCCCAGATGTCCGGCATGTGCCTGCTTTGGGCACCTCCAGAGTGCTTGCAGACGGGGAGGAGCTTCTGAGGTGGTGACGGAGGAGGTAGTGCAGGAGGCAGGTGGTGCTGATGACCCCCCTGTTGTGGACCAGGTGGGCTTGATGGAGGATGAGATGGAGGCAGACACTCCTCCCATCTCTGGGGAATTTGAGGGGTCTCCGACGGAGGATCTTGCTGGAGCGATGGTTGAGTATATGGGGACGAGGACCATGACCACCAGGAGTATGGGGCAGGAGGACAGGCGACAGGGAGATAAAGACGCGCTAGCACTTCAGGTGTACAGTCGGAAGCGCCAGGCTACGGAGTCGCATAGTGAGGACAGCGGACAGGGTGGGACGGAGAGAGTGTGGAAGGTCAATCCTAAATGGGTGGCAGTCCTTGCACAGCCTCCCCCACAGGGGGACCCACACGGGGCTGCGGCCCCTGCTATGCCCCTCCTTCTCCAGGGGGATAGAGATGAGGATACCAGAGATATGGAGGTTGGACTCTCCCCGGGTGCTCCTCCAGAGGATGTTCAGGGGACCCCACCCGCGGTTTAGATGTCGGCCCTTGCCTGGAATGTCCGGGGGGGGTGTTCTCTGGGGAGATGGAGGGAGATTAGTGAGGTGCTGAGGAAGGAAAAGTGTGAAATCTCGATCTTACTAGAGACTAAGATCAGGGGGACGAAAACTCTGACCCGTAGAACTCCTACGGACTGGGTCCAGCTTCACAACCTTGGTCTCTGTGATATGGCGAGGATCTGGGTTAGATGGAATGGAACTAGTTGGGAGGGTGAGGAGGTTTTCATGTCTGACCAGCTTGTGGCTATCTCCTTTACCAACAAGGGTGGGTTCCGTTTCTTACTTGGTGCCGTCTACGGGCACAACGACAGGAGGCGGCGGGAGACCTTGTGGCAGGACATCATCAGGCTGAGTTCTTTAGCGATGCATCGTCATCTCCCCCTACTTATTATGGGAGACTTCAATGCTACGCTATACAGGGGAGAGAAGCTGGGGGGGCGGCCGGTCCCGGACCAGATCCTTTCAGATTTTCAGTCCTGCTTGCTCCAGTCCGGGCTCAGGGATCTGGAGAGTATAGGGCACATATGGACTTGGCACAACAAGGCGGTGGTGAGCAGGGTGGCATGCCAGCTGGATCGTGCTTTGGGGAACAGTGATTGGTTCCGCCTATTCCCCTCCTCTGTGGCTGAGGGGCTCCCTGCGGGGACCAGTGACCACTCGCCGATCCTGGTGCGCTTCGTGGAGAGTCCCAGCTGGAGAGCCCGTCCGTTCCGGTATGACAACAGTTGGTTCCTATCGGCTGGTTATGAGGAGACTGTGGCGGGAGGTCTTGGCCAGGTGGCGGTCGGCACTGCCCAGTTTTGTATGGTTCACAGGCTGAAGAAGACCAAACGCGCCATCAGAGACTGGGTGAGGGCTCTTCCCCGGACTTCCTTACAGGAGAAGGAGGCGGAGTTGAGAGACCTGCAGTCAGAGCTGCAGGACGACATGATGAGTGGGGAGATGGCGGCTAGAGAGAAGAAGTTGGCTGCAGAGGTCAACACCTTGCGGCTTCAGCAGGAGATTAGTGCGGCCCAACGGGCCAAATGCTCCTGGCTCAAGGATGGGGATCGCTGCACCAAATTCTTCTATGATGTCATCCGGGCTCGACAGCACCGGAACCGTATTCAGAGACTGATTGGCAGGGACGGGCGTCTTGTGACCGACCAGGTTGCCATCCAGGAGGAGGCTGTCCGGTTCTACTCTGAGCTCTATCATCAGACGGACTATCCCTCGGTTTTCCCGCAGCTGATTACGAAGACGTTGATTACGAAGTACGGCAATAGTCTTCTTATGGCCCCTATCCGGATGGCGGAGGTGGAGGCGATTGTGATGCAGGCTGATGCTTCCAAGGCTCCTGGGCCGGATGGGTTCTCCAGTGGCTTCTACAAGCGCCATTGGGGTATCCTCAAGGTCCAGGTCCTTGAGGCTGTTCAGGAGTTCTTTGATACGGGCAAGCTCCTGAAGGAGCTGAACCACACCTTCCTGACGCTAGTGCCCAAGAAGGAGGGGGCGACTTCTCTTGCTGACTTTCGACCGATTGCTTGCTGTAATTATTTGTATAAAATAATTACTCATCTTATGTGCAGGAGGATGGAGGATGCTATGCAGGGCCTGGTTTCTCGAAATCAGGCGGCCTTCATCAAGGGGCGGTCTATTGCGGAGCATAGCCTTCTGGCTCATGAGCTGATTCGGGAGTTCCACAAGCCTGGAGGGATGAAGGCCTGTGTGAAGCTCGACCTGAGGAAAGCCTACGACACCGTCAACAGGGACTTCCTATGTCATTTGATGGATGCGATGGGCTTCTCCGAGACTTGGGTGGATAGAGTCAGAGAGTGCATCACCTCTCCTACTTTCTCGGTCCTCATTCAGGGTATCCCTTACGGGTTCTTCGGCAGCAGCAGGGGGCTTCGCCAGGGGGACCCGCTTTCCCCCTACCTATTCACCCTTGTGATGGAGTATTTCACCTGTTTGATGGACATCGCGGTGCATCGGGAGAGGATTGTACCGATATACAGCAGGGTCTCTCCGGTGGTCTCCCATCTCATATATGCAGATGACCAATTGGTCTTGTTGAGGCCTTCCATGCGAGGGATGAGGGAGCTAGCGGCAGTGATGGAAGAGTTCGGACAGCTATCGGACCTTCGGTTAAACAGGGACAAGAGCAAAGTTTACTTCAGCAACTCTTGCACTTTGAAGGAGGAGCGGGCCCTGGAGCTTGGGGTGGAAAAGGGGGACCTCCCGGTGAAATATCTGGGGGTGCCCCTTTCCGTCAACTACGCGAAGGACCGTGATTGTCAGAGTCTGGTGAATTTTGCACAGAGGAGGGTTGAGGGCTGGCAGGCGGCTGGCCTATCGTTTGGAGGGCGTATTGAGCTGGTTCGATCGGTTATTTCTGCTATTGCTCTGTTCTGGCTCCAATCGATTATGGTCCCTTTGGCTACTATCAGAAAGATTGAGGGCATATGTGCCAAGTTCATTTGGCATGGGGGGATTCATGCCATCTCTTGGGAGCAGCTCTGTCGGCCCAGGAAGGAGGGAGGTGTGGGTCTGCGATCCCTTGTTTCTGTTAGGGAGGCGGCGGGGATCAAGCTGGCATGGAGGTTCCTTCAGGGTGATTCTCTATGGTCGGCCTGGATGACTAGTCGGTATCTCCGGGGCAGGAACTTCTGGGTATGTGAAATTGACAACAACTACTCTGTGTCTTTCAAGCATATCCTGAGGAACCGTCCTGTTCTTCGGACGGCTATACGGAGGAGGATGAGGGAGGGAGGGGAGACGGACCTATGGCTCGATCCGTGGATCTCAGGTCAGTCTCTCCTGGAGATTCTGGGTCCCCAGAGGGACGGCGTGGCATACAGAGGTCTGACTTGTAGGCACATCATCCGTGGTGGAGTCTGGAGGCCAGAGGAGTATCGTTTCACAGCTCCGTTAGGGGAGGAGATCAGACGAGTGCGGATCACTCCTACGGCACTGTCTGATGTCTGGATTTGGGCCCCTCCTGGCCGCTCGGAGGGTGCAGGGGAGTTCAGATTTAGCAGCTGCTACGACCTTGTTCGCCCCCACTTCGATGAAATGGAGGAGTACGACTTTGTCTGGGGGAAGGGGCTTGCCAGGAAGATGCAACTGTCTGCATACAAACTGGTGCTGGACCGGTTGCTTACTAGGGACAGACTGCTTCGGTTCGGGGTTTCTGTCCCTGACCCTAAGTGTGTTTTGTGTGAGACAGATAATGAATCCATTGGGCATCTGTTCTTTCAGTGTCATGTGGCGTGAAGCATCTGGGCAGAGCAGAGCCGGAGACACTTAGGAGGGGTTGGAAGGGAGCGTGACTTCAGAGAAATCCTTAAGTGGATTGGTGATTGCAGGGACAAGGAGCAGAGCTGGGCCAGGCGTGCTAGATTGAGACTTGCTGCTTCAGTTTGGCATGTCTGGAGGGAGAGGAACCGGCGCATTTATGAGGGACTGTCCACCCCATTGGTGGGCATCCTTCATAACATTGAGTCGGATGTACTAGTAATGTCCCCCTGAGTTGGGATTGTATCTCTATGTTGTAACCTTATTGAGATGATTGTGGAATAAAATTTACCCTTTTTCCAAAAAAAAAAAAAAAATATATATATATATATATATATATATATATATATATATATATATATATATATATATATATTTATGGTTATACAAAATTGCAATGGGAAGGCCACTGAGACGGACTCTTAGAGTTTGGCATGAACATCAATAATAGATGCAATCTGTGTGAGGTTTGAAGAGTCAATAGAACATCTTTACTTCACTTGCTCCGGAAACTCCACATTGAAACTGAAGATGCCACCTAGTAGGAGGTGCAACATCCTGGAGGAAATGGGAGAAATATAGAGGAGATTCAGGGAAGATGGCATGTCATTACTATCTGGCACATATGGAAAGAGGAACAGGAGGCAGTTTGAAAATGAGAAGACATACAAGAGGAACTTGAACCAAATGATTCAAGAGGATGTTCAAATAATATCCCAGAAGATCAAAAAGGCACAGCCTACTAGTGGTGATAGAGGACAGAATCTCAAATTGGGGTTTGTAAAGAGAAGTTATCAGTAGTATACCTGTAACATTGTATTCGTATAACCTTCTGCAATATATATATATATATATATATATATATATAGTTCTAACAAGTTCCATGATTCTCTTGTTGGACAGAAATGGATTGTTCCATAAAAGTAGAGTTGAACTTGGAACCATACACTTTATCACACGTCTCTACTTAAAAAACCAAGAATGAAGCCTAGTTCAAGTTAATTTGCATAGTGAGAGAAACTTACAGCAGAGCTGCAGGCTGTGCAGCTACTTGATGAATAGCCTAAAAGTGTGAGTTGCGAGAAATTAGGAAGGGAACCTCGAATCTGGTGGGGCAATATACCAAGAGGTTGCTCGCTACTACTCACGATGGAGTTAGCAATTTCACCTGGAGCGTTTATCCTGCAAAAAAAACAGTCTTTGAAAATCTGGCAGGATGGTTTGTGCTTTGTTCCCAGTAAATTGAGAGAAAGTAAACTTAAGAAACTGCATTCCCTCAATTCTTCTATTGGAAGAGTATGAAAGACCAAAAAGTTCAAATAGGAGATTCGAGCCTTATTTCTCTCACAGATAGCTGAAATTGGACCCACTTCAAGAATAAAGAATGTGAAAATGACAGACCAGGATTTGGTTTCTCCTTTTTGTGTTCCCTCTGTACTTTCTTTTCCTCAAACTTTTATGCAACTGAAACATCCATAGTAAAGAAAGAGTCTATTCCTTTAAAAGAGCAGTTTTTACCCATACGGATGATGCAAAATCCCCACAAGAAGTTCTACTGCGAGTGCAGATGCTGAAACATCCATTGTAAAGAAAGAGTCTATTCCTTTAAAAGATAGCAGTTTTTACCCATTCGGATGATGCAAAATCCCCACAAGAAGTTCTACCGCGAGGGCAGATGCGATTGGTGCTAATCCAGGTCTTGTAACTGTGCATTGCTGGTCCAATGTTCGATTAGAAGTTGACTGCATAATTTGCACATACTTAGTCAATACACTAACACGAATTGCAAGGCATGACAAGATAATGGAAAATGAAGTTGTTCAGTAGTATTCTCAAGAGCGTTACATCTATAGGAGCAACTACATCATTGCAAAAGTAGCATCCTAATCGACGATCTCCACATCCAGCTGTTGTAGATGTGGCCACTATTTGTGCAACCACGACATTTGCAGTGGAATCTTCGGGGGTTGAACTGCAAGATACATCAGGCATGCCAAAAACTGGACCAGCTCCATGACGCATAACAAGGTAACTATCAAATCCCAAAGCTGCAGTAATTGCAATCTGTAAAAAGATATAAGTATCATCACCAAAATATTTATCAATAAAGCAAAATTACATGCATCCAACAAACACATTGGTCAATGCAGATGCATCGCTGGAGGCAGACGTTTTTTCTTTGGTTAAGAAGCTTGAAAACCACTAATACAGGTATTATTAAAAGCTTGCATTACAATAAGACCAGCACTTCCATTCATGCCATAGTTTTACAATCTATGATTTGATTGGCTGCTAAATGCAAGAGTTGATTTCCTTATATAAGTTTCATATTAGTAAAGCCAAACCAGACCTGGTACTGCCGGTTATTTGACATGGACATAAGTTTCCCTACTAAGTAATGGATTTGACCCTCTTTAAGATAAATTCCATATAATTTCCTCAAAAGTCCACAAGATTTAATTTTGCCTCCGTTTTAGGTCATAATAGCAAAACCCCACCAACTTGAAAGGGGACTCTTTAGCTGAAATTTAATGTCCAATTATTTAGGAGGTTCGAAACCAGATTTTCTTCTAGAATATAATCAAGAATAGAAATACTCGGGCGTAAACAAGGATCAACATCTTGCAAGCACTTATCCGTAAATAGAACCAACATCTCCAAAATTCTTGACATCCTAATGGAAAATTTTGGTGCTACCCTGGTTGACCATTTTCGGTAAAAATGTGATACCCTTGATCAGACATACAAGGTCTACATGCACTTTCCGCAATTGTTCTCAAAAAGATCAAAACGGAACCTATGTTGGACGGATACTCCTGGGGAGAACCATATCCATGCCCGTATCTGAGACGTATTGAGCATGATACTTCCTTGACAATCCTGTCGGGTATGGCTCACCCATGTCTAGGGCTCCAAAGAGACATAAAACATAGTTGAAAGTAATTTTGACATCTTTGTGATCATACCAAACATAATTGAGATAAGCAGCATTTATTTGCATTGAATCCAATCTAGAAGGATTTTGGAATCTAGTTACTATACAAAATATGCTTAAATATAGATATTACTAAGATGTAATATAAAAAATAGGTATAGAAAAATGTTTTCATGTGTATATATAACCATCTCCATGTTGTACTCGTATCCCAAAATTTTCAAAAATATCGAATCCCGAATTTGTATCATGTCCGTATCCCGAATCCGTATCATGTCCATATCTGAATCCGTGTCTATGCAACCTAGAAGGAAGCAATCCTGCCATCTTCTTTAATCACGCCATGGTGTTCCTTATGATAAGTAAGGGTGTTCAGAGTCTGGACCTTCAAACCAAGAAGCAACCTGTGCAAGACACCCTGGTAAACTTGGGCCTTGGAACTTTGCGTTAGGGCATCAATGGATAGCTCCTGAATTTCAATTAAAGTTTTATTTTTATTGAGAAGTTATTAGGCAGGAGAAAGTCATACAATTGATGAGATTCTACTAATAGGTCATAAGTTGTGATGTATACATGCCTTCTTGAGACAATTTAACTGATAATGAAGTGAATAGACAATATAAAAGATTCATCTTGACAAATGTCCCAGAAGTTAATGACATGAGGAAGTATGGAAGGAGAATGATGGTTCCATCCTTCAACCGAATTGAGAGTGGCGGATAGCGAAACCCTCCAACTTAACTAAACCCGCCTTGCCTAATTCTATCAAAATTATATTCAAGAAAGAAAGGTCGACATAAATTTGTGAGAGAATAAGAGTCTGCTTGGTAATGGTGTTTTCACCGGCTTTAGGGTGTTTTTAAACCGACCGTTTATGAAAACCCAAGCCTGTTAATTTTTTTAAGCCACTGGATTTGGTCGGCTCAAAAACCTCCCAAAACCGGTGTAATGTATTTTTGGGTGGCTTTATAAACACCCCAAATTGGTGGATTTTGGGTTATTATTTTATTCCATCTATATCCTCGCCAAAAAAATATAAATATAACTACTAATAACCAAATCCTTTTTTTTTCTTTCTGCGTTCTCTTTCTTTTCTTCCCACGGCTGCTCTTTTCTTCCCGATTGAAGGGAAATCCAGGAACAACCTTCTTCTTGTCCTTGGAGCTCCATTGGGTGCATAGTTGTTTTCTGAGACAAGAAAGCAGGAAAGGCTTTTTGGTGTAGAAGTTACATTCATGTCCATAAACCCATATTTTATTAAGAATAACTTTTATTTATATATGGACATAAATGTAATTTTATTATTATAGAAAACTTTCAGAACTGCTGGTTAATGAATTACCAAGCATGTATTGGACTGGTTTAAAAGCCACTACTTAAAACCACCAAAAATTGGACCCCTCATAATCGTTCATTTCCGCTACTCTAAAAACACCTCATAAGTGCTACCCCCATAATTGTCAAGCAGACCCTAAAGGAATGATGAAAGAATGTTATAGAGGCACAGAATCTGATAGAAGACTTTAATATTAATAAGCATGAATATTTACAGTACAGTATTTACCTTGTTCTCCTTTGCACAAAGAAGTGTTGGCAACCATCGACTTTCCCTAGTATCTGTCAATAGGAAAGTCACATCGTGGGAAGCAATCAAATTTTGAAGTTTTTCGCAATCTTCAAGCACACTATCTAGTTCTTGGGCTGGCACAGGATGCCCTGGCATAGGTATAGCCATTGCAATACCTTCTGCTTCCTGCAAAGGGGTCAAAAAATCACTAATGTAGTGCCTTCAATGAAAAACAAAAATATTTATCCCAAAACCCACCACAGCAGGAAATATGCTCTTCAGGCTTCTAACTGCTGCAAGAGCTTTTAAGCCACCACCGTTGAGGCTATCCTCGAACGAGTAAAGAGACTGTCGAACAGGATTAGACATAGCTACTCGACCACTGTCAACCAGCGTTATTTTCCTGATACCCCAAGCCTTCAGAAAAAGTTCACATCATCAATAGGCATAGTAAGAAGAATTGAAGAGAATAATAGCTCTTGAATACTAACCATAAGCATGCGACCTACTTGGCAACCTAGCGTACCGGCACCTAAGAGTAAACATTTAACAGTAGACAAGATATTTAAATTGAGAGAAGGCAATGTTCGCCATCTCATGAGCTTTAAATTTAAATCTGCAGCAGATACGGCCAACCTGCAGATATGAAACAATGGTGAACCTTTTCAAGGCATACTATCTCTAGACAGATTGTTTTTCTCTGTTCATTCATGATATAAAATGTGGATTAGTTGTAACTAATTATAAATATTTACCTTTCTGGGTTCATGGCTTCTGCAAGGCTAATAATCCTTGATGACAACTTCCCTTTGTTAAGTTCCCATCCTACAGCTTTAGGGACACAATGAGGATCTTTCCAGCCTACCAAAGCAAAAATTGTTATGAAATTATTGAGAGGACAAATATTACATCAAAATTTTCAAACATAAAGAACAAAGTATGTGGATCCACCTTGTGGAAGCGAAAATGAGGCTTCGCCAACAAGAGATGATCCCATGTCGGCCAAACCATGCCTCTCACGGTAACATAAAAATTGTATCTTTTCTAGCTTCCATCTCAAACAAATGAATGCTACAAAGTTTCTAAGAGGCCAACCAGGATGATTTGGGAGGTGGCATGGATCATAAAAGCCAAATAGTATCTGCATCGGTATCATGAGTACAAGATCAAAAAGAAAAGAAGTTACAAGTAAAATATCTTGCATCTTGTAAAAATAAAACTACGAATAACATCATGAAAGAATTACATGAAAATTACATTATACAGCTCTTCAAATACAAGTTACAAACTCACCTTTTGGCCGTCATCTTGGCAGAACTCCCAATCCTGCAGTGGCCTAACAGTGGCTTGTGAATTTGATGATATAGTGACCAAAAAGAATGGCACACCTGTAAAATGTTCCGCATTGACTGAATTTAATTATCAATTGTAATTCAAGAACATAAATTCTTATTGAATCGAATATATAAACAATTAACCTGCGGTCGAAATTGAATTGCGCCATTCATTGCATGCTGCAGACAGGGATTCTGCCTATCAAATATAAGTAAATTTTAGAACAAAAGTCTAAATACAATGAGATAGACATGATTATCATCGTCACTACAGATACCTCTTCTGGATTGAGCATCTTCGCAGCTGGTTGTATGTTAATCAAGGTTGCAGGAGGGTCGAGAACCAACGCCGGGAATGCAAACCAGTACCGGAAACTCCACTTCTTCAAGTCGGCGAATGAGATAATAAGGAACCTTGAAAGCAGTGAGGCATCCTCCTCTACTTTTCCAGAACAAATGTCTTCAAAGATCTAATGATCAAAGCAGGGAATCCACATGACTTTTAGGCACTTCTACTTTTACAGTCATCAAAGACATAGTTGCTGCCATTATAAAGCATGAAACTGTAAATGAAAAGTCAAAGAAATATCCAAAAAGAAAACCTTTTTTCCTTCCATCCTCAGCAGACTCTCTCGGTCAAGGGCGTGGAAGCTCTCCAATGTGTTAGTGTTGAGAAGAGTCCCTGGAACAGGGCATCTATTTCGGTTACCATGACTCGTTTCACGTAGCGATGACTGTTCACTTGGCTCAGGTGGTAATGATTCTGCTAGAAGCGTCAAATGATTCGAAACTTGGGTATGAGAACATGGTGCATAGAAACCTGTGAAGTAGTTCAAAACAATGAGAACCAACCCCATATGACAATTAAGCATGCATCTGTTACATAAACTATTTAAATGGAGGTTGCTAACTATCAGGATTTACAGCATGAAGCTCTAAATATCAACCTAGTAAATATGCAACAAGCAAGGCACCGTTCTACAGTTTTTATTTTCATCTTGGCATAATCTGCTGACATATTTTGAAACTTTCAAACCAGATTACAATAACGCCAAGCACAAACACTCTGAAAATCAGTTTTGTGTCCGCGTGTCCGTGAAAAACACAGTCAAAAACACTAGGAAACACCAAAATCAATGTCGTGCTCATGTTGGTATTATGTCGTGCCATATTCCTGTCATGCCTGGCAAGGAGTATCCGCAACTTCACGAAAGACAAGTACAACAGTAAAGCCTTCATATCAAGGTTGTGAAAAGCTAGGCGCTAGTCGGACGGGCACCCGCCACCTAGCGCCTAGCCCGCCTAGGCGCCCGCTTAGATCTAGGCGGTTCAAAAAAATAAAAAATTCCAAAAAACCTACAAAAATTGTAGATGAAGTCCATAAAACCCAAAAACATGCATAGTTGGGCGTGTGTGTGCGTGGGGGTTGGGGGGGGGGGGGGGGGGGGGGGGGGTGGGGGCTAGGCAGGTGCCTAGGCGGGTCGGACGGGCACCAGGCGGCCGCTTAGGCCGCCTTATAGACCAGTGCTTCATATCAAAATTGTTGGGATCGGTTAAATGAACCTTTTTTTTTCCTTCCATTCGACTATATCAAGAGTCGTAGTCGTGGTGTGACTTGGGCTGGGCTAGGCCGACCAGGACCCGGTTTTGACTTGGTTTGACCGGGCTTGGGCCGGGCCGGGCTCAGCGCGGATTTGGGTGTGGGCCGGTCCGGGTCGGCCCGGTCCTCTGAACCCCGAACCCAGGCCGGACCCACGGGCCAGGCTGAACCGAGCCTGGGCCGGGCCGGTTCAGTGTTGGACCGGTCGCCCCGATTGGTTATAAAAACCAAATTTTTTATATGTTTTTTTTTAAAAAAAAACTTTAAAATGGGGAAAAAATTGAAAAAAATGAAAAAAAAGAAAAAATTAAAGAACATAAAACACTAAAAGGAAATGAAAAAAAGTTTATAAAAAGGAAAAAAAAAACTTAAAATAGAGGGAAAAAAGTTATAAAGATGAAAAAGAAAACTTAAAGAACTTAAAAAACTAATAAAAATGAAAAAAATAATTTAAAAACTGCAAAAACTTAAAATAATGTTATAACCATACATACATGAACTAAAAACAAGTATTTTCTTCCATAAAATTTGTAATAAAATGTACAAGTATATTCTTCCATAAAATTTGTAATAAAAAGTTGTAAATTGATATTTCATTTGTAAATGAATTGTAAAAAATGTACAAGTATTTTTTGTCGTCTGTTGTCCTTCGTTCGTCTCTATTGCTCAGCTCCTCCTTCAGTAGTGTCCTCCAAGGTAAGAGACTGAAAGTCCAGTTCACTGATGTCGGCACTTTCAACTCTTGAGTTTTGGGTTCGTTCTTCCGCATTAGCCCAATCTTGAACGCATATACAAGCTTCCAAGATATCCGGCAGCATTATGTTCCTCTTCTTGCTCAGCATCCTTGAACCTGCATTAAAACAAGATTTCGATGCTACCACAGACACCGGAACCATTAGTATATCGCGTGCTATAGAAGAAAGTATAGGGTACGATTTTTCGTGTCTTTTCCACCATTCTAAAATGAAAAAATAAGATGGAATTTCATCATCTTCTTCATAAGAATTTAAATATAACGAAAGTTTCTGAGTTGGTAGGGAAGATTGTTTTTGTTTCTTCATTTACAGTATGTTGGCAGCATGTGATAATTTGGACATAAAACCATAGCTACTACACTACCAACTTGAACGGTCGGACCGATACAACTCGTTCTTCATACAATGTAATTAAAGAATCTAAAACATCTATAATCTCTACTTTTAAGTTACTTACATCAACATTCATATATTCATGAAAAATCTAATAATATGAATATGTCATCTAATTTAATCTTCGGATCAAAAACCGAAACCAAACAATATAAAAGAGGTATTTCATCCCAATATTGGAAACAACATAATCAAAACCATGAACATTTCTATATTTACAAAATAAATGAGACATGTTAATAATTTATGTTAGTGCTAGAGGAGAAGTTGGATAATAAACTCCAGATAAAATACAGGTAGCATTGTAAAATAATTCTATAAATTCATAAATAGAAATAGCAATTAATCAATCATTTTCAGTAACTTGATAATCAAAACCGGCATTAACATTACAATAATGAGTAATGACATCTTTAAATCTAATGCAAGTTTTCAATATTAAATAAGTTGAATTACATCTATGTGGTGCATCCTTAACAAATCCCCTAAAAGTTATACCATATTGTGCACATAAAATTTTAAAATTGTTATCTACTTGCAGAAGTGTTCAAACTTTGTAGACATAATCTAAGAGTTTCTAAATTTACATGAAAAAATTGAAAACATTTTTGTACAACTAAATGAATAATATGGCAAGCACATCTAACATGAAAAAGTCATCCTTCTACTATAGGCAAAAATTGTGAACTTAAAATACTAATACAAGAAGTGCTATTAGTAGCATTATCTAAAGAAATAGAAAAAAAAAATTATTGTGAATATCATATTCACGTAAAAATTGCATAATAGCGCCACCAATTACAGAATCGATATGTGAAAATTCCAAAGGACGTAGACAAATAATACGTTTTTGCAACATCCACTTTAGATCTATATAATGTGCTGTGATACAAATAAAAGCATAGTTTTGTTTTGTAGTCCATATATTAGAAGTTAGAGCCAACTTATTAACATTTACGAAGCTTTACTTCAAAGCTGTCATTTTCTTTTGAAAGATTTTGACAGCCTCCAATCTAGTAGTCGATCTAGAAACTTTGGTAAAAACATAGGTTAAGAATAGTACTTGCATACTTATAATACCGAACGCTCTCACCGAATGTGAAAGGTTGTTTATCACAAATAAAAAATTTGGTTAACTCTATTTTGTTATGAACATCAGAATAAGTGAAATTGCCTACGGAAGATCCTTGAGGACCGTGTATCCTTACCATAACAAGTGTCAGAGTGTCTTTTCAATGTGTCGTTGCCCTCATTTTTTTACATTTATATATTTTTTACTTCTCTTACATTGTGCACCTTTAGCAATTGTTTTTTATTTTTGGGATCTAAAATCGGTGCGTCCTCACTATCAGTAACATTTTTTTTCAAAATATTGTCATACCACTAATTTTTTCCTATTTACAACATTTGTAGTCATACTCCTAACTTCAGGAGGTAACATTTGTGTCGGTGGCACAGAATCAGGAATATAATTATTTTCAAATAAATCAACGTAGTAAACAAATTTTTGTTCTGAATCACATCCGTAAGGTTGGTTAGAACCACTAGCATCGATATCTTGAAATTTAATTTTTCAGTAAAAGAAGAAAGAAGAGAAAATAATATTATCTACCAAAAAGGGAGGGAAAGAAAGAAAGAAAAATCAAGAATCAAAAAATCCAACAAAAAATATTCTCTAAAATTAATTACTTGGAAAAGGCAACTTGAGGGAAGAGATGTTGAACTCCAAGAAATTTCATAGAAGTTGAAGCCTCAAGAACACGGTGCTTTGGCCTCCAAAAATTTGCACTTCAAAACCCAGTAACTTGTTGTTCAATCTTCAGAGAATTGCTTGTTGTTCAATCTTCAGAGAACTGCTTAGTTTGTATATTTTGTAAGAGAGGAAGAAATGTTTGAATATAATTTTCATGAATTTTGGTCTATTTATAGATTTTCTTTGATGCAAAATGACCTATTTTACCCTTAATATATAGTTGTTATAAGGGTATTTTTGGTCATTTTCAGCAAAATGACCAAAATACCCTTAAACGGTCAAAAACAACCATAAAAATAAGACTAAATGGTCTTTTGGCCCTTCCAACGGTTTAAAAAAAAAATCAACTAGACCGGGCCGGGCCGGTCGTGTTCTGCGGGTTTGACCGGCCCAAACCCACGGTCAAACCGGACCGGGCCGGTCCGAGCTTGCAGGTCCAGAGACACAACCTAGCCCAGACCCGTTGGGTTAGTGGGCCGGGCCGGTCCGGGTCGTTGACCGGGCTCGGGCCGGCCCAGATCGATTTTGACCGGGTCGGGCTCGAGACGGGGACCGGGCCGCTCGGCCCAAGTCACACCTTGATATCAAGAGTCACGTTCTCTATAACATTAGCAACAGCCATTTGCTCCTATTGCCCCAACCAACAGTCTACTTTTTCACAATCCAAGACACCATCCCAGCTGGATTGTGCAATTTTGCAGACATCAAAAGCTGGATTTTTTTATATTCCATAAAAAATGGAGCTTCTGAAACTTACTACCAAAGTAGCCGTATTTTGTTGGAAATTGTGTTTTTTAAAATGCAATTTGACTAACGAAATCATGTCTTCGACACTGAGATGTCATTTCAAGTCCTCTATGGAATTTTCAAGTTTCAATATTGCAGAGAAATAGGTGCTTCAGGCAAAATCGAGTATGACCGGTAGGCAGGGCATACCCACCATAAGTCAAGGGGGACGCGACTACTTACGCTGAGTTTTAGTTCCCTTCTACATACTATTTGCTTGTTATATTATTTAGTTCACTTTCTTTTAGCAACCAAATTGTGGCCCATTGGTAAATATAGGAGATCTCAAGCGGGAGGTCACGAGTTCAATAGTGTTTTCTCACAAAATATTCTAATACAAAGAATCAGCAAATAAGTCTGCATATTGGTACCCAAAAAAAAGGGTGCGGCTATACGCACCCCATGACTTACTTAGCATACCCCAAGTGCTAAGTACACCACATTTTAATTGATTAAAATTAGCATAAATGCTAAGTACACCCCATCAAATGACCAAAATATCATTTTCTATTCTAACCTAAAACCTATCTATCATTCCTAAGCACACCCCAAATCATTCTAACCTCTCTACTCTCCTCTCTCCAACCGACCAGCCCCCTCTCCTCTCCGATCCCCTCTGCTCCCAAGACCAATCCCAAGATCACTGCTAGGATTTTTCGCTTAGGATCACTGCTAGGGTTTTTCGAATCCCTTCAATCGTGTGAAAATGAAATAAATTTCAAAAAAATTGGATTTTTACAGTTATATTCGAGCCTGGTTTGTCGAGCACTCGGACTGGAGTTCGACCCACGACAGTCGAACTTCTTTGCTAACGTTCGACCAAAGCTGGTCGAACGAAAAATTAAATGAAAAACACAATGTTCAACCACAACTAGTCAGACAAAGTTCTACTATTCAACCATTACAGGTCAAATTGCCCTATATATGTTCGGCCGACACAGGTCGAACTGCCCTATATATGTTCGGCCGACACAGGTTGAGCAGACAGTGTTCCGTTCGACCTGTGTTGATCGTGCTTTTCGCGAATTTTTTTTTTTTCAACGATTCACATACAGTGCTTCAAACCGAGAAAGAAGGATTGTGTCTTTGAAGTGGACTTCCTTCCTCCATGATGCCTTCTTCACAATTTCAAAGTAGGAATTTTATATGATTTTGGGGTTGGGTTGAAGAAGAATGTGAAAATGAAAGAAGGAAGAAGGAGGATAGAGGGGTGTGATAGGAAGGTCATATGGGTATATGAGTCTTTTAACATTAATCTAATATTCAATTTAAGTTATATGGGGTGTGCTTAGAAAGTCATGGGGTGCGTATAGCCGCACCCAAACAAATCCACTCCATCCTTCCTCCTACTAAAATTTCCACTAAAAATACCAATCTTCCAAAATAAATAAATAATTTCTCTTAGATCCCAATTAGGGATTGGGAGCGAAAAAAGGACCTAAATTCACTTACATAATTTTAAAATGAGATCTAAATTTAAGATTGATAGTTTCTTTCTTCTGCTGCTGACAAATTGAAGGCTATGCTTCTCCGTCAAACAACAAAGAGATGAATTAGGGATCAAATTCCAAGGTCTAGAGTTTTGCCGAGGAAAGGGAGGAAGATTACTACCGGTGATTTCGATCGGGGACTGATCGATGCCGAGGGTGTCGAGCTTGAGAGAGGAGAGCCGCCTCCAGAAGCCATCATCGACTATGCTCCCCAGCGGAGCGAACTGAAGGATTCTCCCATCCCCGCCGCCGCCGCCGTTCTTTGAGGAAGAAATTGAACTCATTTTTTTTTTCTGGGTTTACTTTCTTCTCTTCTTCCTCGGAGCATCTCTGGTTTAGATCCATCTCTAATTTATATAGCTTCGTTTTACTTGCAATATCAAAACACCCGACTAGACCCGATCCAGACATGGATAGAATCCGGTTTCAAAATATGATTTGGATCCATAACACTAACGGGTATGATGTAGGACCAGGCACTGCCGGACCCGACCCGACCAGCTTCTGCTTTCCGAAAAGCTGAACCAATAACAGCTTACGTAAGCAACATCCCCTGCTTTTTATAAGTTGTTCGGGAAAGGAATTATATTTTTCTAGAAGAGAAGCATAAGTTGTTGTTACCAAACAAATTTCGGTGTCAACATAGGTTGTACCAAACTAAACTTTTTTAGTTAGACTATGTTGAATTTTGCTATTTATAAGGAAATAAAACATATTTATCTGAAATGATCATATTTTTGTTATTTGGTGCGTTATCTATTCCAAGGAAGACTTTTTCTCGCGTGAGAGAAATGGGTAGGTCCAATGTTTGTAGCTCATGTGAAAAGCAGTGCAAATACTAGGCGAGGCCTGTCGGAGTCCAGTCTGGATTTGGTAATAGCATATTTATGGAGTCTAAATCTGATTAAATATTTAATTTAATTTGATTTAGATGTCCATAATTAGTGCTGGGCTATTTTAAATATAATAGGATTCTTATTTGAGGGTTTCCTATTTAAGAGATCCTATTATAATCTAAAATATGATGTTGATGGTCTATTTTAGGTGTAGTAGGATTCTTATTTGAGGGCTTCATATTTAAGAAATCATATTATGACCTAAAATAGGTTTTTCTCATCCTATATATATGGGGTGAGGGTGGAGGCACAAAGCACAGCACAAAAAATGGAGATTCGAGGTGCTCGTCCACAAAAAATCTAAGAGAAAGTTCCGCACTTTGCTCTTAGAACTTCACCATCCAAGACAGAAGGAAGAAGAGATCTAATCGAGGGGTCATCAACTTCGGTTAGGAAGATTGCTTCGGGTTGGTGAGCGATTTCAATTGTAATCTTTCTTTTCTTCTTGAGTGTGGTAAGGGGATTGAACCTATTAGGGCAAAGGGTTCAACATTAGTTTTTGTCAATCTTGTAATTTCATCTGAGTTATAAAGATTGGGATTTGTCCAGGTGACGTAGTCACCGCCATATACTTGTCTTTATCTGTGCTTGGTGTCCGTTAGACGGGGGTTGATTATTTCAGGTGGGTTGACCTAAGTTTCCGCTGCGGCAATGTCTCAGACACGGTATCGGAGCACAGGAGGGCGTATATGATTCCCAACATCTGGTATCAGAGCTTTGGAGGTTCTGGCAACCATGTCTACGGAGCAGATGAACACTCGTATGATCACCCTCACAGGGGAAAACTGGACGATTTGGAAGCTAAGGATGGAGGATCTACTCTGGTGCAAGGACTTGCATGGTCCATTGGAGGGCGACAATGCAAAGCCAATGGACAAAGCTGTTGAAGACTGGAAACAACTGGATCGGAAGGCCGTTGGATTCATCCGCCAATAGTTGGATGATTCGGTGTTGCACCACGTGTCCATGGAGAGTTCAGCAAAAGTATTATGGAAGAAGCTGCATTCGTTGTACGAAAGGAAGACGGCTGACAACAAGGCATTTCTTATTCGCCAACTCGTCAACTCGAAGTACACGTGTCACGACCCGATCCCAAGTTAATGGGTCGAACCGGACCATGCCCAGCCTGCACCGTGGTGAGACGGCGGCAGTAAGCTGTTCCATTGCAGGTATTCACAACAACACAAGTACATTCTGTCACAACTATTATATTCGGAATTTGAAACTTTGTTTAATAAAATATTCAGAAATACAACTGGAAGGAAAATGCTGAAATAAAACTACAAACTTCAAATAAAAGAAAATACAGAAAGGGAAACTATCTAAGCATCAGGTTTAGCAGTCCCAGGATCAGCGTCCTCCAAAGACGGCTCCGGTACCGTCGCAGGGTAGAGAACCGGATCATAATAGCTATTATAATATAGCTCTTCATCCTCAGTGTTACCTAAAATGTTGTCTCTAGTCAGGAGGGAGCAAGAACGAAATATGTATCTCATAATTTAAATAGTAATTGGAGAGTGCAGGGTAAACAGTTTGAAATAATGATTTTCAGCAGTATAAAACAGTTCTGTGTGTTTTGAATATGCAAACGTCTATGACCGGCTTGGGGTGATCAGTAGTATCCTAGCGATACGATATGGCTTATCCCCGTGTGTAAGAGGGGTAAGCTAACACAGGAATTTCAATAGGGGCTTTGGTCATAAACGCCTACACTATTCCCCCAGTCCCACATTCAGTAACAGTAGCAATCAGCAGTTGAACCCTAAGGTAGAGTTCCGTGTCAGCAGTGTGGTTTAACATGCAGCTTAACTTTACTAAGGAAATTACAAGAAAACATAATCCGAAACTTGCCTTGTATTGAATGACTGGAAAGACGAGTTGATACCGAGGAGGAACGTCAGGTATGTCTTCGAGTTCCTACAGTTGAGAACTCGACTTAGATCCTTGAATAACCAGACTAAGTGTGCTAGTTGCAATATCTAGTAGTAAGTCCTAGTCAGGTTTTAAGTTGTATTAAGTTACAGCTAACGATTACGTCGCATGCTACGTGCGTTGATTTAAACCGATTAATTTGATTATTTGGAAAATAATACAAGGACCAATTATCTTTGGAAAACTTTGTATTTTTTGTAATATATCTATAAAAATATAGTTTCTTACAGTGGCAAATCATGAACTAGTTATCCTACTAATATTTTATCCATTTATTTAATTCTTAATTAATTATAAAATGATTACGTTCTAACTACGATTATACATCCAAATCAAACCACCCAAAATCAACATCAACCCAGAAAAGAAAGTAAAAATCTACACTATGCAATACATGGGCACAACTAATCATCCTAGAATTATGGGCTTATGCCCTGCACAATTCTTTTACATAAAATAAGAGAAAATGTTTAGTTACTAAATAAAACGTGCCGTAAATAAATAACTATAATAAATGACTTAAACATTAAATAAAATAATTTAAATTAAAGGTTGGAGTCTCAGACTCGGTCCATCATCAAAATCTAGCTAATACCACAACGTCCGGTCGGACCGGTGCGTTTGCATTTCGCTAGGGCCCACAGACCGGTACGGTCGTCGCCCGAAAAGTCGATTTTAAATTCATTTTCCGAAAACCAAATTGAAATCAAAATAAAGTTTTGTAAAAATTTGGGCAGCATTTCCTCTATTTCGGAACAACCCAAAACTGGAAAATGCGCCAACCAAAAACCTGCAATTGTTCCAACCAAATAATAATCCCGAAAATATAACCACCGAAATAATTTTCGACCACCAGAACCTTCCCGAAATACCCGGGATTCCCGCAATCAAACCAACAACACAAAATCTCAGCAGACAATATCACAGAAAATGCTAACGTAGCTAACCGAAACTACCACGTAGCTAACCGGATTTCCGAAGGGAAAACCGGGGACCGATTATCATCACAGACTACCAATGAAAAGCAACGGGACAGAGAATTTATACCTCGGGGTGCTCGGCTAGAGCTCTCAGATGATAAAATAGAAGAAAAGATAATCCAGACGTTGCCGAAATGATGCTGATCCCACGTCGTCGACGACGAACGTCGAAAACTCCGAAATAGGCACAGCAGAACTGATCCAGAGATCACTCACCCAAAAGGCAGCGAGTTAGACCAGCAAAACTTGGGAACGCCGACGACGGGAACCAGCGGCTAGGGCACGCTGGCTCGAAGGGTTCGCCGGAGGGTGGCGGCGCACGGGCACACGCCGGAGACAGCGCTGGAGTGCGCTGTCGGAGTCGGCGACGGACGGATCTGGACAGCGGGGCTCGCGGGGAAGCGAGGGCGCCGGAGCTCAGGACAGCGCGGGGGAGATCCGCGCGCGCGAAGAGGGGCGCACGGCCGCTGGCTTCGCCGGGGGTGGGCGAGCTCGGGGTGGCGGAGATCGCCAGAGAGTGGGCCGCGCACGGACGGCCGGAGGCGCGAGAGAGGTCGCGCGCGGGGGAAAGGGGCCGCAGATCTGGGCTCGGTCGGCGTGGAGGAAAGCTGCGCACGGGGGCGCGGCCTCGGATGGACGGCGAGGGATTTGGGGGTTAGGGTTCGGGTATGTGGGGAAATAGGTCCAGAGAGATGGAGAGGGAGAGAGAGAGAGTTTGGTTGCTTTGTGTGGAAAGAGAGAGATGAGAGAGTTATGTGTTAGCTTCTCCTCTGTGAGATGAGTTGTGGTTCTGTGAGAACGTGGGGGAGAATAAAAGAAAGAGTGGGTTGTAACGTTGGGAAAAAGTGTGGTGGAGAATGGGTCGGGGAGGGAAAATAGGATAGATGGAGAATAAGTCTCCCACTCACACGCTGGTCCTTCGGGACCAGCCAAAGTAATTTTTTTTTATTATATTAAAAACCAAGCCAAATCTGGGTTTAAGAAAAGAATGGATTTGGGCTCGGGCCTGGGTCTGGGCCCGAACTCGGGTCTGGGTTCGAAAACCAAAAATCCATGTTATTATAATTTTGAAACTATTTTTCACTCAAAAATATTTAATAGTAATAATATTAATAATAATAATAATAATTTTGAAAAACTAAAAGTAACATTAATTATAAAACACAAATTATGGGTTTCACAACACGGAGGGTGCCCCAGTGGCACAACATCTGAACGAGGTTTAGGGTATCATCAATCAGATGTCTGCGATGAAGATGGTGATTGATGATGAGCTTCAAGCCCTACTGCTCTTGAGTTCTCTGTCGGAAAGCTGAGAGACGTTGGTAGTGTCGGTGAGCAACTCCGCGCCTAATGGAGTTGTCACGATGGAGGCAGTCGAAAGTAGCTTTTTGAATGAAGAGGTCTGGCACAAGCAAGTGAAATTGTCGTAGGAGTCTGCTCTGGTGACTTCCTACGGGAAAGGAAGACCCAATTCACAGACGAGGACAGGGAGGAGTTCTCGGAATCTTGCGATTGTGGACCACAAGGAGGGATGCTATCACTGTGGCAAAAGCGGTCATATCAAGAGGAACTGCATGAAGCTCAAAGCTGAGAAGGCAAAAGGCAAGGGCGATCAAGAGGATCTCACAACAATGGTAGATATCATCATCGCAGGAACCGACGCAGAGGAACCTTGTGGCATGTGTCATGACGGCGACTGGGTTATGGATACGGGGGCGTCGTATCATGCCACTCCACATAGGAGGATCTTCACGTCATACCGCGGCGGCAGGTTTAGATGTGTAAAGATGGGCGACAAGGGGACGACTACAGTTGTAGGCATCGGTAATGTGTACTTGACAATGGAGCTCGGTGAGAAGCTCATTCTCAAGGGTATGCGACATGTACGAGTTTGCGCTACAACTTTATTTCGGTAGGGAGGCTGGCAGATGATGGTTGTCACAATCTGTTTGGGGACAAAGATTTGATGCTTACGAAGGGTTCCCAACAGCTGGCTCAGAGAGATTTGTGTTGTGACATGTATAGACTCAAGCTGCTGAGCTGTACAGGTAAGCCACAGACACCGGATAGAGGCTCGAGGGGTGCTCGACAGGAGGTGGATCGTCGAGAACTTGTTGAGGAAGGGTTTCTAGGTGCTTTGAGGGATATAGAGGATTCGGTTCGTCGAGACAAAGCGATGGATGTTGGTGAGTCAAAGATTGAGGGTCAATCTATCGATCCCATGACAGCTGGTCGGTCTCCAGGTGGGGGTTGCTCTACAAATCCGGTTTTGGCGACGGGTGGTTTTCCAAAGCTTCACGGGGCGACATCAATTTTAGCAGTTCGAAGCCAAGAAGAAGATCAAGGTTTACAACAAACTCAATCTGAGGCAGGAGCATCATCATTCACACAGTTCAGATGGAGCTGTGGGTCATCGACGGCATGTACAGTGCGTGATGTTCTGCTCGAGGACGCATGTGTATGGAGGAGCTTCAAGTTTAGACACGAAGGTGGGAAGATTCAGGAGTTCAAATCTCAGAAGGACCGTACCGTCTGCTTGGTTGGGCCAGCCAAGGATGAAGAAGCTCGTCGGAACGTTAACACTTTCCAGTAGAAGACAGAAGTCGGGGACCGACAACCGAGACTTACGGTAAGGCTGATCGTTAGGGACTTCGGTCTTGATCGTGTTATTGATATCGACAGGATCCCAGTAGTACAAGAGATTCTACGCATGGCAGCTAGCATCGACGTGACGGTCGAGGAGCTGGAGATGAAGGAAGATGTAAAGCAAATCAGGGGGATCAAAGATCAGTGGCATGGGGGAGCAGGAACTCTTTCGTATGACGACAGGCATGGAGTCCAGTTGAGGAGCCATGGGGTCAACACCCTCTCATCAGACTGGAGGGGAGATTGTTGGAGTCCAGTCTGGAGTCCAGATCTGATTAAATATTTGATTTAATTTAATTTGGATGTCCATAATTAGTGCTGGGCTATTTTATATATAATAGGATTCTTATTTGAGGGTTTCCTATTTAAGAGATCCTATTATAATCTAAAATAGGATGTTGATGGGCTATTTTAGGTGTAGTAGGATTCTTATTTGAGGGCTTCCTATTTAAGAAATCCTATTATAACCTAAAATAGGTTTTTCTCATCCTATATATATGGGGTGAGGGTGGAGGCATAAAGCTGTCACGCCCCGCTCCCGCAGGAGCGATCGTCCTCGCTAAGGCGTGATGCCGCACGGGCCTAGGTTACGCCCGTGCAAGACAATGTCCGGAAATGGCCGATTTGAGCTAGGCCACAGAGTCGCACAAAGTGTCACCATTTGCAGCAGAAAATAAATAAACACAAGTTGGAAACAAATTCAAACTCTTTATTGATATTCAACAAGTTTACAAGCGGCGCTAGGTCGAGTTTACAAGTCTCTCAAGCTCCCTCTGAAACATAAAAGGCGTGCCAAGTGGCTTACAACATGAAATGATTCATGGTGCTGTTCCGATACATTATGTCCTGTATATGGTGCATCAGCTTCTTGCAACGCTCCAAGGCTCCAGAGATAACTCCGTGCCTTAGCACGTTCGAGGGAAGCTCCGCAGCCGATGACGTCTCCTGCATCCTGCAAGAAGACTGTGGGGTTATCAGTACATTATTATGTACTGGTGGGGAGGCTAGCTCGCCCACAATGCTATCATTACCAAACACGTTCTATTTACTTTTGTGCAGCGTCTATCATTCATTGTCTTTCTAATCTTGTCTTAGGATCAGTTTCATGGCATATTTCATAACCTATCCCGTGTTGCCAAATTCAAGTGTCGCATGGAAATACATGCACGACTTACCCATACTTACCATCCGGCCTTCCCTGTCCAAAGTAAACCAAGTTAGTCAACAATTTATATATAAACTTTCAATGTCGAGTGCGTGTCCCTGCCTCAGATTCTAACACGTCGTAGGCACGTTCTCTAACTCATTTTATCATTTGGAGTGTCACATTTCAAGCATGTTCAGAAGGCGCTTTATTTAGTTAACTTAGACTACTTTGTTTCAATACAAGGACTTGCACGTGGATTACCACCAGCATAGCCCACTTAATCTATATGCACCGGTCGCTGACATCACAAGCCATTTTGGACACATTCTCTTTTGTATTCTCACCTATCGAAGCGTGATGGCTGGTACACCTTGATAGTCTCTTGAAATGCCTGGCCTTACATCTCCTTGAGTGGCCGAGCCCCCACTCAAAGCAGCCCGTAAGCCCTCTTTTTGATTCCGCCTAGGCCGGCCACGATATTCCTCCCCTCGATCGTGCCGCGGAATCCCTTCTTCTTCACGGCCACGATATTCCCCCCTCGCTCATGCCGATTGTCCACGACCATTTTGTATTGACTTGTCATTTAACTTAACGGCTGTCTTTGAGCCATAGGCTGTCTCTGAGCCATAATGCGTTATCGACCAGGTTGGCGTCCGTACAGCGCGGGTAGCGAGCCCCATTGCACGTGTCCGTCATACCTGTCGCTAACCATTCTTTCCTTTCTTATCTTTTATTCACTCTTTCATTTCTTTCTTTCACTTGTTCGTTCATTCATTCATTTTTCATGTATTCATTCATTCATTCGTTGATTCATTCATTCACTTATTCGTTCATTCATGCATTCATTCACTTATTCGTTCATTCATTCATTCATTATGCAACTCTCCGTTCGGGAGTCGCCTTGGCGACCCATCGGTCCCGAAGTCTTCCAATGTTGCTATACTCTATTCGGAACGATTATGTCGATAGTCTTCTGTTTCTTTGTTGTAAACCGTTTATTGTTTCATTGTTGAATGCATAAGAAACTTGAATGTAAGCTTGTGCCTTAGCACGAACGTAGAGCACGGTACGAGAGTTCCTATATTTGCCGAGTTCTTTTCCATATCCTATACAAGCATACAAGATGGGATTATTCCCTTAGCTAGGTGCATTGAGTTATTCATTTATTAGCATGCGCGGTATTGACGCCTAGCGATTCTAGCAATAGTGTCCGTATTGTTATGTGTCTAGGCTAAGCAAGGACGGGTTCATCGGAGCCTCCCATCTTAGTGATGTTCGCATCGGCCGAGCGATACTCCGAGCGTGCCTTTGAAAGTCTAAGTCTGGATTCATCTTGATGGCCAATGTAAGCCTTGTATCGATTCTTCATCAGGTCGATGCCAACTCTTCGGGTCGACGGCTCGTTTGAGTCGTTGCACTTGCCGTTTTGAATCGGCGTTCCGCTAGGGCGGAGCGGGTCATTACATAATACACCACTCAAAACAAATCTCGTCCTCGAGACTCCCTGAGTGCAGGTCATCCTACCATTCCTTAACTCAGGTCGTATGCGTATCTTAGACAATCCCTATCGAATGGCTTTATCGCTCGATGGCATCGAACTACACTCGATACCTTTCCAAGTTTTATGTTGCATGCGTTTGGTAAATTTTATTGAATGACTGCTCCCTCATTTTAGACTTGATGATACTTATTCAATCGTCGAGTTTCTTCGACTTGGTTGCTAATTCGATGTGTCATGGGACTGAAATGGTCGCATGAGGTGTTTTATAATTTATCAAACTCAAGAGTCGTAAGCGGAGGCAAACTCACTCATTCGTTCACGCGCATCTCAGCACCCACTTGCCGCTGCATTCGAGTTCATCATATCGCTGAGTTTGGATCGTGCACATATTCAAGGCGTCCCCCGAATACGTATATTTCAACTAAGCTTAGCGATTAGCGAAGTCGGACAAGCTACTCGTGATAGTTACGATTTGCCGATCGTTTTACTTTTACTTCGATTAGAACCGAACTCATGTGTGTATCACATATCGTTTATCTCGATCCTCGAGATGATCCGACTCGCTTCTCAAGCGTTCTTGTCTATGAAATCAATACAACTTCTTCTTAGCGGAGTCGACCAAGTCTAAATAAATTTTCGTTCGATTCAAAACCAAGTATTGCACTGTCATCTAGTATATATTCCTATCAATGATTCAATTCGTTATCGTTATCCTAACTTTACTTGCGCATCATCCATTCCTATCATTCCCTTCGTTTGGGGCCAATCTCATCGTTGTTCACGCATACTCCACCTACACGTTTTCTTGATCCCGAGCCACGCTCGTACTAGTATCATTCCTTTCTTTTAACACGATCTCAATCCCCGATACTTTCCATTCCTCAAGCCTCGTTTGGAATTTAACGTGTCACTTGGTTGGATCGTGCACGCATTCCAAGCGTCCCCAAAATACATGTATTCACTAAATCGCGTGATAGAGAATTCATCATTCTCACTCGAGTCGCATCGTGCGCATACTCCGGCGTCCCTAAAATATATGCATGTCAGCCGAATCTCGTGAGCAGGGTTTCCTATTCTTGAACCATTTTATCCATCCACACCAATCCCTAAGATCAATCTTTCGATTGCTAACTCTTGGAAACAGGGGCGTCTCGCCTAACCGCTAGGCCATTTCTCAAGGCTAAGTCAATGTCAGGATTGGAATCATAGTTTCCCAATAATAATGCCAACACTGACCCCAATCCTAGGGTCAAACCAAAGTCGGTAGTACGGGATTTTCTACCCAAGCTCGCATCACTCAGATTTCTAAACATCGAGCACGATCACCTATTCGCATCAATGCATTCGTTGCGCATATTCGAATCCATTCAAATCTTCCAATTCTAACCAATTCATGTATTCGATCACGAGGTTGTCTAGTTTTGACAATATGTTGCTCTTCAATCTCACGCGAGTCTGATTATCCATGGTGGTTCATGAATCACCATGCAACGCTTCCGCGGATTAATCATTCTCATCGGGGCGTAACTCTTGCTTGCGTCTAGACTAATTCATTTTCGATACGCGGATTGGACCTACGTAATCCTCAATTTTAACCGTCATGCATGCTAAGTCATTCTCGAGTCCATATTTACGTCAAACCACAATTTGATGTATCAAATTTTTTATGCCATGTAAGTTCGATCACCCCCGCTGTATGAATCACCATACCAGCGCTCACGCCGAGTGATCGCCCTAATCGGCGTGACGCATGTGCGAGGCTGGAGTTGCGCTCGTATAAGACAAGAACGTCAACATCGTGGTTGTCAACGAAGCATATCCAAACATTTTTATTTTTCATCCAAGCCAAGATCTCGGTTCGATAGTCTGACCGTCATTCGTTCAACTAGAAAATTCTCGAGCCATGTCTATATTTTCTCGACACGTTTTAATATCCCGAGTATAGCATCCATCGGAACAATGACATTTGCACGATCGTCATTGCTGAGTCAGAGTACCCCCGAGTTATCGCATATCGATCTTTGATACGTCTCAATACCATCGACGATATGCGTAACCTGACGATCTTCCTTTGCAACCAATTTCGAGTCGTACGACTGATGCTATTGTCCGAACTGGATATACCACAATTCCATTCGATTCAATCCAAGATCAAGTTCGATCGCTATTCCTCAAGCTAGTTTCAATATCGTTTTTCCAAAACTCAAGTCATATTTCATTTGACCCAATCCGAAATCACAAGTGCTATCATCTAGCTTCCTCGATCAAGGCATACATCTTTATTCATCATTTCGAGTCATTTTCTAACTTGCGTTGCCCATTGACAAGTTGTCCAAACGACATCTCGTTCGGGACATTCGAAGTCACGACCAACTAAGCATGACGCGTTCTAAGGCTTTGTGCGATCGTATCGCCTCGCCGACATACTCGTCGTTACTCGTAATCCTCAATTTTGCTCGAATGATTTCCAAGAAAATCCATACACCACTCGAATTCGAGCCATCCTATTTAATCCATAATCACATTCGCATCATTTGCTAAGACATATTTCAGATTCGTTCGACGAATCTCAAGCGTAATCGCTCACGTCGTATCAACGCACTAAGTCATTCGCACTATTCCTCAAAATCCAAATCAATCTTCCGTGCATGCCTAAGCGTTAGTTTGATGGCGTTCCTATCGATACACACTCTAAGTGTAGCTTCGTTCCCGACCGAGCGGTACTTGATATCGCTAGCAACTCGATTGCACAAAAAGTCGAGGTGCGCGATATGCGGCACAACTTAGCCAAAAGGCAGTGTGCATAGCTATCCCGTGCGGACTATATTCGTGTTTGCACGCTCACTTATTCTCGTTCGAGCGATAATCGATCTCGCTCGCAACTCGTTTGTACCAGAAGGTCTAGGTGCACGAAGCCAAAAGGCTGCGTACATAACCATCCCGTTCGAACTATACTTTGGTCTCGTGTACTCGTTCGCCATTGTCAGCATATGGTTATTCAAGCACGCCTTGCTTTTGCTAACTCTTAGCATTAGTTTTCTTTCAACTCAAGTCCGTCGTGGTTTGGCACAAAGTCCTTCGCCTGTCGATCCCGTTCAACCGAGTACTTGTACGAGCTTTTAAAAATATTAGACTTATTGTATGGAACATCCCAAGGCACAACGAGAGAGAGCGTATCCATCTTTTGTTTTCAAAACGAGCTTTCAAAACTGAGAAAATCGAAATGAAGTCCAAGGACATAAAGCCGTGCTCTGATACCAATCTGTCACGCCCCTCTCCCGCAGGAGCGATCATCCTCGCTAAGGCGTGATGTCGCATGGGCCTAGGTTGCGCCCGTGCAAGACAATGTCCGGAAATGGCCGATTTGAGCTAGGCCACAGAGTCGCACAGAGTGTCCCCATTTGCAGCAAAAAATAAATAAACACCAGTTGGAAACAAATTCAAACTCTTTATTGATGTTCAAGAAGTTTACAAGCGGCGCTATGTCGAGTTTATAAGTCTCTCAAGCTCTCTCTGAAACATAAAAGGCGTGTCAAGTGGCTTACAACATGGAATGATTCATGGTGATGTTCCGATACATTATGTCCTGTATATGGTGCATCAGCTTCTTGCAACGCTCCAAGACTCAAGAGATAGCTCCGCGCCTTAGCACGTTCGAGGGAAGCTCCGCAGCCGATGACGTCTCCTGCATCCTTCAAGTAGACTGTAGCGTTATCAGTACATTGTTATGCACTGGTGGGGAGGCTAGCTCGCCCACAATGCTATCATTACCAAACACGTTCTATTCATTTTTGTGCAGCGTATATCATTCATTGTCTTTCTAATCTTGCCTTAGGATCAGCTTCATGGCATATTTCATAATCTATCCCGTGCTGCCAAATTCAAGTGTCGCATGAAAATACATGTACGACTTACCCATACTTACCGTCTGGCCTTCCCTGTCTAAAGTAAACCAAGTTAGTCAACAATTCATATGTAAGCTTTCAATGTCGAGTGCGTGTCCCTGCCTCAGATTCTAGCACATCGTAGGCACGTTCTCTAACTCATTTGCATGAAGTACTCTTTATCATTTGGTGTGTTACATTTCAAGCATGTTCAGAAGGCGCTTTATTTAGTTAACTTAGACTACTTTGTTTCAATGCATGGACTTGCACGTGGATTACCACCAGCATAGTCCACTTAATCTATATGCACCGATCGCTGGCATCATAAGCCATTTTGGACACATTCTCTTTTACATTCTCACCTATCGAAGCGTGATGGCTGATACACCTTGATATTCTCTTGAAATGCCTGGCCTTACGTCTCCTTGAGTGGCCGAGCCCCCACTCAATGCAGCCCGTAAGCCCCCTTTTTTATTCCGCCTAGGCCGGCCACGATATTCCTCCCCCTCGATCGTGCCGCGGAATCCCTTCTTCTTCACGGCCATGATATTTCTCCCTCGCTCGTGCCAATTGTCTACGACCATTTCGTATTAACTTGTCATTTAACTTAACGGCTGTCTTTGAGCCATAGGCTGTCTCTGAGCCATAATGCATTATCGACCAGGTTGGGATTCGTGCAGCGCGGGTAGCGAGCATCGTTGTACGTGCCCATCATACATGTCGCTAACCATTCTTTCCTTTCTTATCTTTTATTCACTCTTTCATTTCTTTCTTTCACTTGTTCGTTCATTCATTCATTCTTTATGTATTCATTCATTCATTCGTTGATTCATTCATTCACTTATTCGTTCATTCATTCATTCACTTATTCGTTCATTCATTCATTCATTCATTCATTCATTCGTTATGTAACTCCCCGTTCGGGAGTCGCCTTGGCGACCCATCGGTCCTGAAGTCTTCCAATGTTGCTATACTCTACTCGGAACGATTATGTCGATAGTCTTCTATTTTTTTTATTGTAAACCATTTATTGTTTCATTGTTGAACGCATATGAAACTTGAATATAAGCTTCTGCCTTAGCACGAACGTAGAGCGCGGTACGAGAGTTCCTATATTTGTCGAGTTCTTTTCCATATCCTATACAAGCATACAAGATAGAATTATTCCCTTAGCTAGGTGCGTTGAGTCATTTATTTATTAGCATGCGCGATGTTGACGCCTATCGATTCTAGCAGTAGTGTCCGTATTGTTATGTGTCTAGGCTAAGCAAGGACGGGTTCATCGGAGCCCCCCACCTTAGCGATGTTCGCATCGGCCGAGCGATACTCCGAGCGCGCCTTTGAAAGTCTAAGTCTGGATTCATTTTGACGGCCAATGTAAGCCTTGTATCGATTCTTCATCATGTCGATGCCAACTCTTCGGGTCGACGGCTCGTTTGAGTCGTTGCCAATGTCGATGCCAACTCTTCGGGTCGACGGCTCGTTTGAAAGTCTAAGTCTGGATTCATCTTGACGGCCAATGTAAACCTTGCATCGATTCTTCATCATGTCGATGCCAACTCTTCGGGTCGACGGCTCGTTTGAGTCGTTGCACTTGCCGTTTTGAATCGACATTCCGCTAGGGCGGAGCGGGTCATTACAAAAGCACAACACAAAAAGTGGAGATTTGAGGTGCTCATCCACAGGAAATCTAAGAGAAAGTTTTGTACTTTGCTCTTAGGACTTCGCCATCCAAGACAGAAGGAAGAAGAGATCTAATCGAGGGGTCGTCAACTTCGGTTAGGGAGATTGCTACGGGTTGGTGAGCGATTTCAATAGTACTCTTTCTTTTCTTCTTGAGTGTGGTGAGGGAGTTGAACCTATTAGGGCAACGGGTTCAACATAAGTTTTTGTCAATATTGTAATTTTATCTGAGTTATAGAGATTGGGATTTGTCAAGGTGACGTAGTCACCGCAATATACTTGTCTTTATCTGTGCTTGGTGTCCATTAGACAGGGGTTGGTTATTTCAGGTGGGTTGGCCAAAGTTTCTGCTGCGGCAAGGTCTTAGACATGGTATCGGAGTGCAGGAGGGTGAATCCGATTCCCAACAAGGCCGACATAGTTTGACCCTCCCAACCGTAAAGATGTGTAGGTGTGTGTGTTGTAATAAAAAAAAGTGAGAGAAATTGGTTTTTTTTGTCTCCCTTGGAAATGACTTCAACGAACTTCCAAGGAATTGAGAAAGAAAAAGAGACTTCCCCCCCAAAAAAAACTATATGGTTTTATTATCATAATAATTATTAAATAACTAATCTATTATTATAATGATTTCTAATTATTAAATAATTATTTTAAATAAATAATTTATTATTATTAATCATATTATTTTATTATTATTATAAATTATTAAATAAATAGTTTATTACTATTATTAATAATAATTATTTAGTTGAGATTTTTCTATAGTTATTTGTATTTCAATTTGTTTTGTTAATTAATAGTAATTTAAAACATAAAAATAGTCATTTCTATAGAATATTGTTGACAACGAAACGTTGGAATTTATACTTTTATGAAAATGTCTTTCGAGGAAGTATCTTTAACGAAAAATATCCTACTTCCAGAAAAGTATTTTTTTCTAATCAACTACAGGCTTAGATCTTTGAGATTTAATTAGACTACTCTTGTGATTGTTTATCACGATTGCTTTTTCTTACTTTATTTTTGTAAAGTAATCCAAAAAGAGATCTGGTAACATTTTTTTAGATAAAAAGCATTTTCAAAGACATCTTTTAAAATAACAAAAATATTATTGTTAAAAATTGTTTGGACTCTCGTGACTTCAAAAAGATCACAGAAAATTGTCTTCAATCGTAATTTTTGCGAGAACCAAAATGTCCTTATTGTTATTGCCAGCATAATTTTCGATAAAAAACTGAGAAAATGAAACAATTGTAAAGACACGTTTCAACGCAACACTTCAAAGAAGGTGCAAAACAGAAATTCTATAAGAATTTTGGATTACGAGAATCTAAAAAAATTTTATAATCAGTAGCAAACGACAGTAGCACTTCAAAACAGACGGTACGGATCGATATACAAACAGCAGCAGCGAAGATGACAAGCGATAGATGGATAATGGCCTGCTGAGATGAAAGATCACTGTTGCTCAAAGCTTAATTTGCCCCACACGAATAGCTTCCATGAACCAGCAAGTTCGTCGGAGAACTCTGGAATACTCCGCTGTTCTGACTCCTCGGACGGCAGTGGACTCCTGCGGTGGCAAGTGACGCTGGTGCAACGCCTCTCTTCTCTCTCAACTTCTGTGTAAATTCATAAGGAATTCTGTACTGTACTTATATTAAGAAACACTTCTTTTTTTGCAGTAAGAGAGAAGAGAGCCCTATATAGGCCCGTGCTGTAACTGCACAGTTAGCAGAACGTTGGAAACGTAGGAAAAACTGTCCCGAACGTGCTGTAACCGCTCAAATCGTGTATAGACATGATTTGAGTTAACTTGCGCACATCATACGCAACTTGCACGACCCCGCACAACCTGCATACTGCGCGCACAGCGCCACTTGCACCACTTATGCCATACTGTGCCACATGCACCGCGTGCAACATGTACAAGCTTCGTAATACGTACACTACGCCATTTGCACAACGTGTGACCCTTGCGTACCGCACACACCCCGCACAACCCATGCAACATGCGCTACTTGCGTACCGCACGCACCCTGCGCAACCTGGTGCACAATCGACTGCACAAAAGGCTCGCGCAACGAGCGCAACTTAAGCGCACTATGTGCCTAGCGACGATGCTGATGTGCTAAGTGCAAAGTGCGCCAACAAAATGCCATATTACGCCTCATGAGCCCGAGTCCGAGTTCGAGTCCGATTCGCTAAGCCCCTACGGTGCTTAGCTCCAATAGAAATAAATTTCCCAAGAGCAAAAAGCAAAAATGCTTTCATTGTTGATTTAGCATTTTTCCCATTAGAAAATAACCCCACGTGGCACACCCATGTGCATCTCTAAACAAGCAAAGCTATTATATAGAGATACAATTCCTTTGGCCTAACCGATGTGGGGCTAAAATTCTAAAACAAAAGTCCAAAATCCAACAATCCCCCACATATCTCTATATATATATTGATTTGAGTGTTCCCTATAGTAATTGTCCATCATGCATTAGGAGAGATGTCGCTGACGACTTGAATCTTCCCGCATGGGTCAACCAACAGACTACAATACAAGAATGGACTAAGCCTTGAATTCTGCATCACAGCTGAAATACTTTCCACTCACATAATGTAGTTACATGTGCTTCTGGCTACACATTAAAGGCCCTGTGCCAGCCTGGTTTCAGTGTATAATTTTGGGTGTCTACAAGTTTACCCTCAAGAGACAGCTTGATATCTCTTTGTTCATACACTATAGGTGAGTTCTTTGTTAAAGAGACATGGCATGAAGCGCTTTGCGCTTACCTTGCGGTGCTACGCCGCTATGACATGACCTAAAGTCGAGGCCTTACCCCGTACCGGAAACCTCATCGTAGTGTCATACTACTGTAGCATGAGGTCATCGTCTCTTTGTAGTGCCATACTACCCAGCATGAAGCCTTAGGCTCCCTTGCGGTGTTACGCCGCAACGACATGGCTTACAAGATCGAGGCTTTACCCCTATCCGGGTACCTCATGTGGTGTCGTGCCACTGTAACATGAGGAACTCCTCCTCTTTATAGTGCTGACTACACCCTCTTTCATTTCAACATACAGCATTAGGCTACCTGCCTATTTACGGTGCTATATCGATGTGACTTGGCTCATACAGCCGAGGTATTACCCCTTTTGGGAACCTCATGGTGGAGTCACCCTACAGTAGCATGGAGTTTCACTCCTTGTAGTGCTGTGCTACCGTGCTTCCTGTAAAGCACACCAGAAATTCATTCTGCCTGAGAACTCATTAAGGCGTTTAAGCTAACCTTCCCACAGGATCCATTTTCCACAGAAAATAATAGTAGACAACAGTAGTTATAGGTTCATAACCTTTTCATACCCTATAGGACATGTACCCATCGTTCTTGATATTCTTCCGGTTAATGGTCCTCCCTTGAATCAAAAGCTAGATGCCTAGTAGATTTCTCTTTGAACTAATATCATAAAACTTTATGATAGGAATACAATAACACAATATCAGAATGCCTTCAAGTCCATTTTACATGCTGTATCATCGACAAGCTGGCGCTTGAGGCCCTTGGTGAATGGATCCTTCAGGTTCTCCTGACTCCGAACATCAATCACTGCAATAACACCCCTCTTGATGAGATCGTGTACTGTCATGTACTTCAACCGCACAGTCCTCTTCTTCCTGTTGAAGAGGTTATTTGATGCCACCGTCGCAGTTGTCTGGTTGTCGCAGTATATCGATATTATCGGTATTTGTGCCCCAACCACTGAAAGATCATACATGAGCTCCCGAAGCCATTTTGCTTCCTCCGCTGCGGTATTAAGTACAAAGAACTCAGATTCCATGGATGACCGTGAGAGCATTTGTCACGACCCGCTCTAGAATAATCAGACACGAGTCAGACACGCCCAGCCTTCGTCGTTAGACACGATGAAGTAAGCTGTACCAATATCTAGAAAAACCTATAAATCTAGATAAGAAATGAATATAAACCACATCATCTAATATCGAATCCCAGAATCAAATACAAGTCTAAGAGCTATTACATTTCCAGCAAATGAAAAGTAAACTGATGTCTCTAATACAAAGTCCAGTAAAACTAAAAGCAAGGTACTAGGCTTCCTCAGCCTCTATGTCCAGAGCAACATCAGCTGGCTCATAGGTGCCTCCAGGCTTTTGCCCATAATAAGTGTCACAGGTAGCCTCCAACTCACCTGCAACATATCCTAGTCAGGAGCGGAGCTAAGTATATCCAAGGAAATGAACGTGAACATTATGGTATGAAAATGGGTATAGGAAAAATATAAAGTACAAGAAATGAGAACATGAAATAAATCCTGAACATGAATACTGAAAAATAAATATAGGGAACATGAAATGAGTCCTGAACATGAAATACACAATGAACCTGAAGTGTGCAATATATCGAAATACATCCAGAGTGTGTGATCGGCTTGGGTGGATTAAGGGAACATAAAATGGTACAACTTCGGTCCTGCGTGCACGATGTGTGGCCTAAGCTATTCACATGAATAGTAATTTGGGTTTGATCACACATATATAGTATTTCCTCTCCCAAACACAAGTAAACTCAAGGAACCAAATACCAGACAATCTCGTGAAATATCGTGTCAACCAAAAGATACAAGAATGAATATACAAGACATGAAGAAATGGACAAGTCCTAGGAGTATACTTGCCTTGCTCAGGGTGATCGAGTGTGGGTAGTAAAGCTGGAAATCCTCCTGTTAAATGATTTATAAGTTGATTAATAAGCACTCTACCCTAAACTAGTTTATTAAAAAATAAAGTTTTTGAAGTTGAACACAAAGCTCTCCTAGTGGGAAACTTATTTTCTAAAGTTTATTTTGGTTAAAAAAAGATAGTTAATATCCTAATCATTATTCAAGGTCTAAACATGAGGAAATCTTAGTCTCTAATTCCTTGTCAATAGTCTAGGCTTAATAAGGATTTTACAGTAATAAGAAGAACCTAACAGATACCCAGTCTTAGGTTTACTTAAAATAGTGATAAGTAGGCATTTTTCAATATCCTGCCAAATAGGGAAATTGTCCAAGTCAATAACAGTTTGTCTATTGCATCATGAATCAGTCAAGCTAATCTTTTTAGGTTTCCCTTTCTAGAAATACTATACCTAAATAATATTACAACAGTTCTCAAGGGTCAGTCCTGAACATGACTTACATAAGCCAGTTCCTAACTAGGCTGATATGGTTCAATCTTAACCAAGACACTGCTTCAAATCAATCCAATTAAGGTACTGATATAAATCAGTGTCAGCTAAGACTGATGCAAATCAGTCCCTAATTGATACACATAACACTAACTGTCCTGAACATGATAGTCCTGATACTATTATTCCAACTATCCCAATTATGACTTAACTGTACCACCCATCCTACCTAAAATAATTCTTTAACCTACTCCTAAAGAATGGATTATAATTCAACCCAAGACTTCAATCCTGTATTCAGTTTTAGTTAAAGTATTGAACTAACCCAAACATCTCTATTTATGTAACTGACGATTACAACAAAATATGTCCTGCTAATAGGTTTAAGTCAAACAATTGGTAGTAACAAAAGTAGACATGCCATAATCCCCTTATCAGTTCATCACCTGTAGCTTTCCTAAGCAACCAAGGCCTATAAGCTTGGTTTAAAGTAAATGGAAAACCCCCTGCATTCTCAGGAACCAATACTGCAGGTTCCTTACCAAGTACTCGGGTACTTGCTGCTAATATGAGTTCAAAAGATAGGTTTGCAGAATCAAGAATTAAGATTTCCAATAATAGATTGTGGTCCTCCAACCTGATGGCAACCTAAACTAATTTACCAATACCATGTCTGTCCAATAGGCCCCTAAACTATCATCATCTCTATAAGACAAGTTCTCGAGTTTATAAAAGGATTTCAATATCTAGCTAACTCCCTGTACACTTTAGAGTAAAATTGACTATACAACACTAACTGTTCCAATATACTCTTAACTTCAAATCCAAATTGCAGACAACAATTCAATAGTACTGAAATTAACCAGCCTACAGTACTCTGTACTAGATGGAAATTATTTGTCCACCATTAACAACTCACAACTGTCTAATCCACTCTAACCCAATATTAAAACAACTTATAGATTACATGTAAACCTTATCATGTAGCTATCAAACAATAAGGAAATCAAAAACTGAAATATCTAATTTAGAGATTTCAACCCAGGTTAACCCAAATATTTACCTAACCTTGTATCAGTAATAACACCAATTTATCGTGTTGCTTTCCTGATACAGAGTCTGGGCAAGAACACTGCTAAACAAAAATACTTCCAATCATCAGTACAATTCTCTATTATTGACGAGGTTTCATCCTAGGACAAAATAACTGATATCACCATCATGAGTCCAAAAAGATTTAGTAACTCTGTTCTGAAATGAGAATGGATAACAAGTTCAAGAGATTCAATTAAATCCTATCTCGAAATATCCAATCCTGATTCAATTCCCCAATCTAAGTTTAATATCAATCCTATAGAGATTTGGACTTCAACTCAAAATAATACTTAACTTGATTCATGATCATCCAACATTCGAAAATTAAAATTAACCAACAACCTATGCAGAAGATTAGCATTACCTGATCGAGATGGGATCAAAGAACAGTCGACTGAGAGCAGCTCTAAATCCAGGTGATCCAAATCCTTAGAGACCATAACCGAGCAAAATACAATCAAACAAAGAAAATTGTATCACAAATTAAATCTTACAAGACTAAATATAATCAAAAATCAAAGACACGGAGATCGGATACCTACTTGTTGTATCCAACTCTAGATCACCAAAAGTTCAAGTATCAGTTCTCAGGAATTTCAAGGAGCTTCAACTAATGGATCTGCAAGATCGAGTAGATCTTAGCAAGATAACTGGAACTACTCTCACAGGATCAAACAATCAATCTGATATTTAAGATCAAAGAAGATCAACACATTCTAAAATCAGTAGGAAATTACCTTGTCTAGGTGATATGATAAGACAAGGAATTTGGTTGGATCGATCACCGATCCATGACTCCTAGATCTTGGTGATTGTAAGAAAAGACAGTCAATCCATCAGTCGATCCATGTCCAGATTCAACATAATTCGAGAAGTAAAGAAAATCCTTACCAGATCTATTGAATCAAAGGAATTTGTGATCTGAAAATTGATCCCTGCTGTCAATGCTGAGATCCTTTTCGCACGTCGTCTACTCGTCGAGGGGTGGCTTCGTTCTGCTGTGGTTGCAGAGGCTCGATCGTTGTTGATGATTGAAAGCTTTAGCAGACACTAATGGCTCTCATCACCATAAATTGATTGTGAGCTCAAAATTGAGCTTTGGAGAAGAAAAGAATCAAAAGGAAGGGTCCTTTAAATAACCGTCATGAAACTTGGAGAAGGGAATGTAAGGGCGGGAATTGAAATTTCTTCCACTACTCCTGTCAGAGGTGGTTAGAGAAGGTTTGAATTCCTACAAGGAATCAAAATCAGAAGGAAAATTAGTTTGGGGTCTCAATTGATTAAACAGAGCTGATTCTTAAAGTAGAAATCAAAGTTGGTAATATGTCTCATGGGCTTGAGCCGAGTCAGCACAAAAGACAAATAAAGAATTGAGAGTTAAAAAAAAGAATTCACTTTCACTTAAAAAATAATTCCATAGTATATTTATTTAAAAAGAAAAATATTCTTAAAATTTTAGAAGTGGGGTTACAACATTATCTGCTTCTTCGATTTCCATGATATAGCAGCTCCACCTATTGTAAAAATGTATCCACCTGTGGACCTCTCGCTCTCCACGTCTAAGCACCAGTGGCATCACTGAAGCCTTCAACTACCAGCGGATCTCCGTTGCAGTGCAGTGCATATGTCTGAGTCTTCTTGAGATATCTCATAACCCGTTTCACAGCTTTCTAGTGCTCAATGCCTGGGTTGATCGTGAAACGACTCAGCATTTTCACGGCGAAAGCTATGTCAGGCCTTGTGGCAGTAGTAGCATACATGATCAAATCCCTATTTTTAAAATAGGTATATGACTGTATTATTGTATTTGGGGGATTTTAAATTTGGGTATTGTTCAAATTTTATTATTATTTTCTTGAAGGTCAATTTTATTCATATTATTATTCTTGCTACCATTGTTACTATTGTTACTATCATTTGATTATCATTATTATTATTTATTTATTTATTCCTATATCTACCCCTAAAATAAACCTAAACCCAAGCTCTAACTCTCTCTCTCTTTTCCTTTCCACACCCACTCTCCACTCTCTCCTCTCTCTCGTCCGAGCTCACTCTCCACTCTCTCCTCCTCTCCTCACTAGAGCTCAACCCCTCTCCCTCACTTCCATTCAGATCTCCCTCTCTCTCTCCTGCCCCTCGTCTCCGGCCCCCTCCAATTCGGCCGGTGCCGCTGCCACAGCCGGGGCCGCTGCTACCACCAGCGCCACCATCATCGTCGTCTCCACCACTGCTTCCACCACCACTTCCAGCACCACCCTCGCCACAATTTCCTCCGGCCCCCTCCGTCGGCATCACCTCCATGGCTGCCACCACCATCGTCTCTATCTACTCCACCCCCTTCTCCTTCCTCCTCTCGTCATGGCGTGGACCGCCACCGCGAGCTACCCCCTCCGCCAGTGCCATCGTCTCCACCACCATTTCCAGCACCGCTATCTCCCCTGTCGCTGCTGTCCCCCCTCCGCCGGGAGCCCGCCGTGACTAGGCCGAGCCCCGGCGAGCTCTTCCTCTATTTTTCCCTGGCGAGCAGCCACTGTGCGGGGACAACACCTCATCGAGCAGCGGGATACCCTTGGGCCCCGTGCTGCTCGAGCGATAAGCTAGCCTCGGACTGCGTGCTCCTCGGGCCGCGTGCCTTAGTATGCATACAGCCTCGAGCAGTGCGTTGCTTGGTCCGTGTGCTATCTCAATTCACGTGTCCCATTCCCCGTGACGCGTATTGCCTTGACTTTCGTGCAGCCTCGGTCCACGTACTGCCTTGGGCAGCGGGACGTCTCTAGCCCCGTGCTGTCTCGGGCAACGTGCCATCTTGCCTTACGTGTTGTCTCGATTTTTGTGTCTCGACCTTTGCGTCTACCTCGTGATTCATGCCGTACCGATTTGCATGCCACATTGTTTTGCAGGCTACCTTGGACTTTGTGTTGTCTCGATTCGCATGCGTGCCTCGATTTACGTGTTGCATTAATTCGTGTTCCATCTCGATATTTATGATTCCTCGATCTACGTACACGTCTCGGTTTACGTACATGTTATGTTTCTTGTCTGTCTCGATCTTCGTATTATTTTGATTCTCGTACATGTCTCAATATACGTGCGTGTCTTGGTTTGCGTATCCGTATCGATCTTTATGCCTCTATTTTCGTGCCAGATCCCTGTACCGCTTGTGGGACCCATACGGTATAGCCTTCTGCCATCTTTTTGCTTCATGTTATTATTTTATTATTTTATTCTAATAATTGCTTATTGTGTGTTCTGAGGACCTCGATGGACGTGCCACCTTGGATCACGAATCGTCGAAGACTTGCTTACCTAGCCGAGCCCTCTAGGCAAGTACCCCTTTCTCATCGATGGCTCTTGCCCTTTCTTCTGGATTTTTATTGTATTTTAATTAATTGAAATTGTAAATGTATAACCATGAGTAGTGTAGCATAGTAGTAGAAGTGCCATGATGATAACTTAGGATAGCTTGGTTCGATACCGGGTTAGGCCGTATTGGACAACTCGGACGGGTCATCCACACCTCTGAGGACACGAGCACGACTCACGAGTATGGATTGTCCCATATGTCCCGTGTTCGACTCGCGGTCAGGTAACGGTTTTGGCTAACTATGTCCGTGACTCTGCTTGTGGCTTGGATTATGACTCTGGGTCTGTGATGCATCCTGCATGGCGATTCTTATTACATGTGTTGGCTTGACGCCCAGTACACATCGTAGTGCTGCTAGAGGCCGAGACTTAGTGTTCTCGGCTATGGTTTGGTTTCCAATACGCATGGTAGCGCTATTGGAAGCTGAGACTTAGTGTTCTCAGCCTGCAATTCTGCGGTGGGTTGCGCCGAGTAGATTTAGCCCCTATTCGCTGGGTGCTCCTGTCCAAAATACAAAGGAGACTCTGCCAAATTTTTCCAGAATTCTCGGTCAAGAATTTGGTTCGAAGATTTGGGCAGAACCGTTCCTTTGGTTTGCTGAACTAGATTTGTACAGATTTAGTTTGACCTGATTCCAGTACCTGCTAGGTAGACTCATGAGTAGAATAGTCGCCTAGCTACTTGACATGTCTTGTCCGTCAGATAGCGTAAGGAGTACGGTTCCACTCGGGAGACGGTCTGCAACCCTGATCCTTGTTTGGTTTAAGGGTTGTGAATGTGCTCCAAAGCGGTTCATGCAATTATTGCCATTTTTTGGCGGTATAGTTAATAGACTCTTGTCTCTCCCACGACTATTCTTTCTAGGAGTTATCCTAGTTTAGCCATTTAGGACTGATAGTTGTCCTATGTATCGGGATTTGTGATTTTTGGACATATCTGAGGATTACTATATTGCATTGTTGGGGTAACTCAACCTCCACCTAGACAGTCGTAGACATTTGAGTGGCTGCTTATTCACCTAAATTGTATGGATTGCTGCTTGCTAAGTTGGTTGGCCCGTAATGCTGCCCTAGAGTGGTAATTCATTTTCTTATTCTTATTTGATATAGGGGTGGATTACTGTTCCGTTGACATACTACGAGTTCCGGTTGGCAATATAGGTATAATTGGATGTTAGGGAGATTGTGATGCTTGTTGGTTATTTAGCTACATTAGATGTGGATTGTTATCATGGGTTGGTACCGCACGATCCTTACCCTCTTTTACTGTTCATATATGCTATTCCTGTCATATTTTATCCTGCTGGCTTTTCTTCGCCCGTCCTTGAGCCTTTCTTTCTGATACTTGCTACGGTTGGCCTGACCAACCCTGGATTGTTCCCAGATTACCTGTGACCGACCCTGTGGATCTTCAGACTTGACTTGGAGGATGTACTTCAGTTCTCGACCATGCTAGGAACTATGGAAAGGTATACTCATCTACACTATTCTCCTGTACTGTAGATTTCTTGATTATCATATGAGTATTTCCTGTCTTCCATATGATTCTCTCTCTTGCTTATTATTTCTTTGTGATTGACTGTGGATATGAGATCGGATTTAGTCCATAGAAAGATTGCACGTCAAGATACCCAGCAAGATTGACAGACGTCATCGCCGTATAACATATTCGTACCTTATACAGTGTAGCTGGTCGACGTCCGTCCCCGTATTCCGGTACTGGGATGTGACACGATTTTAATGGTGGCCCATACAGGTCTCGTTTTGAAATATTATTGGGTATCACATGATAATTGATCTCAGTCCACTATTCCTTGGTATTCCTACTTGTTACACTTGTCCTTCGCTCACTTGAACTTGTGAATTGGTCCTCATCTCTAACTGGACCTATCTTGCTTGGCTATGTCTTATTCGTTGTTATCTACCCCTGATCCTTGTTCGATAGATATGATCATATAGTTGGCCATGTCGATCGCTTTATCAGACAAGACGTTGTCTTGTCTCTATTATTGGGTTACTTGATTTTCTATTTTAGGTTCTGTACTCTCTACCGATGCATCCCCTTGTTTGATTCCCCTGTTATCCCTTTCGTGTGTTGACTTCGTGTTGACTTAGTATCATTATCGCCCTCTTCGAGCGTTGGCTTGACTGCTGCGGAATGAAGATTTCATCAGGACTCTGAGATTGGATATTTCGGCATTTATTAAGTGTTCAATGGGTATTATTGTATCAATTCAGCTCCTTTGATTCTGGACAGTTCCACAATCATGATTAATTGTTTCAGATATTATTTTAATTGAAGATGTACCTTCTATATATTATGTTTTGGCATGTACTTTGGATTTGGAGTATTTTTCTAGAAAAATATCTTATAATTTTATTGAAGTTGTTTTTGGATGTATATTATGATCGACCTGGGTTTGGGGATTTTGATTATTTTCCTGGAGTGTTATATTGTCAGATATTTTATGATTTTAGTGACTTGGACATTGATTTATGGATTTGATTTATTTTGGGTATTTGTCAAGAGTACCAGGTGACCCTATTATACCTTGATGGCGTGGTAACGAAAGTTGCAGCCGCTCGATTATAGTGTCATGGCAAATCTTTTGCAGCCATTCCGGATGGCGTGGCAAGGAATGACCATGACACACATTTTTCAAATATTTTAGGAAACTACGATCGTCGGTTCGAGACGGCTATCCTTTATTTTATGATTTTATGTGGATATTCGTGCAGTTGGGATTTCAGGTTCTCAAATATTGTTTTTGATATTTTGTACTTGTTTTGATTTATGGAGTTTTGCGTGCATGTGAGATTTTGCTTTTCAAGATTACTTCATTGTTTGGATTTACCTTACGAGTTGATTTATGTAGCCATACACTGTTCTCCTTGATGTTTTCATATTGAGATTTTGTTTATTTCTTGTTGTATTACTTAATTTCTGTAAGATGGGTAGAGTTTTTGTCACTCCCCGTTCTCGGAATGCGTATTCTAATACGTATATTACCTGAATGTATTTATTTAGTATCTATCATGTAGTATCCTGTATTTAAATTCCTATAACTTCATGTTAATTAATTATCTGCATTTTATTTTCTGCACTTTATTTTTCTGCAATTCTATTATCTGCTCTTTAAATTTTCATGTTAATTAATTAGCTGCTCTTTAATTTTTATGCTAATTAATTCCTGCAATTTTATTTCTGTATTTCTTCCTGTAATTTTATTACCTGCATTTTAATTCCTGCTTTAGTTTTACTTTCGGGTTAGCCTTGTTGGACCCGGCCTAACTCCCACCTACCACCCCTTTGCTATTTAAAGCCACCCTCTCCCTTCTCTCTCCTCATTTACTTTACTTCTTCACCATTACTTCTTCTTCTTCCTTTTATTACTCTCTCTACCTACCAACTAGGCAAGTACATCTTGCTCTATATGAGGACCATATTTTATGGTTCAATATTCTTCCTCTCATGATTCTAAGAGAGTTTAGTGCTTAGTATTTTTGATTTCATTGGTTCATTTCTTGTAGATCTAAGTTATTGTATTTTCGGTTGTCTATGGGTTTTGATCTAGCAAACTCCTTTGTTCTCAAGATTTGATAGTTCCATGTCGTAGAGCAGTTCATCCTACCCAATTTTGACCTTTGGAAAGTTGGATTCGGACTTATTTTGACAGAGTTATGGACTTTTGAAGCTTTGGGGTGCAACCATGGAGTTCTTGCTGTTTGGAGAAGACAGTGAGCAGTGTATGCTAGCTTTTTAGCTGCGTCACTGAGCTGTGCGCGCTCTTTAGCGCAGCGCAGTATAGAGTCCATACGCTGCCTTTTTAGGAAGCGTGTGTCTTGCATACGCTACCTTTTGGAAGCGTGTGTCGTATGGAGTTCATACGCTACCTTTTGGGAGCGTATGACTTGCATACGCTAACTTGGATGGTCAGGAGTCGTATGGAGTTCATACGCTACCTTTTGGGAGCGTATGACTTGCATACGCTGACTTGGATAGTAAGGAGTCGTATGGAGTTCATACGCTGCCTTTTGGAAGCGTATGACTCCCATACGCTAGCTTGGCTTGAGCGTAGCTTGACCTGGGCGTATGCTGGCTTGAGCGTAGCTTGACCTGAGCGTACGCTGGCATAAGTGTAGGCTGACATGAGAGTAGCCTGCTTACCCTGGATCTTCTATAGCCCTGTATATTGATATCTTATTAGATGTTTAACGTCCGTTTTATATCCTTACGCCTTTTTGTATAAACTTGATATGATCATGATATGTTAATATTTCTGTTAAATATAGATTGTTACGTGGGATGTACCATGCGTCGTGAATTGAGTTATAGATACCCGAATTGACTAGAATTAAACCCTGAGAGTTGTAGACTCGACCCCACTGAATGCTAGTTGACTTTCATGCCTTGCCACCATTGATAATGATTGTGATCTTGACTAAATTGATCATGCGTTCCTAATTGGAACCAAGAGACTGGCTAGTCGTCTTATTGAATGAAATGAATGAGACACGTTCATGTTATGAACTATTGTACTCGACTGGCTGATCCCGAATATTGACATACATGCACATGCAGGCTTCAATCTATTAATTTATTTATTTAGTTATTTTTCTACAAAAGAAGCATGTGTACTTTATGGTCAAGGCATGATTACCGTGGATAGATTTGATTGTTGCATTACGCTATATAAGACCTGCAACCTAACCGCACTGGTATCGTTGTAGAGTTGTGCATATCGTACCCCATACGAAAGTACTCATTTGAATGACCATGATCCACGGCATGGGATTTCACTCAACGTAGGGACTATTAAGTTAAATAAAATAATGATTGCATGGAGAGAATGGATTCTCGAGTTCTTACATGGCAGCCTCCTTGGGACAAGTAGTACCCGACGGGCCGGCTGGTTCCCACAGATACTGTAAAACTGCCACACGGGCAGGGAACAGTATCTGCTTATATTATTATTGTATATTGTATATTGATGACGGGCGTCCTGCTAGGACTCGTCTAATTCATGCATGGCGCACATGATTGACTGGATAGACTAGCCTTGCTTGCACATAGTAAAAACTGAGGAATCCCTAATTGTATTATTCCAGGATAACTTGGGACTCATAATAGCAAGCCGTAGGAGTTGATTGGCCGTTCAAGATGATTTGTTTGTGCACTGTACTCTGTTACCTAACTGGGATGATCAGAATGTCAGGACATGACGGGCCAACTTCTGTCCTTGTTTGGTTGGGAGGTTGGTTCGAAGTGTCTTGATGTGATATGAGTTCTAGTAGCAAGCAGAGATCTATTATTATATTCTCTTACTTACTGGTTTTAGTTCTCATGTCGTGCTCCCTTGTGGTACTTGCTATTAGAGGTCTAACCTCTCTGGTTTTGCATGGCCAGATTTAGAGCCAGTTCCCGAGGACTCAGCGTACTTCCACCTCCAGGATGGTCAATACTAGAGGAATGATCGCAGGAGGCCTCGAGTGGGTTCCTTAACTTCACCACTCGTTTTGTTATCTACTTTATACCTTGCCGTTTGGCACCGACATGTTAGTCGGATTTTCTTGTACTTACTTTCGCATAATTGTAATTAAGTCAGACTGCAGCTGATAACAATTGTGTATACTTTTGCTACATCAATCTGGCTATGTTTTGTAAAGCCAGATATCAAGAACATTCTGACAGAGCGTTCGGGACGCCTTACTGCTTTACCTTACATGTTCTATATTTCTGTTCCTTATTTGAATGATTGAGACAATAGATGTGAAATGACCATAGTAAGACTTTTATGTAGTATGCACCCCCTCGTCTGGTTAGACAGCATTGATCGTATTATACGGTATTCATCTACCCGTAATACGTAGCTGGCTGAGTCACTCTCCCGCTCTCCAGTATTCTGGTTCTGGGGTGTGACAAGGTTTTAGTGGTGGCCCATGCAGGTCTGATTTCAGACTTGTGGGGTATTTTGTTTAATAGGATGTCTCAATCACACATGTTTTCCCTTGATCTCATGATTTGTTACTCTCAACTCTAGCTTGACATTCCAGTATCCTTTGACTTCATTGATCCTTCATGTCCGGTCATTTGATTGTTCCCTTGTCCCTTTCCTTAGGGGCACCTCGTCCGTATCTGTCAGAGCTGGACAGCAACAACATGGACAACAGCATGGACAACCTGACCCTGTTGGTCAGCAACAAGAGCCGGTACTAACTCAGGAGGCTACTCAGGAAGAAGTGATCGTGGAAGCAGCAGCTGGATCGCAGTATCCGGATGTTCTACCCCTACCAACAGTTCCACCTACCCAAGTGGACACACCAGCCCTTCTGGAGATCATAAGAGGAATGATGGCTACTCAGCAACATCAGATGCTGGCCCAGCAACGCATGCACACTCAGCTACAAGAGCAGAATGTGCTACTCAACCAAGGATTGCAGACGGCTTTGGAAAGAGGAGCGAGGACTGATTCAGGAGCGTCAGCCAGGTTTTACAAGTACAACCTCCGCCGTTTCGAGGGCACGGAGGATGCCATCTCAGCAGATGCATGGCTTAAGGATATTGAGGCTATTCTGACAGCAGCTAAGGTGCCGGCAGAAGAACGTGTGGATCTAGTGAAGTTGTTACTTCAGGATCTCGCACGTGATTGGTGGGAATCAGAGGAAGTAGGCATCAGACGTCCTGTTGCTTGGGACAATTTTACTGCAAGGTTCAAGATGAAGTACTATGGAGTTGTGGCACAGTTTGAGCTACAACAGAAGTTTATCAGCCTCATGCAGGCTGGCAAGACTGTAGATGCTTATGCAGTGGAGTTCTGCAGATTGAGTAGGTTTGCCCCAGAGATGGTAGCAACGGAATGCCAGAGGGCGATGAGGTTCCAGCAAGGGTTTCATCTTGAGCTCTTACAATTGATAGAAGGGCACAATTACCAGACTTTTGATGAGATATTGACGGCGACTCGAAGGCATGAGATCACCATTCAGAGGCTTGCGGCAAGGACTGGGGGTCAGAAGAGATCCCACAGTCAGATTGAAGGAGGAGGGGGAGCAGCGCCCCGAACAACAGCACCATCCCCTGGCATTCGAATCCATGATGTGGCGATACGAGGGCCCGTACCACCACCCAGGCAGCAGCAACAGCAACAGAGGAAGAACCAGCAACCCCCGGCGGGCTGCACTTATTGTGGAAAGATGGGGCACACTAGAGATGTGTGTCGGACATTGAACAGACTGTGTCTGATATGTGGAAACCCAGATCATCGGGTTACCACATGTCCCATGAATTCGAGGTCAGGAGGACCAGGGCAGCAGTTTCCTGCTCTGCCAGCACCAGGGGCAGGGCAGTATCGAGGACCAACATTGGCAGTGAGGCCGTTGGCGCAGCGTCCGTTAGTATCACAGGCTCAGATGTTTCGGCAGCAGGGGCCACCGATGCAGCAACACCAGCATAGACCACCCCAGCATCATCAAGACAGGGGCCAGCAGCAGCACCAGGCTAGGCCACAGCATGGGAACCAGCAAGGAGGTCGAGGGCAGGCATTCACACTGTCCTTGGAAGAGACATTGGCATCGGGAGATGTTGTGGCAGGTAACATTCTCGTCGCCTCATATCCCGCAGTAGCATTGTTTGATTCGGGAGCATCCCATTCATTTATATCTGCACAATTTGCGACATAACTAGGAGTGGAGTTCGAGGCATTGCCAGGGAGGTTGAATATACTCACTGGTAATGGGCTCGTAGGAGTTAGTAGAGTTAGTTTAGCATGTAGTGTTGTAGTGTGCGGGCATCCTTTACCCACCCGGTTGATAGAATTTTCTGTTGGAAATTTCGACGTTATCTTAGGCATGGACTGGCTGAAAGACAGTCATGCGACAATAGATTGTCGTAGTGGAAGTGTATCTTTTGATATTCCAGGCATGAAGAGATTCACCCTAGTCAGATCAGAGGCAATTCAGCAAGAGCAGGGAGTAGTAACAGCAATGGGAGAAGTTCAGATTCCGAAGGTAGTTGAAGAATTTCTAGAGGTATTTCCCGAAGAACTTCCAGGTCTACCACCAGTTAGAGATATTGAGTTCAGTATAGAATTGGCACCAGGAACTAAACCGATATCAGATCGGATTTACAGAATGGCAGATTCGGAGCAGGCCAAGGTATATCAGCATATAGAGGAATTGAAGGAGAAGAAGTTTATCCAAGCTAGCATATTGCCATGGGCAGCACCAGTGGTACTTGTGGGGAAGAAGGATGGATCATCCAGATTATACATCGATTACAGGAAGCTTAACGCGGCAACAGTAAAGAACAAGTACCCATTACCCAGGATCGACGACTTATTTGATCAGTTGAGCAAGGCTACAGTTTTCTCCAAGATAGATCTTCGTTCAGGGTATCATCAGGTGAGGGTTCGGAAGGAGGATATTCCCAAGACAGCATTCAGGTCGAAGTATGGGCATTATGAGTTCTTAGTAATGCCGTTTGGTTTGACCAATGCTCCAGCTATATTCATGGATTTGATGAATCATATCTTTATGCCATACTTAGACCAGTTTGTCGTTGTGTTTCTTGACGACATTCTTGTGTACTCTGCTAGTGAAGAGGAGCATGAAGACCACCTCAGGAAAGTGTTACAGGTTCTAAGAGAGAACCAGTTGTATGCCAAGCTCAGCAAGTGTGAGTTCTGGACGGATCATATTTTATTTTTGGGTCATATTGTATCAGGAGCTGGAGTAGCAGTGGATCCCAAGAAGGTAGAAGCAGTAGAGAGTTGGCCAGTACCCAAGACCATAGCTGATGTACGGAGTTTTTTAGGATTGGCAGGATATTATAGAAGATTTATGTCAGATTTTGCAAGACTTTCAGCACCCATGACCCGCTTGACACGGAAGGATGTACCATTCGTTTGGTCGGCAGAATGTCAGGCATCATTCGAGACTTTGAAGCATAAGTTGATATCAGCGCCTATTCTTACATTGCCAGTTGGACCCGGAGGTTTTACAGTATATTGTGATGCGTCAGGTAAAGGACTTGGATGTGTCCTTATGCAACATGGGAAGGTGATAGCATATGCATCTAGGCAGCTTCGGGACCACGAGAAGAATTACCCAACTCACGATTTGGAATTGGCGGCAGTAGTGTTTGCTCTGAAGCTATGGAGGCATTACTTATATGGTGACCGAGTGGAGATGTACACAGACCACAAAAGTCTGAAGTACATCTTTACTCAGAAGGAACTGAACATGAGACAGAGAAGGTGGCTGGAGTTGATCAAGGATTATGACGTGGAGCTGCAGTATCATCCAGGCAAGGCTAATGTAGTAGCAGACGCTCTCAGCAGAAGAGGCGGCGTATTTATGTTGACAACATAGAGGCATATCTTAGAAGACCTTCAGGAGATGGGCATAGAAGTTATACTTCCTAGTGATGTAGGAGTTCTGGCTAGTCTACAAGTCCAATCTGACTTGGTAGATAGGATCAAGGCAGCTCAGGCACAAGACCCAAGGATTCAGAAGCTTAGGGCAGAATGTGAGTCAGGACTCAGAAAGGAGATGCAAATTCATGAAGATGGTACGTTTAGGTTTGGATCACGTCTATGTGTACCTAGTGGAGATATCAGATAGGAAGTTATGGCAGAAGCTCACAGTTCCCAGTATTCTATACATCCTGGAGGGACCAAGATGTACCAAGATATCAAGCAGCACTTCTGGTAGAACGGGATGAAGAGGAAGATAGCTAGGTTTGTTTTTCGTTGCTTGATATGTCAGCAAGTAAAGGCAGAACAGCAGAGGCCAGCTGGATTATTGCAACTGCTTTCTATTCCAGAATGGAAATGGGAGCATATCACAATGGACTTCGTGACCGGTTTACCGAGATCACCAAGTGGTAAGGACGCTATTTGGGTGATAGTGGACCGACTTACGAAGGTAGCACATTTTCTTCCTTTCAGAGTAGGGCAATCTACAGAAAAGTTGGAAGAGTTGTATATGCAACAGATAGTCAGGCAGCATGGAGTTCCTGTCAGTATTGTGTCGGATCGGGATACCCGCTTTACATCACATTTTTGGAAGAGCTTATATCATAGTCTGGGTACCAAGTTAAGATTTAGCACGGCTTACCATCCGCAGACGGACGGGCAATCAGAAAGGACGATTCAGACTTTAGAAGACATGTTGCGAGCTTGCACTCTAGATTTTGGAGGGTCTTGGGAGAGTCACCTTCACTTGGTCGAGTTCTCATACAACAACAGTTATCAAGCCAGTATCCAGATGGCGCCATTTGAGGTACTATATGGTAAGAAGTGTAGATCGCCGCTAGCATGGGATGATATCAGGAAAAGGAAGATGCTAGGCCCAGAAATGATTGTTCAGACGGTTGAAGTGATTAAGGGAATTAGAGAGCGACTTCGTGTTGCGCAGGATCGACATCGTCATTGGGCGGACCAGCATCGTAGGCCGCTAGAGTTTTCTGTTGGGGACCACGTGTTCTTGCGGATCTCACCTACCCGTGGGGTCATTAGATTTGGCGTTCACAGGAAACTGAGTCCGCGGTACGTGGGCCCATTTGTTATCCTTGATCGGATAGGCGATGTTGCTTATCGTTTATCACTCCCACCTTCGTTACGAGAGGTGCATGACGTGTTTCATGTATCTCAATTACGTAGGTATGTATCGGACCCAAGCCATGTCCTCGATCACTCTGAACTGGTTGTTGGTACCAACCTGTCTTACGAGGAACAGCCTGTGTCCATTTTGGACCGAAGAGAGAAGATACTCAAGAACCGAACAATTAACCTTGTCCGGGTTGCTTGGGGTCATCACTCTTTGGAAGAGTCAACGTGGGAACGTGAGGATGATATCCGATCACGGTATCCACATCTGTTTGACTCACAAGGTATATCTTTTTCTGTGTACCTTGATTGCCTTGATTCCTAATGCTTATCACCTTATGGGTAGAATTGCTTAATATCGTAGATTGTTAAGTACAGATATGTTACTTGCTAAGGACATTGTAAAATGATTGCTTTATTGAATTGCTTGTACTTAGATTAGTTTAGCCCCGATATTTCTATCTTGCTTGAATTTGAAATTCCGAGGACAGAATTTTTTCAAGGAGGGTAGAGATGTCACTCCCCGTTCCCGGAATGCGTATTCTAATACGTATATTGCCTGAATGTATTTATTTAGTATCTATCATGTAGTATCTTGTATTTAAATTCCTATAACTTTATGTTAATTAATTATCTGTATTTTATTTTCTGCACTTTATTTTTCTGCAATTCTATTATCTGCTCTTTAAATTTTCATGTTAATTAATTAGCTGCTCTTTAATTTTCATGCTAATTAATTCCTGCAATTTTATTTCTGCATTTCTTCCTGTAATTTTATTACCTGCATTTTAATTTCTGCTTTAGTTTTACTTTCGGGTTAGCCTTGTTGGACCCGGCCCAACTCCCACCTACCACCCCTTTGCTATTTAAAGCCACCCTCTCCCTTCTCTCTCCTCATTTACTTTACTTCTTCACCATTACTTCTTCTTCCTTTCATTACTCTCTCCACCTACCAACTAGGCAAGTACATCTTGCTCTACATGAGGACCATATTTTATGGTTAAATATTCTTCCTCTCATGATTCTAAGAGAGTTTAGTGCTTAGTATTTTTGATTTCATTAGTTCATTTCTTGTAGATCTAAGTTATTGTATTTTCGGTTGTCTATGGGTTTTGATCTAGCAAACTCCTTTGTTCTCAAGATTTGATGGTTCCATGTCGTAGAGCAGGTCATCCTACCCAATTTTGACCTTTGGAAAGTTGGATTCAGACTTATTTTGACAGAGTTATGGACTTTTGAAGCTTTGGGGTGCAACCATGGAGTTCTTGCTGTTTGGAGAAGACAGTGAGCAGTGTATGCTAGCTTTTTAGCTGTGTCACTGAGCTGTGTGCGCTCTTTAGCGCAGCGCAGTATGGGGTCCATACGCTGCCTTTTTAGGAAGCGTGTGTCTTGCATACGCTACCTTTTGGAAGCGTGTGTCGTATGGAGTTCATACGCTACCTTTTGGGAGCGTATGACTTGCATACGCTGACTTGGATGGTCAGGAGTCGTATGGAGTTCATACGCTACCTTTTGGGAGCGTATGACTTGCATACGCTGACTTGGATAGTAAGGAGTCGTATGGAGTTCATACGCTGCCTTTTGGAAGCGTATGACTCCCATACGCTAGCTTGACTTGAGCGTAGCTTGACCTGGGCGTACGCTGGCTTGAGCGTAGCTTGACCTGAGCGTACGCTGGCATAAGCGTAGGCTGACGTAAGAGTAGCCTGCTTACCCTGGATCTTCTATAGCCCTGTATATTGATATCTTATTAGATGTTTAACGTCCATTTTATATCCTTACGCCTTTTTGCATAAACTTGATATGATCATGATATGTTAATATTTCTGTTAAATATAGATTGTTACGTGGGATGTACCATGCGTCGTGAATTGAGTTATAGATACCCGGATTGACTAGAATTAAACCCTGAGAGTTGTAGACTCGACCCCACTGAATGCTAGTTGACTTTCATGCCTTGCCACCATTGATAATGATTGTGATCTTGACTAAATTGATCATGCGTTCCTAATTAGAACCAAGAGACTGGCTAGTCGTCTTATTGAATGAAATGAATGAGACACGTTCATGTTATGAACTATTGTACTTGACTGGCTGATCCCGAATATTGACATACATGCACATGCAGGCTTCAATCTATTTATTTATTTATTTAGTTATTTTTCTACAAAAGAAGCATGTGTACTTTATGGTCAAGGCATGATTACCGTGGATAGATTTGATTGTTGCATTACGCTATGTAAGACCTGCAACCTAACCGCACTGGTATCGTTGTAGAGTTGTGCATATCGTACCCCGTACGAAAGTACTCATTTGAATGACCATGATCCACGGCATGGGATTTCACTCAACGTAGGGACTATTAAGTTAAATAAAATAATGATTGCATGGAGAGAATGGATTCCCGAGTTCTTACATGGCAGCCCCCTTGGGACAAGTAGTACCCGACGGGCCGGCTGGTTTCCACAGATACTGTAAAACTGCCACACGGGCAGAGAACAGTATCTGCTTATATTATTATTGTATATTGTATATTGATGACGGGCGTCCTGCTAGGACTCGTCTAATTCATGCATGGCGCACATGATTGACTGGATAGACTAGCCTTGCTTGTACATAGTAAGAACTGAGGAATCCCTAATTACATTATTCCAGGATAACTTGGGACTCATAATAGCAAGCCGTAGGAGTTGATTGGCCATTCAAGATGATTTGTTTGTGCACTGTACTCTGTTACCTAACTGGGATGATCAGAATGTCAGGACATGACGGGCCAACTTCTGTCCTTGTTTGGTTGGGAGGTTGGTTCGAAGTGTCTTGATGTGATGTGAGTTCTAGTAGCAAGCAGAGATCTATTATTATATTATCTTACTTACTGGTTTTAGTTCTCATGTCGTGCTCTCTTGTGTTACTTGCTATTAGAGGTCTAACCTCTCTGGTTTTGCATGGCCAGATTTAGAGCCAGTTACCGAGGACTCAGCGTACTTCCACCTCCAGGATGGTCAATACTAGAGGAATGATCGCAGGAGGCCTCGAGTGGGTTCCTTAACTTCACCACTCGTTTTGTTATCTACTTTATACCTTGCCGTTTGGCACCGACATGTTAGTCGGATTTTCTTGTACTTACTTTCGCATAATTGTAATTAAGTCAGACTGTAGCTGATAACAATTGTGTATACTTTTGCTACATCAATCTGGCTATGTTTTGTAAAGCCAGATATCAAGAACATTTTGACAGAGCGTTTGGGACGCCTTACTGCTTTACCTTACATGTTCTATATTTCTGTTCCTTGTTTGAATGATTGAGACAATAGATGTGAAATGACCATAGTAAGACTTTTATGTAGTATGCACCCCCTCGTCTGGTTAGACAGCATTGATCGTATTATACGGTATTCATCTACCCGTAATACGTAGCTGACTGAGTCACTCCTCCGCTCTCCAGTATTCTGGTTTTGGGCGTGACAGTTTTAATGGCATATATATATGTACTAGTTTTGAAAATCCTATTTTGATAATTTTGAAATTTCGAAGACGAAATTCTTGTAAGGTGGGTAGGATGTCAAATCCCTATTTTTTTTTAAAATAGGTATATGACTGTATTATTGTATTTGGGGGACTTTAAATTTGGGTATTGTTAAAATTTTATTATTATTTTTTTGAAGGTGAATTTTATTCATATTATTATTCTTCCTACCATTGTTACTATTGTTACTATCATTTTATTATTATTATTATTATTTATTTATTTATTCCTATATCTACCCCCAAAATAAACCTAAACCCAAAGCCTAACTCTCTCTCTCTCTTTTCCTCTCCATACTCACAGCCGCCCCCCCAATTTTCCTCCCTCTCTCTTTCCCGAGCTCACTCTCCAATCTCTTCCCCTCTCCTTACTGGAGCTCACCCCCTCTCCCTCACTTCCCTCCCGATCTCCCTCTCTCTCGTGCCCCTCGTCTTCGGCCCCCTCCAGTCCGGCCGGCGCCGCCGCCACCACCAGCGCCATAATCATCATCGTGTCCACCACTACACCCACCTACAATTCCAGCACCACCCTCGCCACCATTTCCTCCGGCCCCCTCCACCGGCGTCACCCCCATGGCCGCCACCACCATCTTCTCCATCTCCTCCGCCCCCTTCAACTTTCTCCTCTCGCTGTGGTGTGGACTACCGCCGCGAGCCGCCCCCTCCGCCAGCGCCATCATCTCCACTACCATTTCCAGCTTCACCATCTCCCTTGCCGCTGCCGTCCCCACTCCGTCGGGAGCCCGCCGTGACCTGGCCGAGCCCCGGTGAGCTCCTCCTCCATTTTCCTCCGGCGAGCAGCCGTCCCACACGGGGACAATACCTCCTCGAGCAGCGGGACGCCCTTGGGCCCCGTGCTGCTCGAGCAGCGAGCTAGCCTCGAGCTACGTGCTCCTCGGGTTGCGTGCTTTGGTGCGCGTGCAGCCTCGAGCAGTGCGCTGCTCGGTCCGTGTTCTTTCTCGATTCACGTATCCCATGCCCCGGGACGCATGTTGCCTTGACTTTCGTGCAACCTCGGTCCATGTGATGTCTTGGACAGCGGGATGCCTCTAGTATCGTACTGCCTCGGGCAACGTGCCATCTCGCTTTGTGTGTTGTCTCGATTTTTGTGTCTCGGCCTTTGTGCATACCTCGTGATTCGTGTCGCACCAATTTGTGTGCACGCATCAATTTACGTGCCGCATTAGTTTACGGGCTACCTAGGACTTTGTATTATCTCGATTTACGTGTACGCCTCGATTTGCGCATCGTATTGATTCGTGCACCATCTCGATGTTTGCAAAAACAAATATTGAAATTTTATTTCACAAACTTTGTAAGAAGATTACAAGAATTCTGGAAAAGTACAACTGTAGGAATTCGATCTGAATGACGATCGCTTTATCCCTTGGACGATGTGAACTTTGAAGACGATAGCCTCTGAAGTTGAAGGCGGTAGCCTCTGAAGAATGCAGCAGCACTTGGGCAAGAACTCCTGAACTCTCTGAATTTTCTGAACTTTATGTCTGATCTCCAGTAATGAAGACTTGAAACTCTATTTATAGAGTTCTGGAAATAACTAACTTTTAGTTATTCTGAATTACGCAAGCTGGATTGCGCATGCACTGGATTGCGCAACATCAGACTGCGCTAGCAGTTGTTTGATCGTGGGCCAACTGTATTTGACACATGGCATCATTTGATTGAAATATGCATGATTGTGTACAGGCGGTTGCCACGTAATGAGTCATTGATGGCATGAAGGCCACGTGTGCTTTGTCAGTTGTATTGATGGAGTGCGCAACCTGAATTGCGCTGGCTTCGGATTGCGCTGGGATGGACTGTGCTGCAAAAAGTCTGGCAGATTGCGCTGCATGTACAGCTGTCCTCGAGCGCTGTGCTGTACGATAAACGAACAGTTTCCTCATTCTCCGTACTGTCAACTGTCAGAAGATCTGATTCTCTGTCAGGTAATGATGACGAGGCCACGTCAGCTTGCGCACTTGGATGAGTGCGCAGTTCAGCCTGCGCAATCAAGATGGTGCGCAATCTGTCTCCTGTGCAGTTCATTTGAAGGATGTACTTTTTGATTTTCATAGCTTTGTCGATGGGTACAACTTGATTTTTTAGGACCTACAAGACCCCCTTCAAAGTTTTCGAAAGTTGAATTTATTCAAAGTTTCGAAATACTTTGATTTTTGAATTTTAAATCAGGTTGCGCATATGATGACATGTCTGCGCAATCGGAGAAATTAGCTCCTGTTTATCCGGCGCAATCCGATGAGTTTGTTTATTTTCGAAAACTATAAATAGTTCTCAGTTCTGTCTCTACCATTCTTTACTTGCTTTCAAGCTTTCGAAAGAGAAAACTTCCCGAGCTTTCCTGACTCTTCTTCTTTCCGTCGATCTTCATGGCTCCAAAGCGCTCTGCCGCCGAGAAAGGCAAGGCCCCTGCCGAGTCTTCGGCTTGGGTTGCGCCGCGCCCTTCTCGACATGAAGCTGCACATCCTGCACTGCAAGGTATATGACCAGTCGAAAACCCTTTTTAGGGTTCTTCGTCATTGCTGTACCTTCAAACCGATCTCTTTTTATAGATTTGGTCATACTTTGCCGCCCTGTTTAGGGTTTCGGTTGCACAAACCCAATAGTCCTTATTTTTATGAAGACTATTTTCTTGCACAATCGGTTAGAACGTGCTAGCAAAAGTCAGCACAATCTGCTGATTTGCGCAAGGCTGTCCACCACAAACTGATGCTTTGTGCAAGTTATTCAGTGTAATCTAATGGCTTGCACAAGTGGATGAGTTGGCGCAACTGGACAGTTTGCGCATAGAAGCTATTGTTGCGCAATCTGATACTTGCGCAATCTGATGCTTGCGTAATCTGATGCTTGCGCAATTTGCTGATAGAATCTTTGATTTTACTTGTACTGAATTCTATTTTTTCTGTTTGATACAGTTAACATCAGAGAGGATCCAGAGTATGAAATATTTGCCGGGTCCCTTGCTGAACTGAAATTTAAAGAAGATTTATCCCATATACTTTTTCTCCAATATGCTCTACCATCCTCCCGCCAAGCCATCTTGGTAGCTCAGGACAATGAGACTTTATTAAGTCTGATGAATGGACAACCCCTGCAGTCTGCTGACGCCATTACCCATAAGAAACCCATGTTCTTATTTGGCGACGCTATTGACAAGAGTTCTCAGCTAAGACCCCGCGTTGAGCAGAGACTCTTCCAAAGAAATGAGAAACTAATCCTGTTACCAGACATTGCTAGATGCCTTCCTCTAGCCCGCTATGCCCATGCAAGCCATCCCAGGAGGATGGACTGGGATATTACTCCCCTCCAGTATGCAAGGACATGAAAGATTTGTGTCAAGAAAGGACCAAACAACAGAGATATGTTCTATAGCTCCTCTGAGCGTCATGGTACTTTGCTCAGAGGGTTGAAGCCAGGCTGCATCCCTCCAGAGAACTCTTCTTTGCTGCTTTCGGTGAGGACACTAATCTTTGATAATGAATATGCAAAGGCTGAGGGCAGATACCCGGATCAGGACATCCGACTGACAGGTCTGGTGAACCCAGACAATAGAAGGTGGAACTGTATAGCCAACTGGATATTGGCTTAGTTCGAAGACAAGCTTAAAGAGATCGAGCTATATCATGCGGTACACGCTACCGTGTATGGATTCCTCCCAAACCCTCATCTGTTTCTGGCTTTGGCAGAGAGGTACAATTATAGAACAAGGACGTTCATGACACCCTGCGGGAAGATTGGATTAGCCCTCCATGAGATGAAGTACATCTCGTGCCTACCAACAGGAGACTTCCCTTATGAGGAGTATGTTCCAACAAACGACGAGTTAGACAGACTACGTCGAGAAAATACAGAGATGGTGGCAGTTTTCGACGAACTATTGTGCCATTACAACATATGCTCCCTGTATTATAAGAGCGGTTCTTCCGGTACCTGTTATTCATCAAAATGGTTGCCTTATCTTTCTCTTAATCATATCATTGAGAAAAAGACTAAGGATCATGATACTTGCAACCCGACTTTCTTCCAATCCCTCAGCCACAGCGAAGTGATCAGTTTGATGGAAGAAAACAAGAAAATGGATATCAAAGTTAATAATGAACATCAATACCCTCCACTCATGACCAGAGACTTTGTCGAGAGTTTTATAAGAATGGGCTACAGGTCCATGTTAAGAGAAGCCCAGCTGATGGGTTTTCTGACATACTGGCTCCGTCAATTCGTCGTACCCGGAGCGAGTGTCGTAGACCGATTCTACCGAGGTGTACTCTTTGCTGCCGTCCGATTAGTCTTTGGCTACCGGATGGATTTGCTGTCAGCGATGACCTGCAGGGTAAACGCAGGTGTTCGTCTTTATGTTGACTCCATGATCAAATGGAAGGGTGATAAGGGTAATTTCCCTCGACTGGAGTTGCCTTACACCTATTTATTCGGATGGTTGCTTCTGCACCATTCGTCATTGATGAACCCCAACATGGGAGCAGTCGGTGGTAGCTTTCTGCGTAGATTCTCCCGGAGCAAGTGGATATACATTAGTTTGAAGGATTGCAGACGTGCATTGAACCTTGGAAAGGGATGGAATTTTTACTGCGTCGCCCTTCCAGCCGGTTATGAACATATGTCGACGAATTTAGTTGATCTTGGAAGGCAGCCGTTGGGTCGGATAGCATTTGACTGGCTAAGAACGATCAGGCCATCCCACTTGGTATATAGATTTGAAGAGGAGTGTTATCTGGAACCATATCCACCAAGCCGCTTCGCCCGTCAATTTGGTTACGACCAGTTCCATGTAGGCAACGCTATAACTTGCCTACAAGGAAAGGGGTATCTGATTGATGGTGCCAGAGCATGGGCCTATTACAACGCTCGAGACACAAGGACAGTGTTCTCGATGCCAACAAAAAATGATCAAGGCCTCAGAATGTTATATACATATTCGCTCTTTTATACAGCAACAAATACATTTGCTGAGAACTATAGCCTTGTTGATAGCTTCGCAACAGCGACGCGTCTGAAGAAAGGAGCCACTGCTATACTAGCTCCAAATAACGACGAAGAGCATGAACCGGTGGATGATCCATTAGAAGCCTCAAGGGAAGCAAACTTCCCTGAGGAGGTTAATCAACCACTGAGGATTTCTTTGAAAGTTGTTAAGTCTCCGGCCATGGAGAGGAAAAGAAGGATTGACGAACCTTCTTCCCCTACTGCAAAGAAGAAACTTATTTTGGATCAATCAGAGAAAGTTACTACTAGATCTCAATCTCGGCAGCTGGCCGAGTCAATCCAACAAGAAGAAGCAACCACACCGACTTCTCTTCCAAAGCAAGTTGATGTGGTAAATGTTGAGAGTCCAGAAAGGCCTCTTTATAGAAAGAAGCTGGCATTTAGAAAAAGAAAAAAAGCGATCCTGTCCTCGGTGGTGGTGAATGCTGCTGCTGGAATTACTATGTCATCTCTTACTCCTTTCTCTGAGCCTAGTCCAGAGCAGAGAGAGGAGACTGAGCAGAGGGAGGAGGCTGAACAGAGAGAGGAGGCTACAGAGCCTAGGGAAGACGAAGCCTTACGATCTCCTTCACCGACAGTAGAAATGACTCAGCTTCCTGCTACGCCAGGAATACTTCGTGAAGAGGAGGATCGTCTAATGATTGATGCATTAAATGATTGCGACTTCGGTCTGCAAGATGATGTTGATTATGCCGCTGCAACTGCCAGCGAGGAAGCTCCTGAAGATAATGAAAGTGAGGAGAGTACATCATTAGAGGCTGTTGATGATACACAAAATCCTGAAGAGGACATTGAGGTCCATATATCTCCCAAAGCTGATGATGACACCCTGGATCCTGAAAAGGATGTTAAGGTGCAGGTATCTCCAGAAAAGACTGCAGATGAGGAAGTGGCCCTGGATGAAACTCCTACTGTTGATCCCAAAAGTAAAAAATAAATTTATCAATCTTCTTTTTATAGATCAATAACTGACATCTCTATCTTTTGATCCATGCAGAAATCGAATCTTCCCCAGCTCCTCTAGTATGCACGGATATAGTACCTGTAACGACGATAGCTAGCAGCAGTCGTCATTTGTCAGGTGGCTCCGAGGCAGGCAGTAGCCAGGCAGTAATGTCTGAGGCTACTTCTGCTAGATTAGAATCTGTGCCAGCAGATGACCGAATCATCACTGAACCAAGCCATGGTAAGACTGCTTTTACTTTTGATCTTTTTAATAGCTGCAAATGACAGACAAAATGATAAAGTTTATCTGTTTTTGTAGAGGAACAACCGGGAGGAGCAACCGGCTCTACTTTAGCTCCCTTATTTAAAGAGCCTCCTGTCCAAGTGACTGAATGTCCTACTGCTTAATCATCAACAGGAGTCGCTGCCACTCCTGGTGCTTTGGCCACCAACCAATTTGTCATCAGCTCTTTTACCAGCTTTTTCTTCAATTTATTGGGACCCTTAATAGATAGGGTGATAGAGAAGGAAGAAGCTGATTTCTCTACAGTTAGAGGTCCGACCTCTTACTTGATTAATGCCATCTGCAGCCAATGTGATGAAGCTCAGGCTACTTTTCTTGATCATATATTAGATGAGCTGGAGACTTCAGTTAAGAGCTACAAAGAGCTAAGAAAGGGAGAGGTAGAGCCTCTGGTGCAAGCTGAATTTGAACGGATGTCTCAAGTGGCCGCGGTTGAGAAAGTTAATTTCTAAGTTCTCTTGGATACTTTCACTGCCAAATCCACTGAGTACAACTCCAAAGTAGAAACAGTGGCATTTGTTGTTGAAGAAAAAGAAAGAAGAGTTGCTGAATTGCAAGCGGAAATTGTCCGTCTTCAGGAAGAACTGAGACTTGCTCAATTAACTTTGGAAGATGAGGCTACCCAACATCAAACTGCAATTCAACAACTTGGTATTCTGACTCAAGAAAGAGATGAAAATGCTGCAGCTCACCAAGCTGAAGTCACTCGCAGAATAGTAACCCTGCCAACCTTCGATGATAAATCTGGGATGGAAGAAGCTAGGAAACGAGTGATGGAATCTCGTGAAGAGCGACTACAAATTTTGAAGCAGCAGATGACCAATTTGATGACACCACCGGCTGAGTAGAAAGATCTTTTGTATCTTCTTATTTTTCGTGATATGTGTCTTTGTAACGTCATTCATCTTTGATCAATAAAAAGACAATTTTTTGTGGTTCTTATTATTTATTGCATATCTTATTCAGATATAAATAATAGCGATAGAAAATATATTCAGAGGTACAGGACATGATATATTTCTTAATTTTTTTAGAAAATAATTATATTTATTATATCTGCTCAGAGGTAACGTAGACATGGCAGAATATAATTGATCGAATATCATTATTTTAGTAGACAACTTAATCCAGGACGACAAGTTGCTGATGTGGATGAATAAATGAACAAAAATAAATCGTTAAAATGTGTGAACGAAATGAATCGTCGAGATGAACAGATGAACCGTCAGATGAATTAAATGAACGGGTGAACCGTCGGATGAATGTAATGAACGGACGAACCGTCGAAAGAATTGAATGAATGGGTGAACCGTCGGATGAATATAATGAACGGGCGAACCGTCGGAAGAATTGAATGAATGGGCGAACCGTCGAATGAATGGAATGAACGGACGAACTGTCAGATAAATAAAATAAATGGGTAAACCGTCGGATGAATGTAATAAACGGACAAACCGTCGGATGAATGGAATGAACGGGTGAACCGTCGAATGAATGGAATGAACGGGCGAACCGTCAGATGAATGAAATGAACGGGCAAACCGTCGGATGAATGGAATGAACGGGCGAACCGTCGAATGAATGGAATGAACGGACGAACCGTCAGATGAACGAAATAAACGGGCAAACCGTCGGATGAATAGAATGAACGAACGAACCGTCAGATGAATGTAATGAACGGATGAACCGTCAAATGAATGAAATAAAATGAATGGGAAAACCGTCAAATGAATATGATGAACGGGTGGACCGTTAGATGAATATGATGAACGGGCGAACAGTCGGATGGATTGAAATGAACGGACGAACCGTCAAATGAATGTGTCGCTTCATAGTCTTACGACTCTCTGTCTATAAATAGAACAGAAAATCAGATGGGATGGTCACTTTCACTTTTTAACATAAAGATGTCGTCTGGAGATGCATCCAAGAAGGCTGAGATCGCCCCGAAGGTGAAAGCGGGCACTGAGGAACATCCAGTCAAACCGGCTCAACCAAAGCAGATAACAGCGGGCGAAGGTTCATCTGCCCCCAAACCGCCAAAGGACATCTTGGACTTCCTTCTTGAACCAGGGAAGACTGAAGAAGAAGAAGCCATGAGGATGGCTGCTTGCAAGTTCCTGGTGGGTTCCAGCAAGAATGTTCTCAGCTCTTTTGCTGATCATGTCTTTGATAAGGATGGTAGTGGCCCACGTCCCAATTTTGAGATGGATGATAGTGACCTTCCTTGATATTACGTACTATCGTTCAAGATGAAATAAAACTGAATTTTATTTATGAACTTGTTTGATAATTACAAGCAATGTTTGTTACATTTATACATAATACTTCTTGAGGAACTTGCCATTGATAGGCATCATTGCAACTCGACCATCCATTTCTGTGAGTTGGTAGGCTCCATTTGAGAAAATTTTGTTCATGATATATGGCCCTTTCCACTTTGCATCGAATTTACCTTTGCTCGAGTGAGTCATAGCCATAGGACGTCTGACGGTTAGAACGAGCTCTCCTTTCTGAAAGGCTCTGACTTTAACTTTACGGTTGAAGGTCTTTGAGATACGGGCTTGGTATAACTCAATATGTTGTTGAGCTAATAGTTGCTTCTCATCGAGCGCTTCTAATTCTTGGAGTCGAAGAAGGTCATTGTTCTCTGTAGTGAGCTCGTTGGCGATAGCAATCCTCAAAGACGAAATTTGAAGTTCTAGGGACAGAACTGCTTCACAGCCATACACCAAAGAGAAGGGTGTACAGCCTGTAGGGTTGCGGACCGTAGTACGGTAGGCCCAAAGACATTCTCCAAGCTTTTCACTCTAGTTTCGTTTGTTAGTAGATACAAATTTCTTGAGGAGCTTGATAATGGTTTTGTTGAAAGCTTCAACTAAGCCATTAGCAGCAGGATTGTAAGCTGTCGAAGCAATATTGTCAATCCGATGATCGTCACAGAACCTTGTGAACTTCTGACTGATAAACTGTGGTCTATTGTCATGAATGATCCTTCGAGGTACACCAAATCTATAGATGACATGATGTTTGACGAAGTTGATGACACTGCTGGTCTTGACTTCAGCTAGAGGTATAGCTTCAGCCCATTTGGAGAAGTAGTCAGTTATTGCTAATATGAACCGATGTCCTCTAGAAGAAGGAGGATTAATAGGACCTATAATGTCCATGCCCCAAGCTTCAAAAGGCCAAGAAGCAGTAGTCAGATGCAGAAATACTGAAGGTTGATGGATAAAATCTGCATGGATTTGACAAGCTCGACATTTTCTTGCGTATTCAATGACATCTGATACCATAGAGGGCCAGTAGTAACACATTCGTCGGATGCGATCCTGTAACTTAAGACCGGGTTGATGTGCTCCACAAACACCATCGTGGGCTTCGCGTAATACTTGCTTCGCTTCATCACCAGCAAGATGTTGGCCCATTTGGTCATATGGTCAAACCTGAATTTAATAATTGAATAAACTCTATCTGGATATACAAAGCTAGTCGGGACATCTCGGACTCTTGAACATGATCAAGAATAGCTATCCAATGCTTTCGAGACCGAAGATCTGTTTGCCTACTCGAGTCTGTAATTCCTTATGCATTGTATTTTCATTTTATTGGAGTCTAGGAATATGTTGTACACCGAGTCGTACTGGCAAATAGGCTACCCTCAAATGAGTTCAAAATGTTTTAATTATAATCTCTCAAAAAGGTTTACAAAAAGGTTTTCAAAAAGGTTTTCAAAAATCACCAAAAAGCTTTTTCAAAACCCTAACTAAACCCTGACTTAACCCTGACAGAACTCGGCCAGAGTTCGGCCAGAGTTCGGTTAGTGGCCGTTGTGATTTTGAATCCTTGGAACTTGGTCCTCCTGCAGTTGCGAATTTGACCGATATTTGCTCATAGAGTTCTGCCCGAATTCTGCCCGAATTCTGTCAGAAGTCTGCCTTTGAAAGTCCTATAAATAGAGAAGGATTTCGATCATTTCAACTCACTCATTCACTTTCAATCTTCTCTCTATCTAAAGCTTTCAGTCTTTCAAAGAGTTTTCTAGAGCTTTCAATTTCAGATCCCAAGCCAATTATAATCCTCTAGTCGATTTGCCAGTGCGGTACGGTCTAGAAGTTTTTGAGAGATTGTAATCAGAAGGCTTGATTGAAAAATACCTCTTCACATTTGAAGTTGGACGAGTTCTTCGTATCAAAGCTCGCGTTGTAGAAGTTGCAAGGACTTCGTAAGAAAACTTGCGGTTTTTCCAATAGTAGATTCAACTGGTAGCAAGAGTTCTACCGACTGGATTAGTCCTCAACAGAGGGATACCAATATACATCGCTGTCTTTGCGTTTGCTCTCTTAACTCTGTCTTTACTTTATTTCACATTATGATTAATATTCTGTGATTGTGCTGCTAACATTTTTTAATTAGCATTATTTCGCTGCCAACTCTATTCACCCCCCTCTAGAGTATTATGCTTTACTATTATGTTCCTACAATTGGTATCAGAGCGGGTGTTACAGGTAAAGCAAAGGTAACAGTACAATTTTTTTTAATTAACTGTTATATAGATCACAGCACAACACATGGCAACTGTGAAATTCACAAGTGAAGGCCAGGCCACAAACAGACCCCCACTGTTTGATGGTACGAACTATACCTATTGGAAAACACGGATGAGTTTCTTCTTGAAATCACTTGACTTTGATTTATGGTCCATTGTTCTTGATGGCTATCAAAAGCCACCTCGTATAAATGTTGATGGAGTTTTAGTTGAAAAACCCCACAGCAGATATACAGAGAGAGAAAAGAAAAGGGCCAGTCTTGACGCACGTGCCATTAATGCTCTCTTTTGTGCTTTAGACAGAACTGAATTTAACAGGGTATCTATCTGCACAACGGCTAACGAAGTGTGGAAGCTACTTGAAGTCACACATGAAGGCACGACTCAAGTCAAAGAATCTAAAGTCAGCAGACTTACTCAAGAGTACGAGGCGTTCAAGATGAAGCCCAACGAAACAGTTACACAAATGTTCGAGAGATTCCTGGATATTGTAAATCATTTGTCCTCCTTAGGCAAAGATTACAGTAACCATAAAAATATTCGCAAACTCCTGCGAGCACTTAACAAGAACTGGATTCCGAAGGCTACTGCAATCATTGAAGGGAACAACCTTACAACTATTTGTCTCGAAGTACTCATGGGTAAACTACTCACTCATGAACTGGAGCTACAAGATTTTGAAGAGCCTGCACCAAAGGAGAAGACGATCGCTCTCAAGGCTCAGCACAGAAAAGCTGTTGAAGGTGACTCAGACAGCAGTGGATCTGACGCTGAAGATCAAGCACTCATAGCAAGGAAGTTCAAAAGATTCATGAGACATGAGAAGAGAGTCAAAGAGAACAACAGCAACAACTGGTATCAAAAAGATGATGTTTGCTATGGTTGCAAGAAGAAGGGACACATGAAGAAGGATTGTCCCACAAACTCATCATCAAGCAAGAAGAGCAACATGTATGAAAAAGGGAACCTGAAGAAATCAACATCTAGAAGATATGCCAATACCAGCATATGGCATGAAAGTGAAGCCAGCGACTCAGAAGACGAACAATCAGAAGACGCTGCAAACGTATGCTTTATGGCATCCGATCAGGTACCTACTGAACCTGTAGTTGATACTTATGATGACTTCACCTTTGAGCAATTAGGAGATGCCTTCAGTGACCTGATGACTGATTACAGGAAACTGCATAGTAAGTATCAGACCTCTTAGAAGGTACTCAAAGAGTACAAAGGTAAAATAGGTAGACTTACCGACCTACTAGCTGAGGTTAAAAATAATGTTAGTGTGTCTGGTGAGCTTTCTTCAACAAAGCTCTTATTACATGAGACTACCAAGTCATCTGAAGAGAAAGACAAAATTATTGACCAACTCAAGGAAGAACTTTCTATAGAGAAGAAAAGTCTTCAATGTGCACAAATCAGAATAGAATCACTCACTTCTGATTATACTAAGTTGTATGACACTTCCAAAAGATTGAAAATTAGGTTAGGAAAACAGCCTGAGCCTGCTGCTTCCTTCCCTAACACGTGTTACTTACCAAAAAATCGAAACATTCCCAAGCCAAACACTGTCAGACCTAACCCTATAAAACCTTTACCCCAAAAGGTTAAGCCCAAACAAGATTATAGGTATGCTTTCTTCTATACTAGAAAACCTAAACCTACCAACCATGCACACCACTCAGCTTTCAACACTCGACATGCACAATGTCATTATTGTGGCCTCATTGGTCATATTTCATCTGCATGTAGAATGAGAAAGCTTGTTGATTTTAATGTTTATGCTTGGATACCTAAAGCTAACAATTCAGGACCCTACAAGAAATGGGTACCAAAAGTTTTATCTGCAAACTATTTTGTAGGTGGAACACCCTTCACATGCTAGAAGCAAATGGATCCTCGACAGCGGTTGCTCACGGCATATGACCGGTGACGCTACCCTTTTTACAACACTGTCGAAGAAAAAGAAGGAAGGCTATGTCTCCTTCGGTAATAACTTGAAAGGGTATATTATTGGTATCGATGATGTTGGTAAGTCTCCCTATCCTGTGATTAAGGATGTCTGTCTGGTTACCGAGTTGAAACATAATCTACTCAGCATAAGTCATCTAGCTGATCATGGTTATGGCATCAACTTTGGCAAAGACAAATGTACTATAGTTGATAGCTCAACTGGTAGTACTATCTTTGAAGGAATCAGGGAAGACAATATATATGTTTTCTATTTGTTGGAAGAAACTAACATTTCAGGTAGATGCTTAATGGCCAAGAGTGATGAGAGTCATCTGTGGCATATGAGACTCGGTCACGCTAATATGGATACGATCTCAAGATTACCCACAAAGAAGCTAGTACGCGGTTTACCGGACATTACATTCAAGAAGGACTCGGTATGCAGCCAATGTAAAAAGAACAAAGCTACCAGATCCACATTCAAGTCAGTAAATGCATTATGTACTACTAGACCTCTACAATTGCTTCATATGGACTTATTCGGTCCTAGCAGAGTTGCTAGCCTCGGAGGTAAACTTTATGCTTTCGTAATTGTAGATGATTTTTTCTAGATACACGTGGGTATATTTCTTGACACGCAAGAATGATGCATTATCCGAATTTGTCGCCTTTTGCAAGAAAGTACAGAATGAAAAAGGTTACATGATCACTCGCATAAGAAGCGATCATGGAGGCGAATTCGAGAATGCTGATTTTGAGCAATTTTGTGACACACACGATTTTGTACACGAGTTCTCCTGCCCTAGGACTCCACAACAAAATGGAGTTGTGGAACGTAAGAACAGAACTCTAATCGAAATGGCCAGAGTGATGTTAAACCAGTTTAGTCTACCCAAATATTTCTGGGCTGAAGCTGTCAACACAGCTTGCTTTGTACTCAATAGAGTTCTAATTCGACCCAAATCGAAGAAGACTCCTTTTGAGTTATGGTTTGATAGAATTCTATTTGTTTCATACTTTAGAATTTTTGGCTGTAAATGTTTTATTCTTAATACAAAAGACAATTTGGGAAAATTTGATGAAAAGGCCGATGAAGGTATATTTTTAGGTTATGCGGCCAAGAGCAAAGGATACAGAGTCTTCAACAAAAGAACCATGATCATCGAAGAGTCAATCAACGTCACCTTTGATGAACTAAATCAGATGACGGTCGATGACAATGACGAAGATCCAACCGTACCAAGCTCAACATCAGCTGATCCTCAACCAAGCTCTGCACTAGCTTAACCTCCTAGAGAAGATCCAGGAACCAGCTATCTTCAGAATCTTCCAAAACGGTTGAAATTTACAGATGATCATCCAAAAATTTGGTAATTGGTGATATTACCAAAGGAGTAAGTACTCGTACATCCTGTAGAGATATTGTTTCTAGTGTCGCATTTATTTCACAGCTAGAACCCAAAACTATTGATGAAGCATGTAGTGATAGTTTTTGGATAGATGCTATGCAAGAGGAATTAAACCAATTTGAACGGAATCAAGTTTGGGAACTTGCTCCCAGGCCAATTGATCATCCGGTCATTGGCACCCGTTGGGTATTCCGAAATAAACTTAATGAGAATGGTTTAGTGACTCGTAATAAGGCTCGACTCGTAGCTCAAGGATACAATCAAGAAGAAGGTATCGACTACGATGAGACTTATGCCCCAGTTGCGAGATTAGAATCCATTCGCATGTTATGTGCATTTGCATATTTTCATGATTTCAAACTTTTTCAAATGGATGTCAAGAGTGCTTTTTTAAATGGTTTTATAAAAGAAGAAGTTTTTGTAGTACAACCTCCAGGTTTCACAGATTTCAAAAACCCAGATCATGTTTTCAAGTTGAAGAAAGCCTTATACGGTTTAAAACAAGCACCTCGTGCTTGGTATGATCGTTTAAGCTCTTTTCTACTTGACAGCGGTTTTTCAAAAGGCAAGGTTGACACTACACTGTTTATTAAGTCTTTTAATGGCAAACTTCTTTTGATTCAAATCTATGTTGATGATATTATATTTGGATCTACTTATGAATCTCTGTGTCAAGAATTTTCTAAGTGTATACAGAATGAGTTTAAGATGAGCATGATGGGAGAACTGAAATTCTTTCTCGGATTGTAAATCAAACAAACTGATAATGGGACATTTATAAATCAAGCCAAGTATACAAAAGACCTGCTAAAGAAGTTTGATCTGGACAATGTCAAACCTATTGGCACTCCAATGGCAACTTCAACAAAGCTTGATTCAGATGAACAAGGCAAGCCAGTCGACACACGTAAGTATCGAGGTATGATTGGTAGTTTACTTTATTTAACAGCTAGTCGTCCAGATATAATGTTTAGTGTTTGCCTGTGTGCACATTTTTAAGCTAACCCAAAGAAATCACATCTGTCCGTAGTTAAGCGTATCTTTCGATACCTTAAGGGCACTTCTTCTGTTGGCTTGTGGTATCCCAAAACTAAGTCCTTTGACCTTATTGGTTATTCGGATACAGATTTTGCTGGATGCAAAGTTGATAGAAAAAGTACCAGTGGCACATGTCATTTCTTAGGCAAGGCTTTAGTCTCATGGTTTAGTAAAAAGCAAAATTCTGTAGCCCTATCAACAACATAGGCTGAGTACATCGCCGCAGGACGTTGTTGTGCTCATATTTTGTGGATGAAACAAACCCTAGAAGACTATGATTTATTTTACCCACATATTTCCATTTTTTGTGATAACACGAGCACTATTAACTTGACTAAGAATCCAGTATGTCACTCTCGTATTAAACATATCGACATTCGACATCACTTTCTTAGAGATCATCATCAAAATGGAGATATAAACCTTGTGTACATAGATACTGAAAATCAACTAGCTGACATCTTCACTAAACCTCTAGCGGAAGATCGTTTCAATTACTTACGTCGAGAATTAGGAATTTTGGACGTCAATAATATTAATTAATTTTGTTTTATGATTATATATCATTACGCAAAAACTGTGTTAGAGACAAGCCAATAAAGAGTCTGTCTGTCACCACAACTACGGTTGAAGCGAAGCGGTACTTAAGAGTTCCCCGGTGAACCTCCGCCAGCTGGGACAGTATTCCTACAGCTAATCTGAAACAGTCGCTATGTAACGACATTTAATCTATAAAATAATATTAATTATGTTAATTGAAGTTGAAATGACTAATCTTTGAATTAAATATTTGAAATGAGACAATGAAAAAGAATGGCTTAAATCAACTTTATAGAACCCTAGGCGAATTCGGCCAGAGCTCTGACCGAATTCGGCCCGAGTTCGGTTGAGGGTACCTGGTTATATATACAGAACCCGAGCAGCCCTTCTTCTCCATTGCTTCCAAACTATTCACAGCAGCAGCAGCAGCCGCGAAGGAGCCCCGAACCCTAGTTTTTCACCACCCTCATTCTTCCAATCCAAGTGGTGAAATCAATCCAAAAGTTGGATTCGTGCGGAGTTCGCCGTTCTCTTCGACATACTTTGATTTCGGGAGGTATAACCCCATCTTTCTCCACTTTTCAATTAGTGCATTTTTATTTCAATTTGCACAAATGGCACCCAAATTCAATCCATCAAAGAGGAAGAAGACGAACCCTAGTGAGGAAGGGTCATCTTCGCATCCACATACGGATTCCCTCTTCTCGTCGGTCCAAACGAGCGACGGTGCGTTCGACGGGTTTTTCTTTCAAACCCTAGACCAAGCCCTACTGTGGTATGGAGACTTCTCCATGAGATCCATATGCACAGGCGCTCCAGTCAAATGGACTGTATTTCCTGATCATCGTCATTTATTTGAGGCATTAGGGTTACATCTTTTTGTTAAAATCTGCTTTCCTGTTGCAACTAATGCCATTAGATTATTTTATTGCAATCTTATATTAAACAATTTTGATGTGATCACTCATGTTAGAGGTATTGATATCAATTTCAATGATGACCTCTTAGCGGAGATCCTTGGTATCCCTAACGAAGGTGAATCGCTAGTTGACATCACTGAATTTGATTTTCCCGAAGGCACGACACTCGCCAGTTTCAAAGCGGAACTCTGTACACCTGATAGAGTACGCTCTGGAAAGTTCAAGGCTAACAACCTGAACTTGTTTAACTATGAATTGCATCGCATCATCTATTCCACTATCCTTCCAAAATTCACTTCAAAGGATGATGTGACTTCTCTTGAGCTGTCGGCCATGTACCACATTCTTAAGGGGATTCCATTTTCTGCCCCTAAGACCATGATTCAGATGATGGGTCGTTGTCGTACAAGAGATAGAAATCTCTCTTACGCGATGATTCTTCTACGCATCTTTCAGCGCTTCGATATCGATCTGTCGACTTGTACTCAGGACCCTGAGCCCAAGTTTCTTCAGTTATCTCGTCGTAGCATGACTGCTTCAGCTCCACCTTCTGCTCCTCCTACTGCACCTCCTCCACCACCTCATCAGTATGCCATAACATTTGAGGGCATACATCAGCATTTATCTGCTTTGCACGTATCGATGACGGACATGGCTCGCGAGCGTGAGTTCCGCGACGTCACCCGCTATCAGGCGCTTGCAAACTCCTTAGCTGATCTTCGTTTCGCCCAGACTGGTCATTCAGCCGGTTCCATACCTAGAGATCCAGCTTTCTCAGGTTACCGCTGTGAGAATGAGGCTGTCCATGCCTACTTCCAGCCCGGTAACGCCTATGATTGGTACCGTCCTGACCGTGCTCCACATCGTGATTATGTTGGTGAGTTCTATGCTGGCGCCCCTCCACATCCTTCTGGCGCTGGTACCTCTGGAGTTGGTCCTTCAGGACATGCTGGTCGAGGTGCTGATGATGATGATGAGGATGATGATGAGGAGATGTGACTATATGATTTTGAGTGATATTTTATTGTACACTTGGAAATGCTCCGACATTCCAAGTTGTTATCAGTACTTTTTTATTAGCACTTTTAGTATGCTTTAGTACTCTTTTCTTTCATGGACATGTTTATTATCCCTTAGTTTATGGCATTCAGTTTATTTCAGCATTATGTTTCAGTTTCAGTTTATGATAGCACTATTTCTTATATTGCTTCATTCTTTATAAACTGCCTGTAAAATTACATGCATGTGATATTTTTATCTTTTCATACATGCCAGTGATAATTCTCTTTTATATATGTTTTCTCACTATTTGTTACTTATGCATTTGATTGCGGGGGAGCTTTACCTTTTGCAATTATTTTGCTAAGTGACAAAGGGGGAGAAAATTACAGATCTAACATTTTTTTTGTGAGATAATTACAGGATATGAACAATTTCTACTTTTTGATATTTTTGAACAAGCTTAATTTATATCATTCATAGTTCGTCAATTATCAAAATGGGGGAGATTATTGGCCCATTTGGTCATATGGTCAAACCTGATTTTAATAATTGAATAAACTCTGTCTGGATATACAAAGCTAGTCGGGACAGCTCGGACTCTTGAACATGATCAAGAATAGCTATACAATGCTTTCAAGACCGAAGGTCTGTTTGCCTACTCGATTCTGTAATTCCTTATGCATTGTATTTTCATTTTCTTTGAGTCTAGGAATATGTTGTACACCGAGTCGTACTGGCAAATAGGCTACCCTTAAATGAGTTCAAAATGTTTTTATTATAACCTCTCAAAAAGGTTTACAAAAAGGTTTTCAAAAAGGTTTTCAAAAATCACCAAAAAGCTTTTTCAAAACCCTAACTAAACCCTGACTTAACCCTGACAGAACTCGGCCAGAGTTCGGCCAGAGTTCGGTTAGTGGCCGTTGTGATTTTGAATCCTTGGAACTTGGTCCTCCTGCAATTGCGGATTTGACCGAGATTTGCTCATAGAGTTCTGCCCGAATTCTGCCCGAATTCTGTCAGAAGTCTGTCTTTGAAAGTCCTATAAATAGAGAAGGATTTCGATCATTTCAACTCACTCATTCACTTTCAATCTTCTCTCTATCTAAAGCTTTCAGTCTTTCAAAGAGTTTTCTAGAGCTTTCAATTTCAGATCCTAAGCCAATTACAATCCTCTAGTCGATTTGCCAGTGCGATACGGTGTAGAAGTTTCTGAGAGATTGTAATCAGAAGGCTTGATTGAAGAATACCTCTTCACATTTGAAGTTGGACGAGTTCTTCGTATCAAAGCTCGCGTTGTAGAAGTTGCAAGGACTTCGTAAGAAAACTTGCGGTTTTTCCAATAGTAGATTCAACTGGTAGCAAGAGTTCTACCGACTGGATTAGTCCTCAACAGAGGGATACCAGTATACATCGTTGTCTTTGCGTTTGCTCTCTTAACTCTGTCTTTACTTTATTTCACATTATGATTAATATTCTGTGATTGTGCTGCTAACATTTTTTAATTAGCATTATTCGGCTGCCAACTCTATTCACCCCCCCTCTAGAGTATTACGCTTTACTATTTCGTTCCTACACAAGACAGCGCAGAAGAAGACCGTCATAAGTCCGCCGATAGAGAGTCTTAGTAGTTTGATTGTAGTAGAACCGAAGAGATCGTCGACGAATACTCGTGGCCTCCTTGGGATCTTCAGGGAGTATGTTATGAACTACAAAGTCGATGAAGGGAACTCTCCAGTCTTCATTGATAACATTGGCTTAAGTAAGATTACTGAACTCAATATTACGATTGTTCTCAATGCAAAACAATTTTTGGTTAGAGACAACCACCACCTGCTATCTTTTGATAGGGATGGCTAAGACCGCTGCAAGATTGGCCAAAGCATCTGCCTTAGTATTGTAGGCTCGACGAACATATTCAATAAAGAAGGCTTTGAATGATGTAGCCATGCTGATTGCTATTTCATGGTAAGGCAACAAATCTTGATGACGAACTTCATAAATTCCTCTAACTTGGTTAACAACCAGCTTAGAGTCACCGTAGACTTCGAGATATTCGATATCTAATTGTTTAGCTAACTGAAGGCCGATGAGTAGAGCATTGTATTCTACCACATTATTGGAACAAGACTTATCTAAGGAATAGGCTCTTTGGATAGCTGACCCATCTGGAGAAACAAGGACAACTCCAACTCCTTGGGTCCAATTCTGGATGCACCGTCGAAGAATAGACGCCAAGTAAAAAATTCTTCGGAGATCATATTTGATTCTAATGTCTCATCGGGAATTTCATCATAGAGTTTAGATGTTTCTGGAACAGGATTAGCTGCAAAGAAATCCGCCAGTGCTTGACCTTTAACAGACTTTTGAGGAACATATACCATGTCGTATTGGACTAGCAGAATGGCCCATGTAGCCAGCCGAGAATTGAGTGTGCTAGGCTTCTTCATGAGTACCCGAAGAGGATTAACTCGGGATATGACATGAATAGTTTAACCAATTATGTAATGCCGAGTCTTTTAAACAGCAAACATAAGAGCTAGACATTCTTTTTCGACCGGACTATAACGGTGTTCAACACCAATCATAGTTCGACTGAGATAATAGACGGCCTGTTCATGACCTTCTTTGTTCTTTTAGGCAAGTAAAGCACCCAATGAATGATCCATAGCACGGACATACATTAGGAATGGTATGCCAGAGATCGGTGGAACTAAGACTGGTGGGTTCATGAGATATTTCTTTATATCTTCGAATGCTTTTTGACACTCTTCAGTCCAAATGAAAGATACACCTTTCTTTATTAGCTGAGTGAATGGTCTGCAGCGTCCAGACAGATTCGAAATGAACCTCCTGATGTATGCAAGTCGTCATTGGAATCCTCGTAGCTCTTTTAGGTTGCGTGGAGGACGCATCTCTTGAATGGCTTTGATCTTCTCGGGATCCACGTGTATACCCTTAGAGGTAATGATGAAGCCGAGAAATTTGCCACTAGAGACACCCAAGAATGACTTGGTGGGATTCATTTTGAGTTGATGTTGGCACATGAGGTTGAAGATTGTTCTCAAATTTTGGATGTGGTCTTCCTTTAGACGACTTTTGACGGCGATATCATCGACATAGCATTCGACAGTCTTGCGCAGATGATCTCGAAAGATGGTACTCATAGCTCGTTGGTAAGTTGCACCAGCGTTCTTGAGACCAAACGACATTACTGTGTAGCAATAGACTCCACGAGGAGTGCTGAAAGAAGTGTGTTTTTCATCTTCAGGATTCATCCGAATCTGATTGTATCTAGAGAATCTATCCATGAAGGATATCCGTTCGAATCTACAAGTATTGTCAATCATGACGTCCGTGATAGGGAGGGGAAATTCATCTTTTGGACAAGCTTCGTTGAGATCTCGAAAGTCGATGCAAACTCAAAATTTGCCGGTTTTCTTCAGGACTGGAACAACGTTGGCTACCCAATCAGGATATTGCTCTTCTCGAATAAAGCCACAAGCAATGAGCTTCTTAACCTCATCATCGATTGCGTCCATTATTTCTGGCTTGAAGTGCCGTTGTTGCTGTTTGACCGATTTTGCATTTGGCAGGATGTTCAATTTATGAGTTGCAACTTTGGGATCTAGACCTGGCATGTCTTCATAACTCCAAGCAAAGACATCAATGTATTCCTGAATAAGAAGAATTAATTTTTGCTTATCTGTCTCTGGGAGGTTCTTGCTGTTGAATATTGGACGGGGTGACCCGCTTTCTCCTACATCAATTTGAATTAATTGATCTTCGGTAGGACGTTCTCTTTGTTCGAATCAGAGTTCCCATTGGGTATCCATTCATTGAGCCCAAGGATCTGTTTTGGGACTTTCTTCAATGTTCTCATCATATCCTTCTGGAAGCTCGGCTGAGACCATATTGAAAGATGCGATCAGCCGATGAACTTGACCAACGCTGGTATCAGAATCCCATGATCTGGAATCAGAAGAGTTAGAGCGCTCTTCATTGTCAGATTCAAAAACTGCTGGGGATAACACCGGAGGAGAAGCATATCCAAGACCTCTTTTAGTCCTGCTGTAGTACATCTCTGACTTTTTTTTTTGGAACAGTAGTACGGATAGGAGTTCTTCTTCCTTTACCATAGTTGAGACCATTCTTGAAGTCATAACCCATCTTTCGAATGATGTCTTTTGATTGTTGACTGTAACGACGGAGTTGAAGATGCCCCATATCATTACTTTTGCTATAATTCGTTAGCTGAATTGTTGTTCCGGTCCTTTTCTAAAAAGTATTGGACTCTCGCCTTTCTTACGAGCGGGAACAATACGATATGAATCATCTGGATTTTCAAGTGAGACTTATGTTTGAAGAGATTGTACGACTCCCGTCGTAAATGATTGGAAGCTATCTAACATATCCAAATATCATTTAGCATGATAAATGACATCAGAATACTGAAAAGTAGATGCTTTTTCATTAATTTGTGCATCTGTATTTACAGCAGGACCTTTAGCCTTAGCAGGCTTGGTCAGATTGATTACAAGAGGGGGAGAAGAAGAACGTGGAGGAAGATTGGCCTTGTTACGACGGAGGTCAATAACAAGCGGCTCAGAGGAGGTGAGCTCCCTTTTATCCTTGTTTTGAGTTAAATCAATAACAAGTGGCTCAGAAGAAGTGAGCTGCTTTTTATCCTTGTTACGATGTAAGTCTTTAACAAGTGGCTCAGAAAAGGTGAGCTCCCTTTGATCTTGGCCATCATCAGTTGGTTGCTTCTGGACTGGCAAATAAATAGCCAGTGGCTTGGAGGACCGAGGACGAGAAACACGCCCTTTGACAGGTATGATGAGGGTATCTTTGGGCATTGTTTCTTGTTCTTCTTCAGTATCCAAAGACAGCACTACCTTCATAAATTCATCCTTGTACATACGAGCATCGTTACAGTATGCTTCGACACCTTTGAAATGACAGAGATCAGCAACCTCCTTTTGAACCTCTCTATTGTCATCAACATATTTGAAACATTGATGGAGAGTCGAAGGAACAATGTTATGTTCGTGCAGAAATGGTCTCCCCAACAGAGCATTGTAAGAACAACCATGATTGTCAATGATATAGAAGGTCACTTTTGTGTGAAGATTGCTTATTTAGAGTTTTAGGCGAATCTTGCCCAGAGGTTCACTCCTTCCCTGATTGAACCCAAGGATGGTGGTGATTGTAGTGGAGAGACTATGCACTGGGATTTTCAATGCATTTAATATTGTCTTTGGCATGATGCTGAGAGCAGGCCCTGGGTCTATCAGAATACGATCGACTTTCATCGAGTCGACATATCCTGTATAGTAGAGAGGACGATCATGCCTATTGTCTTCTATTAGCATGTCATCCTGTGTGAAGGTAATGTTTGGAATTAATTCCAATATACTATGACAATGAAGGCAAGAGAAAGGCTCTGCTTTCGGCTTCTTCAGAAGGGTTAGACAAGTTTCAGCTTGCATGAGACCCTCACTCAGAGTTTCTCGAGCCTCTTTGGAGAGGCGCAAGAGCTCAAAGATTGACAGTCGGGCCGGTGTATTGGCTAACTGAGCCAAGATATCAAAGTTGTAAGGCTTTTTAAGTCCGAAAAGAGATAACTTCTTCAAAGGTTTGTCGAAGCGGACTTGTTGTTTGCCTTTGTCAGCTACCGTCGGCTTGGGAGGAATAGACTCTGCAACCGGTGAGGATGCAGTAGGAATATTCTCAGTAGAAGCAGGCTGTACTGGAGCAGGCTCAGAAGAAGAAGCAGGATTCTTTTGAGCTTCGGGGTAATCCTTTAGAAAGGCTTTCCCTGATCTGGTGCCCAGCAGGATTTCTTCTTCGATTATGGGGTCAAAAGACACCATGTTGCAAGTCTTTGTCTTGCCTTTGGAGGGGCCTTTCTTCTTGGATGAAGAGGAAACTTCGAACTCTGAAGCAAGATCATGATGAATCCACATAATCTCGCCATTGTCAAGAGATAAGGGGACGAGATCTTCACTTCGTAGAGGAGGGAGATTCTCGATCTCTAGAGTAGATTTGGGAATAGGAATGACGCCATGCTATACCATTTGCGGAGCAAAATCACCGAACTGAACTGAGACCATGTTCGCGGTAACAGTCTTCTCGTCTTGCTGCAGAGTTATAACACCAACATTGACCAGCTCCTGAATTTTACCTTTGAGCACGTAGCATGCTCGAGTGGGATGTCCAATGAACCTGTGATAAACACAGTACATAGGATGATCAGTCTTTCCTACTTCATCAGGTTTCTTTGGATTTGGGAGTTGGATTTTATTGCTTTTGATCAAACAGTCAAAGATACTTGCAGTGTCGTTCTCGTCAAAGGAGCACTCTACTTTAGGACGAGGTTCCCTTGGTGGAGGTACAAAAGGAGTAGAAGTAGACGTAGGTGGAGCCACGTTGACCGCCAGAGATTCCTTACTCTTCAAGTTGATGTTCAGAGTCTCTTTATTCTTGCGGTTGTTCTGGCGATTACCACTACTCGATGTCTGGTGTTCATCCCGATCGGGGTTAGACATTTGTACCCCTAGCTGTTTGAATTTGTCAGCGCTAACTTTAGCTGCTTTAGCATTGACAATAAAGGATGTCCAGTCTTGGAACTGAGTGGAGCCTGTCCACATACTGATGATAGACAAAAGATTCGCCTTACAAGTATCTATGGTGACAGTGGCCAGAGTTCCAGGAGGCATTTTTAAAGCTTCTCGGCGGAACCTTTCAATGAAACTTTCAGTAGTTTCATTATGTCTTTGTTTGATTTTGTTGAGGGCTGACATAGTCATGTCATTGATTCTCTCATAAAATCGTTCCAAGAAAATCTGTTTAAGACCCGAGAAGGACGTGATACAACCATTGGACAAGCTTCTGTACCAATCGTATGCTATGCCAGCTAAATAACCGACGAATACTCGGGTAAGAAGAGTGTCATTTGGTTGAAGTTGGACAGTCATAACCTCAAAATGGTTAATGAACTGACTGGGGGAGGTGCTGCCATCAAACAGCGAGTTTGTTGGGATTTTGTATTTAGGAGGAAATGGAACTTTCTTCCATTCAACTGGGTAAGGCTGTTTGATCCCCAACCTCTGTAAATTGTTTTTCTCTTTGAATGCCTCGAACTGAGTGCACAGAAGCTTGACAGCTTCATTGGCATCTTCTACTGATGTAGAAGGAGCAGGCAGAATCTGAGTGTTAGGAGGAGGAACAGCATGGTAAGCACCACCCCCAGCACCTGACTAACTGGGTGTAGGTTGAACTTGTACAGGACGCACTTGAGGAGATATTACCCCCAGCCCTGCATTGACAGGTATCGATGATGCTATAATCTCAAGACTTACAGTAGGCACAGTCGGTGGTACTGTATGTTGGGCCACAATGATAGAATGCATACTGGCGACCATTTCAGCCATGGTCTTTAGCTTGTCTTCTAATGCCGCAATTCGCTGTTCTTGATTTGCAGAGGTTAAACCATCTGGATCTTTATTGACAACGTAAGCTGTCACTTCTCAAGGTACAGTAGAAGATACTGTTTGTTCAGAGCTTTCACTGTATGCATCATAGTCAGAGAAAGAATCATCTCCTGAGTGAGGAAGAGGGAGATGACCGGAAGGGTCTTGAAGAAGATTCTTTTGACCGATTGTATCTCGGCTTCGGGATCGGGTATGTCGGAATACTCCTTCAGAAGATTCTTGGAGTAGATCCAAATACCACTGGCTTGGCTTATGAGGCTTGCCATGCTTAGAACACTTCCTACCCCCAGTGTCTCTGGAAGTCATGTTGACAGAAGCATACAAAACTTCATCTTTATCTTCTGACATAGGTTCAGAATTTGAAAAGTTCAAACGATCGAAGACAGATCGTCTGGTTGTCTGACAACAACACTTGATGACAACTTTGTGATTGCAATGGTGTCCAAGTGGTTGCACTGGGGATGTTGAGATGTTGTCCCATTTTTGCTTGAGGTGTTCTCGGAGATCGGGAACAGCAACGGGACGAGAAAAAGTTCGAAGGATGTGTTCTTTGACAATATTCGGAACATGGTTCCGGTTTTTCAAATGTTTTGTCCCTTGAGTGTACAGGGAAGTACTCATTTCATTGGCATAAGTGTCCAAATTTTTGATCCTGGAAGTTTGCTTCTGATGCTGGTTGGTCTTCGGCATTGGTTGTTTGCGTTTCACCGAAGTTGGTCTAATGAGATAGGTTCTTAAATCAACAAACTCACCCCTGGAGGGTTTCTGTCTGAGACTCCAGTAATTTTCCCTGTTTTGATCGGAATATCTTGAGAGTTGGGAGATCTTGGAATTCTGCTACCGGAGTAGGTAGAATACCCCTCTGATCAGTACACTTCACTTTGACAATGAGGAAAGAAGAACCCTTGTTGGAAAGAGTTCTTGTACTGACTGGTGCCGGAACACGTTCAAATTGATCTTCTATGGTAAAAACCGAGGAAGACTGAGAAAAGACCAAAGGACCTTTTCCTTTGTTTTGTGAAGAAGGGTTAGCTAAAGAGCATTTTCCTCTGTTGTCTTCCAAGTCATGGGATGAGGAAGTTTGAGAAAAGACCAACGGTCCTTTTTCTTTATTCTGGGGAGAAGGAGGAATTGCCAAAAGACTACCCCTAGTGGATTGCGCAGGAGCAACAGGGTGCTTGAGAGGAGGAGCAGAGCTTTTCCTTTTGCTGTGAGAAGAGGAGAGATTAGCCAAAGGGTCATCTCTTTTAAATTACGCTGACGTAGTTTGTGCATGGGTTGATGGCGCACTGGCAGGTTGTGCATGAGTAATTCTGGCAGAAAGTCTTCTGGCTTCAGTCTCAGCAACTTGCGCAGCAGGAGTCTTGTTGCCAGAGTGTCTGGGTTGTACTCTGATTTCAGGAGTGGTGGATTGTGCAGGCAAAGTAGCAGCCAACTGCGCTAGAGGAATAGGAGTCTTGCACTTTGACAAGGCAACATAAGAAGTAGTTTGTGCACTAGCAAGGAAAGTAGCACACTGCGCATGGGCAGTAGTAGTAGACTGCGCAACAGAGACAGCAGTCTTAGGAACAGAGGCAGTAGACTGTGCAGCAGAAGCAATGGACTGCGCAACAGTCTTGGGGACCCACACTGGATGAACTTTGCTTGTGGCAGAAGTTGTTGCAGTGCGAGGGGTGGTCCTGGAGTTGATCATTGCCTCGTAGGCTGTCTGGTTGACCTTTACAACCAGTGTCTTCTGCGTCTTTCCGATAGATGCAACGTCACATTGAGTTGTCACTTCCTCGTCGGAGGAGAAAGTCGTCCCCAGCAGAGTCGCTATTTTGTTTGCAAAAACAAATATTGAAATTTTATTTCACAAACTTTGTAAGAAGATTACAAAAATTCTGGGAAAGTACAACTGTATGAATCCGATCTGAATGACGATCGCTTTATCCCTTGGACGATGTGAACTTTGAAGACGATAGCCTCTGACGTTGAAGGCGATAGCCTCTGAAGAATGCAACAGCGCTTGGGCAAGAACTCCTGAACTCTCTGATTTTTCTGAACTTTATGTCTGATCTCCGGTAATGAAGACTTGAAACTCTATTTATAGAGTTCTGGAAATAACTAACTTTTAGTTATTCTGAATTGTGCAAGCTGGATTGCGCATATACTGGATTGTGCAACATCAGACTGTGCTGGCAGTTGTTTGATCGTGGGCCAACTGTATTGGACATATGGCATCATTTGATTGAAATGCGCATGATCGTGTACATAAGATTACCACGTAATGAGTCATTGATGGCATGAAGGCCACGTGTACTTTGTCAGTTATATTGATGGAGTACGCAACCTGAATTGTGCTGGCTTCGGATTGCGCTGGGATGGACTGCGCTGCAGAAAGTCTGGCAGATTGTGCTGCATGTACAGCTGTCCTCGATCGCTGTGCTGTACGATAAACGAACAGTTTTCTCGTTCTCCGTGCTGTCAGCTGTCAGAAGATCTGATTCTCTGTTAGGTAATGATGACGAGGCTACGTCAGCTTGCGCACTTGGATGAGTGCGCAGTTCAGCCTGCACAATCGAGATAGTGCGCAATCTGTCTCCTGCGCAGTTCATTTGAAGGATGTACTTTTTGATTTTCATAGCTTTGTTGATGGGTACAACTTGATTTTTTAGGACCTACACTCGATATTCGTAATTCCTCGATCTACGTGTACATCTCAGTTTACGTGCACGTTATGTTTTTTGCCCACCTCGATCTTCGTATTATCTCGATTCTCGTGCATGTCTCGTTATACATGTGCATCTTGGTTTGTATGTCTGTATCGATCCACATGTCTCAGTTTTCGTACCAGATCCCTGTACTGCTTGCGGGACCCACATGGTATAGCCTTCTGCCATCCTTGTGCTTCATGTTATTATTTTATTATTTAATTCTTATAATTGTTTATTATGTGTTCTGAGGACCTCGATGGACGTGCTACCTTGGATCGCGAATTGTCGATGACTTGCTTACCTAGCCGAGCCCTCTAGGCAAGTACCCATTGCTCATCGATGGCTCTTGCCCTCTCTCCTGGATTTTTTTTTGTATTTTAATTAATTGAAATTGTAAATGTATAACCATGAGTCGTGTAGCATAGTAGTAGAACTGCCATAATGATAACTTAGGATAGCTTGGTTCGATATCGGGTTAGGCTGTATCGGACAATTCGGATGGGTCATCCACACCTCCGAGGACACAAGCACGACTTACGAGTAAGGATTGTCCCCATATGCCCCGTCTCCGATTCGCAATCAGGTAACGGCTTTGGCTAACTATGTCTATGACTCTGCTTGTGGCTTGGATTATGACTGTGGGTCTGTGATGCGTCCTGTATGGCGATTCTTATTGCATGTGTTGGCTTGGTGACCCGTATGCATCGTAGTGCTGCTGGAGGCCGAGACTTAGTGTTCTCGGCTATGGTTTGGTTTCCAGTACGCATGATAGTGCTGCTGGAAGTTGAGACTTAGTGTTCTCAGCCTACGATTCTGCGGCGGGTTGTGCCGAGTGAATTTAGCCCCAATTTGCTGGGTGCTTCTGTCCAGAATACAAAGGAGACTCTGCCGAATTTTTCTAGAATTCTTGGTCGAGAATTTGGTTGAAAGATTTGGGCAGAACTGTTCCTCTGATTTGCTGAACTAGATTTGTGCAGATTTAATTTGACCTGATTCCAATACCTGCTAGGTAGACTCATGAGTAGATTAGTCGCCTAGCTACTTGACATGTCTTGTCCGTCGAAGAGCATAAGGAGCACGGTTCCACTCGGAAGATGGTCTGCAATCCTAGTCCTTGTTTGGTTTAAGGGTTATGGATTTGATCCAGAGCGGTTCATGCAATCCTTGCTATTTTTCGACAGCATAGTTAATAGACTCTTGTCTCCCCCCGACCATTCTTTCTAGGAGTTATCCTAGTTTATCCAGTTAGGACTGATAGTTGTCCTATGTATCGGGATTTTTGACTTTTGGATATATCTGAGGATTCCTATATTGCATTGTTGGGGTAACTTAACCTCCACCTAGACAGCCGTAGACATTTGAGTGGCCGCTTATTCACCAAAATTGTATGGATTGCTGCTTGCTAAGTTGGCTAGCCCGTAGCGCTACCCTGGAGTGGTAATTCATTCCCTTGTTCTTGTTTGATATAGGGGTGGATTACTGTTCCGTTGACAGACTACGAGTTTCGGTTGGCGATGCAGGTATTATTGGATGTTAGGGAGATTGTGATGATTGTTGGTTATTTAGCTACATTAGATGTGGATTGTTATCGTGCGTTGGTACCACACGAACCTTACCCTCTTTTACTGTTTATATATGTTATTCCTGTCATATTTTATCCTGTTGGCTTTTCTTCGCCCGTCCTTGAGCCTTCCTTTCTGGTACTTGCTACTGTAGAAGCATGGAAAAGAATAAAGAAAGGTCCACGCGGCCAAGGATCCCCATGCGGCTCAGAGAGCCCGTGCGGTTCAGAGAGCCCATGCGGTTCAGGAGTCCATGCGGCTCACGCGTCTATGCGGCTCACGCGTCTATACAGCTCGGATAGATCCAGAGCCACGTGTCCTTCAACAACTCTTCCCTTCGTCTTTTACTGCATTTAATGCCCTGACGGCTGACAACTCTGACAAATGACAGCTCTGACATAAAGGTGCAATAATGACTGACATAAAGGCGTGTTCCTAGGGAAGAGGAAGAAATCCTTTCACAGTTGGCAGAATCCACCGAGCCCCGAGGCATGCGGCTGCTGTATTTATGCGGTCGCTCATTTTATGCAGCCGCCCCCTTTATACGGCCACCATCTTCATGCGGCTGCATCCTTTATGCGGCCACCCGTCAGCATGCGGCTGCCTATCCTCATGCAGCTGCCCATCTTCATGCGGCTGTTCATCACCATGCAGCTGTCCATCTTCATGCGGCTGTTCATCACCATGCGGCTGCCCATCTTCATGCGGCCGTTCATCCTCATGCGGCCCACTCATATGCGGCTCTGCCAAGACGACCCAATGGAGGATACGTGGCGCTTGTCACGATGATTGAGACACGTGGCAGTCTTATCTTCCTGGAATCAGATTTATTACAATTACCATAATTGCCCAGATCAAGTCAAATCGAGCAAATTGGACACGTGGCAGGCTATTACAAGTCGCGAATATTCATGGCAATCAATATTTATTGCCCACAGAGATTTGATGCAATCTATATTAATTACCTAGATTTGCTACAATCAAAATGAAGGGCCCAGATTAATTGGTCCTTAACCGCCGACATATCAAGGAGGCAATCATTACAAACCCTAATGATTGTATACCACTCCTATAAATAGCAAGGTGCCATTCCCTTGCAAAGAGGACATTTTTTTGGAGAAGAGCACCAGAGCACTTGGAGAGACAAAGGCAAGCACAGAGAGAATAAGGATAGCATTTCTTCAACGCTAAGCAGATCTTCCCCAGAGCCAAGGCTGCATCCGATCGTCCAAGGAGTAAGGCAGAGCTGCCGTCACTTTCCTGAGCCTTTACCATCACCCCCTAGAATCTAAAATAAATAATTGTACTTAGATTGTTGTACCTAGGTTTTTGTCCCTAGGTTTTCTTTGTACAAGCGAGTTTTTATTGTGAAGTAAAAGTCCAGTCCTCTGATAATTGTTCTGTTCTTTTATATTTCATGGTAAACATGATGGCGACTCTGCTGGGGACAAACTTCTCTACGGCTGAGGAGTTGGTGACGTAATCCGATGCAGCCAAACTTGGCTCTACACAACAGAAGATGGTCGTCCGCTTTGACCAACAGGCGTTCGAAGAAATGCTCTCCGAAGGAAGCACTGGCCCGGTCCAGAAGCGAACCCGCACAAAGAAGGCTCGCAGGGACTGGAGGCCAAAGTTATTTGCTCCTCCCCATGCTCTGGACGGAGTACTCTCTGCTGCCCAAGATGGCGAAGGCAACTCTCATGCGGCTCCACTTCAAGCCATAGAGGACTCTGCTATCCCCAAGTCCGGCAGAGGACAGCACTACGATGCTAGACTTACAGGGGCAAATAATGATTCTATGTGCTCCAGGACGAAGCCGAACAAAGACAGTAGCCGCAAAACGAAGACTCATGCGGCTAAGATTGCCAGCCGCATGAATGATGTCCATGCGGCCGAAATTGCCAGCCAAATGCATAACACTCATGCGGCCAGGATTTTCAGCCGCATGGAGAAGACCTATGTGGCTGAGACTTCCAGCCGCATGAAGACTATTGATTCCAACCGCAGGCCGCCTGCTCTACGCGGCTCAGTCTTCGATCGCCTCTCCTATGGTCCTGATCTCTCATACTCCCGGGAAGACATGTCTGACTCTCTCTTGCACCACTTTGACTCTTCCTACTATACGCCTTCAGGCGCCCGAGTAAAGAAATCAAGGGCAGCGCGAGCTCGACGAGCTCAGTCGGCTGTCCCAACCTCTGACCATCCGAGCGCTCAACATACTGTTATGCGGGCCTCTGATGGGAAGTTGTACAGAACCACTCGAGTCCAGCCCCCGACGACAAATGGACAGAGAGGTTCCCAAAAGTCTCCCAAAATCCAGGGAGCAAACATGGTCGTTCCGGACCCATCTGACTTGCGTGAGGCTATCCTCCACAAGCGTAAGGAAAGAGAGGGGGCCTTGGGGTGCAAAGAGTCCTCCCACGGACGTTACTACACCCAAATCATTATCAACTGCTGTTGTAACAATGCGACAATACGAGAAGACCGGCAGTCCGTCTTCCAAAGATTACAACAGCCGAGCTCAGAGGATGAGGCACCACCCGTCGTCTCTTGCAACTCCACTCAGAAAATTCCCACCGAGGGGAGAGGGAAGAAGATAAACATTTCCAGCCCGAAGATCTTAACCATTGTGACTAAGAAACTGTCGTCTAAGCGGTTATCCACCACCGGAGTTTTCTAAGGTACCCGTTCGAAGACGAAATCTACTACAGTAGGAGATTCATCATCCACACCACTAGGAGTTACTGAAACTAGGGGTAGCACTCCTCAGAGCATCCACGATAATCTGATGTTCCAAGGAGATGAGCCCGGGGAAACAACTCTCCCATCAGATACAACAAGTGCCGACGTCCCCGAGGACGTCCACGACTCTCAAGATAAAGCAAACTCTGAAGCTGGGGGTACTATCCCTTCTGAGTCCGAACCAGAGAAGAACATTCCCACATACCCTGATGACTTTTCGGTACAGAGGTATGATTCAGAGGGCACGTCCTCCACCGTTCCTTCCATCTCTCCTCATGTAAGGACGGTGTTCGTGACGGACAGCAATCAAGGCGGTTTCAGTGATCGCCAACGAATCGACACTCTGGAGGCCATACTGCATGCCTTGGTCAAGTCTGTAGACGAGATCAATGCGGCTCTTACAACTCTGTAGGAAGGGACGCCTGGCCAAACAAGCGCGGGTCCCGCGATCAATGCGGACTCAAATTTAGTGGCCCCAAACCCGGGCAATAATCCTCCTGAAATATCGGCTCCCACCGCTACGGATGAGGCCAGAGAAGCAAGAAGAGAGGTCCAGGAGCTCCGAGCCATGTTTCACGCTCGAGAAAACTCCCAAGACCTCAAAATATGGCAACCATACCCTGCTGCATGGAGGGATGTCCCCTTTCCACCAAGATATAAGCCGTTCAACATTAATCCTTATGATGGAAAGACCTCCGTAAGTCGGTACATTACTTACTTCGAGGTCACCACCGACCATCTTCCCCATGACGATGCCATCCTTACACGATTATTCATTGGGGCATTGGAAGGAGTCGCCTTCGACTGATATCGCAACCTGTCAGACAACTGCATCCACTCCTTCGCCAGCTTTTATGAAGTAGGACAGGACGTCACAATGTCCACCCTCATGGACGTCGTCTAAGGGGAGAAGGAGCTGACAAGGAACTATATTGAGCGGTTTTACCAAACCGCTATGAATTTGTCGTATGGTAACCCGGATTCCTCTTTGATTGAAATTTTCCAAAAGAGATTGCTCCCAACAATCAGTCTCTCGATGGGCGAAAGCCAATTTAAGGATTGGAAGACGTTTATCATCAGTGCCACTAGCGCTGAAGATAGGTTGAAGAAGGCTCTCCAGCTGGGATTGCACATCTCGGAGGGAGAGGACAAGGGCAAGTGCCCCAATACCAACAACAACAATGGTGGTAACTCCTCCAACAATCGGGACAACAAGGGCAAGCAGGCTATGGTGGCCGATACAGCCCATAAACCTGAGTCAAAATCGGCAGACAAATAATGGCCGCAAATGACCTACTCCTTCGAAGACGGCCACGTCAAGCCCATCTTGGACATGCTCATACAAGGAGACAAAATTCAGCTCCCTCCACCAAGACGGGAACCTCGGTCGGCAGAAATGGAGAGCCCAAAGTACTACCATTACCACCGCTACGTCCACCATGCTACATACGACTGCTACCAACTGAAATGATACATCCAACATCTCATCGATTAGAATGCTCCGGCCGTTGATTTCGAAGAGGTAACCGTGGCAACAATATGGTGTCAGTATAATTTGGCAGCTTTTCCCCAATAGAAACTCAAGACGGTGTGGTACCCATCCCTCTGGTGACAATGGAGATTGCTAATCTTCTACCTCCTCGGGATCAGGCTGCTGGTCTAGTACCCCTCACCACATCACGAGGAGAGGTCATGTGGGTCCATCCAGACTTGGTATCTGAAGTGACTCAGTCTACACCATCTTCCATTCGCATGAAGAAGAGTGGAAAAGTCAGATCCTGTCGCACAATCTCGGCAGATGTCGAAGAAGTCACGGCTGTCGTTACTCGATCTGGGACAAAATCCCAACCTGTGGCTGAGAACTCGGCTAAAAATCATCATCCAGCCACCGCTGACACTCCAGGACCTTCTCAGCCTCCGACGACCGACAAGCCTAGGCCGAAGGAGACTCACTTTAACAAATCCCTTCGAAAAGAGGCACCTCAGGGGCTGGAGAGGCCCTACAACTTCGACATCTTGGCGCAATTGGCCAACACACCGGCCAAATTGTCATTATACGAGCTCCTGAGACTCTCAAAGGATGTCCGCACGGCTTTGAGTGATGCACTCCAAAATGTCGACGCCTATCTGTCTCAGGTCAACCTCACAGGAGAGAGCCCGCCTGCAAATCTCCAAGACAGCACTTGCACAGGAGCGATTCCCAACATTGTCTTCACTCCGCAAGATATGCTCATTAAGACCAACCTGCACGATCATCCGTTATACTACACTTGATACATCGGTGACGTAAAGGTGGATCGGATGTACATTGATCCTGGTTCTTCCATAAGCATCATCCCAAAGGGTCTGTTACATCATCTCCGCATTCCTATGCATCGCCTAACGCCAACAAGCATCGCCATCAGCGGTTTCAATTCAGGCAGGAGCTACCCAATTGGGAAGATTCCCTTGAAGTGCCAAATTGGCGATCTTCAGTCAGAAGTGACCTGTTACGTCATAGATGCGGATACTTCATATAATATCCTCCTAGGGCGCCCTTGGATACACGATTATATGATCGTGCCTTCCATATTACACCAGTGCTTCAAGTATGTCGATAAGCACGGCTCCGTGAGGACAGAATTCGCCGACATTGATCCATTCAAAGGGGTCGAATCCTACTACTCGGATTCCTGCCTATACGAGAAATCGAAGAAGCACCTGGATGAAGATGTACAAGCTCGAACTGAGACAGCCTTAGGATCAGAAGAACCTCTGACGATCCACCTTCAAGCTCACAAACCTGGCAAGTCCACACCCCTTACGGCCGCTCTATGTAAGGACGCAATCAGCCTCTCGGCACAAGAAGGGCAAATGATAATCCGGCTGCCAAGGTCCGGCCAATCGTCGAGACCCACAACGGAGCCACTGACAATCAGACTACCGAGAGTCAGCCAACCACAAACAGAGAAGCTCAATCCCTCTGACAAGCCAATGATGATACGCCTTTCCAAGAAGAATTGTCACCCCGATGCAAAGTCTGGGGCTTCTAGCGAGCCAACAACTCCTCGCCCAGTATCGAATAACAAACTGGGGGTCGCTAGTTTGCCAACAACTCCACGCTCGGCTCCACCAGCAGAACCCCTGACGATCAAGCTGCCCAGGTCATCCTCTCAGTCTTCATTTATACAGGGGGTGGCCGAAGAAGAACCGGAACTAGCCAAGTATGTGGCTGCCCACACTGATGTTTCCTCCGCAGATGATGTAATCCCGCTAGAAAAGATACCTTACTTCATCAATAAAGGGCTATCTTTGAACTACCTCGAGCTTAATAAGCTTTGTACAATATATGCTATAGAACATGGTATAGGCACTCACCTACACACACAGGTGACAAATGTTTACACCGCAAACTAGCTTACCCCAGTGGAAGATGCTTACCGCATAATCGAGGGAGGGGACCATCCAATCATCTTCGGCCGGAAGGACGACCCACAGCCCTTCAGCATATATAAGGTCGATCTCGAATCAGAGGCCGGAAGACTGCCTCTTTATCTGTATAGCCCCCAATCCAAATATCATATACAAAAATAGGAGTATGATCTGGAGACTACTCCAGGTTTGAACTGCGGCACTGGCCGATGATTACCTTTAAAGCCGCCAGTCCCAGCTGGGAAACCACGAGACTACTACAACAAAACCAGATGTGGGCTAGGTTATGCACACCCGCGACAACCCCTGAAAGCTCAGACGAGGAATACGATTGGCATTCACACTCGACCGGATCACCCACTTTCGATTCAGATGTCAGCATTGGGGACATGCTCAAGCAAGCCTGGTCCGTCAATATGGTATTTGTCGACGCCTACGAAGAAGATAAAGACATTCCTGAAATCCTCGAGTTAGAGCCGTGGGCCCAACAGCTAGATACACAATGGAAAAAGCGGTTCGAACAGAGAGAACCCCCTACTGAAGATGAGGTTATACAGGTCGACCTTGGCAGCGAATCTTCTCCAAAACCAATCTTCGTAAGTAAAAGCCTGACAAACGAAGAGCGAGAATCGCTACTGGAACTTATCAAAAAATATATCGATATGTTTGCCTGGAGCTATGAAGACATGCCAGGACTAAACCCCGAGGTTGCCCTTCACAAGCTCAACATTCGGCCAGATGTAAAGTCGGTCAAAAAACAACAGCGACGCTTCCGTCCGGGCATCATGGATGCGATCGAAGACGAAGTCAACAAACTGATAGCCAGCAGCTTCATTCGTGAGGAACAACATCCAGACTGGATCGCCAACATAGTTCCGGTCCTAAAAAAGAATGGAAAGATTCGAATCTGCATCGACTTCCGCAATCTGAATGAGGCATGTCCCAAAGATGAATTCCTCCTCCCTATCACAGACATCATGATCGACAACACATGCAGTTTCGAACGTATGTCATTTATGGATGGCTTCTCGGGGTACAACCAAATCAAGATGTCTCCTGACGACGAAAAGCATACATCATTTCGAACATCGATTGGCACATACTGCTACACAGTCATGCCTTTCGATTTAAAGAATGCTGGCACCACATATCAAAGAGCCATGAGTATCATCTTCAGAGACCACTTATAAAAGACTGTGGAATGCTACGTCGATGACATCGCCATCAAGAGTCGATATAAGGGAGACCATCTGCAGGATCTGAGGACGGTATTCAACCTGATGCGAGTACACAACCTGAAGATGAATCCTACAAAATCCTTCTTGGGCGTATCCAGCAGAAAATTCCTGGGTTTTATTATTACTGTCGAGGGAATTCATGTAGATCCAGAGAAGACGAAGGCAATTATGGAGATGGGTCCCCCAAGAAATCTTCAAGAACTCAGAGGCCTTCAAGGGAGGCTAGCTTACATCAGGAGGTTCATTTCTAACCTCTTCGGACGATGTCAGCCATTCACTCACCTCATGAAGATGTGCGTTTTATTCGTATGGGATGAAGAATGCCAGTGCGCCTTCGACAACAACAAAGATTATCTGGCGAACCCTCCAGTCCTAGTAGCCCCGATCGCTGGAAGACCATTCTTACTCTATGTACGAGCGATGGAACATTCTCTCGGTGCTTTGCTAGCACAAAATAATAAGACAGGCCACGAACAAGCCATATATTACCTTAGCCGAATAATGATGGGGCCGGAGCACCGATATACTGCCGTAGAGAAAGAGTGCCTTGCTTTGGTTTTCGCCATTCAGAAAATACGACACTATGTTACGGGATAGACCATCTATGTCATATCAAGAGTCAACCCCCTCAAGGTCCTCATGACTAAACCAGGTGCACTCAGCTCTCGCCTCGCTACTTGGACGATATTACTATCCCCCTACCACATGATCTTCATACCACAAAAGGCTGTTAAAGGTCAAGCTCTGGCAGACTTTTTAGCAGCTCACCCAGGTTCGAAGTCAACCAAAATAGACGAAGAAATTCCAGACGAGGTCGCTAACTCAAATATGGCCTCCCATGATACCATATGGTAAATGTTCTTCGATGGCACTTCTAGAACAGGGCCCAAGGGCAATATCGTCGCTGGAGTCGGAATAGTACTGGTTTCTCCCACCGGGTTGGTGATTAATTACGCAAATTCCCTCACGGAGCCCTGCTCGAACAACGTGGCCGAGTACAACGCTCTGGTCATTGGCCTCCGGCTTGCAAAAGAGCTGGGGGTAGAACACCTCGAAGCATACGGCGATTCGCAGTTAATCGTCAACCAGATCTGGGGCTCATACGAAGTCCGCCATGAGGACATGATCCCCTACTACCAAATAGCAATCGACGTCATCTCGTCCCTGGAGGGGTTCTTCATAGAACACGTCTCCAGACTCCAAAATATCGAAGCCGATGCCCTAGCTGGCCTTGCCTCTTCCCTAGCAGTTCCAAACTATGCTCATCAATCGGTGGATGTGATAGGCCATGAATTGGTCTGTCCCAAGAACAACGTTCAATTTGTGGCGAGTTATTCCGCTCAGACGATCGACAAAGCACAAGACTGGAGATAACCATTCATTGACTTCGTAGTCTACGACATTCTGCCGGAGGATCCAAAGGAAGCCACCTCTATCAGAAGGCGTTCTCCCAGATTCTTCTACGATACAGAGATAAATATGCTGTATTGTCGATCCTACGATAGATTATTACTGCGATGTCTGTCAAACACAGAAGCCAAAGAAGCCGTACGCGAAGCTCATGACGGTGTCTGTGGGGCCCATAAGCCTAGCCCAAAATTGCAAGACCGTCTTCGCCGAATGGGCTACTACTGGCCCACGATGGTGGCAGATGCGGTAGACTACGCAAGAAAGTGCAAAGCCTGCCAAGTCCATGTGGACTTCATCCATCGGCCATCCGAATTTCTACATCCGACAGTGGCGTCCTGGCCATTCGAAGCATGGGAAATGGATATCATCGGTCCGATCGCTCCACCTTCTTCCCGAGGACATCGCTTCATACTCGCAATTACGGATTACTTCTGCAAATGGGCGGAAGCTGTTCCGCTTGCAGAAGTAAAGACTTCAAACGTGATCATCTTCCTCAAGCATTATGTCATCTATCGCTTTGGACTGTCCCAAAGGATCATCCACGATAATGGTCCACAGTTTGCAAGCCACGCCTTCTATCGGTTTTCTGACAAGCACAGAATTCAGAATATTGCTTCAACACCATACAATTCGACGACAAATGGATTGGCAGAAGCGTTCAACAAAACCATCATCAAGCTTCTCAAGAAATTCATGTTATCAAACAAACTCGACTGGAATGAGAGGCTTGGTGAATGCTTATGGGCGTATCGTACTACAGTTCGGACAGCCATCAGAAATACACCATTCTCCCTGGTATACGAGAGTGAGGCAGTTCTTCCATTGGAGATTCAAATCCCCTCGCTCCGCGTCGCTCTCACCTACCAATTAACGTCAGACGATAGTTACCGTCGCCGGCTACAAGAGTTGGAGGCCTTAGATAAAAAATGCCTACTAGCTCAGCAACGGATCGAGCTATACCAAGCACGCATCTCCGGAGCCTTCATCAAGAAGGTTAAAATCAGAATATTCCAAGTGGGCGATCTCGTTCTGGCAGTTCGGAGGCCGATGGTTATGACTCACAAGACCGCTGGCAAGTTCTAACCAAAGTGGAAAGGCCGATTCATCATTGAGGCTGTATTATCCAACGGTGCTTATCGCCTCGCAAAACAAAATGGAGACTTGCTCATGCTTCCCGTCAACGACAAGTTCCTGAAGAAATATTATGTCTAAACGATATTTTCCAGATTATTGAGTCATGTACCCGCTGGTACCGTTGAACTCATATTCATAATTCCAGATTATTGAGTTATGTACCCTCCGGTACCGCTGAACTCACATCCTCCAAATTCCAGATTACTGAGTTATGTACCCACGGGTACTGCTGAACCCACATTCACAATTCCAGATTATTGAGTCATGTACCCGCTGGTACCGCTGAACTCATATTCACAAAATTTCAGATTATTGAGTCATGTACCCGCTGGTACTGCTGAACTCACATTCACAATTCTAGATTATTGAGTCACGTACCCGCTGGTACCGCTGAACTCATATTCACAAAATTCCAGATTATTGAGTCATGTACCCTCTGGTACCGCTGAACTCACATCCACAATCTCCCAGATTATCGAGTTATGTACCCGCAGGTGCCTCTGAACTCACATTCCGGTCACTCTTTCAGATAGTAAGTCATGTATGACCATACCTCTGAACGTTCTTCCTGAAAGAGCTCCTCTCTTATGATCCACTACCCGCACTCTCAGTGCACAAAAAGGGTAACAGATCCACAAATTTCCAAAATGACCACATCGATGTTACCTCTGAGTCGTTTTACTTCCACCAAAAATAAATCACCCCTCTGCATAGAACTTCCATGTCCTCATTACCTTTAAGTCATTCTATGTACCCTCCTTCATGGAGCCCACTCCTGCCATGTCCTCATTACCTCTGAGTGGGAAGGCTCCGTCGAAGAAACCCTCATGCTTGCCATGTCCTCATTACCTCTGAGTAAGTATGTTGATTCCCTTTCGACTTATTATCCGTATCCACAACCGGAGTACGCCAAGGATAGTAGGCCCATAAATATCCTCCGTTGAGTCCACTCCTGCCATGTTCTTATTACCTCTGAGTGGGAAGGCTCCGTCGAAGAAACCCTCATGCTTGCCATGTCCTCATTACCTCTGAGTAAGTATGTTGATTCCCTTTCGACTTATTATTCGTACCCACAACCGGAGTAAGCCAAGGATAGTAGGTCCACAAATATCCTCCGTTGAGTCCACTTCTGCCATGTCCTCATTACTTCTGAGTAGGAAGATTTCGCAGTAAGAAAACCCTCATGCTTGCCATGTCCTCATTTGTAATGCCTGTGTTCGTATTACGTATTTTTGGGATACGTATACGTATTTTATTCTGTATTACATGATTCCTTGTTTAGCTCTCGGCTTGGTTTAACTCTCGGTTTGGGTTGGCTTGGTTCGGCCGGCCCACTGCTTGGTTCATCATGGGCCAAGGGTGGAACACCTTAGCCTATGCTTCTCCTTCATTTCCACCATAACCCCCTCTTTATTATCCCCACCAACCTTCTCTCTCCTCCATAATTCTCATTTACTTCTCCTTCCCCCCACCATTACTCTTCTCTACCAACCAAGAACACCATAGGCAAGTGCAACTTGCTTCCATAAGAGAACTCCTTTTGTTGGTTTCATTAGCTTCTCCTCATGATTCTAAACCACATTAGAACTTGTCAATTTCCATTTTGAGGCTTTAATTCTTGTAGATCTAGAGTTTTGCTATTTTCGGATTTTTGGTGTTTTGATCTATCAAACTTGCTTGTTTTCAAGCTTTGATGGTTCCATGTTGTGGGAAATTTCATTCTACCCAATTTTGACCTTTGGAAAGTTGGATTCGGACTTATTTTGACCAAGATATGGACAATTGAAGCTTAGATTCAACTTTAGAGTTCTTGCTGTTCTTGCCATTTGGAGAAGACAGTGAACAGTGAGCAAGCTTTTTAGCTTACGCCACTGAGCTGTGCGCGCTCTTTAGCGAGCGTACGCTAACTTGAGTACGCTGCTCTTTAGCGTGCGTACGCTAGCCTTGATACGCTGCCTGTTGGCAGTGTGTCTTTTGCGTACGCTAGCGTGAGCGTGCCCTAGACCCTTTCGTACGCTAGCTTGAGCGCACGCAGTCTTGAGCGTACGCTAGCTTGAGCGTACGCTGACCTGTAGCTTGAGCGTGCCCTTGTGTACGCCGACCCTTGCGTACGCTTCCCATTGGAAGTGTATGGACCCTTTGGTACGCTAGCTCGAGCGTACACAGACCTGATGCGTACGCTAGCTTGAGCGTACGCGTGCCTTGGTACGCTAGCTTAAGTGAGCAAGGCGTACGCTGGCCTCGAGCGCACGCATGGCCTGAGCGTACGCATGGCCTGAGCGTACGCATGACCCGAGCGTATGTTGACCCGAGCGTATGTTGACCTGAGCGTAGCCTGATTACCCTGGATCTTCTATAGCCTTGTATATTGATATTTTATTAGATATTTAACGTCCATTTTATATCCTTACGCCTTTTGTCCTGAACTTGATAATCACGAATTTACTTGATATGTTTGGAATTGATAATTGAGCATGACCTGATAGTGGCCCGTCGTGGCGTACTCCTGACAAGTACACTTGGCATGATAACCTGACATGACCTGATAGTGGTCCGTCGTGGTACACTCCTGACAAGTACACTTGACATGATAAACCTGAAATGTTATATCTTGATAAGCTGTTGCGACGGCTACCTGACATGACATGACCTGTATAAATAACCTGGACACCGTGGACGATTGTGCTTGTACAAATAATCCAGTCCTGTCTTGCATCATGTCTAGGAGGGGACTCCTGAGTACTACGGTCAGGAGTACCTACTAAAATAGACTAAGGTTAACAACTAGATTAATACATTAGTCATGAAGAGATTTTCCAGCTACAGGCAATCCCGTTACCTGGGCGCGCTTGGGATCTGTAGCCTGCCGTCGAGTAGGGCACATTTCCAGCACACTGTCATGTGTTGCACCCTTCAAACTGCTTAAGGGTACATGCGTTTCCTGGACGATGTGCCCACCTGAATTCAACCCTAATCTCTCGACCTGGGTGACCTGGATGGTCTGCAGGGCTTGTGGCTGTGGAATAATCTCACTGTATCTTGTTAGTAATTAGGCTTGTGACAACCCTAGTTAGTTAAAGTATCAAGCCGTAATTCTTGCTTGGCCGTGAAGTGATTGGATGGAGTCTAACCAGTCTAGTCCTGCCCTGATCCTGTTCCAGACTTTTGAATAACCAGAATGCTTGTATTTATTTTTCCGATAAATGGTGAGAATTCCAAGTTCTGTTCAGACGAAGGGTTACAACCTCGGTCCTTGTTTGGTTTACGGGTTGTAACCTGGTTATCTGAATAGTTCCATGGTTATCTCGTCGTATATCATCCTGGTGTATTTTCTTTATTTCCAGTTCTTACTTTTATTTATATCTTGTGCTGATTGCTGGTTTTAGTTCTTAAGTGAAGCCTCCTTTGTGGCACTTGCTCTTTCTGGGGTCTGACCCAGCTGGTTTTGTGTGGCCAGATTTCGGAGCAGCTCCAGAGGATCTACCGACTTCCCAGCCAGATAGTGCCACTAGACGGAACCCTGGCAACGAGTGGGTTATTTTTGGCTCTCCCGCTCTATTGTAAAAATGTTCTTTTGAGGCGTTCAGCCGACGAGCACCTGTTTAGCTCAATTGCACTTTACTTACTGTCTGCCTACGGGCTGTAACATGATTGACAAATCCTAGGGTTGATCATGTATGACTAAACTCTTGCTAGTCCTAACATTTTGTAACGACTAGCTTCATGATCAGCTGAATATGTAATATTTGGGACGCCTTATTATTGTATATTTAATGATCATACATCTTATAACATCAATTTACTTGCTTGTGATTGAGATAATAGGCTTGTTCTTGACCTTAAGAGACTGCTGGTTTGTAGATAAACCCTCATGTATCCTAGACAGCCGTGACCGTATAGCGAGATGGAATCCATTTCAATATACGTAGCTGGCTATGTCTGCCCCCGCTCTCCAGTATTCTGGTTCTGGGGCGTGACATCATTACCTCTGAGTAAGTATGTTGGTTCCCTTTCATCCTATTATCCGTATCCTAAGCCAGGGTACGCCAAGGATAATAGGCCCACAAATGTCCTTTGCTAAGTTTCTTAGTACATGTCCATTATTTCTCATCATACCCCGGAAGCCTAGCTGCTCCATGGCATTCTTTCTTCCGATACCAGGAACGTCCATGACCACCTTACCGTAGAACTGTTCTAGGTATCCCCAATCAAACTTGTTATCCGTACCTAAAACCAAGGTATGTCAAGGGTAACAGGTCCACAAACAAGTCCCCCATGCGGGGCAAACACCACCATAACACCACAGGCACAACAAGCAGTACAAATAAAGAGTAAAATAAAACATACTCTTTTATTTGGAAGCCAAAAAGCATTACATGTTTTGGGACCATGTCCCTCTCAAAAAGAAAAAAAAGGGAGAACATAAACAAAAGGAGAAAAAGGCCTACTAGGGTTCGGTATTACATAATTCCAGGAGGCAATTTCTCACCAAGGTGGTCCCCCGTTCAAGCCGCTGTCTAGCTCGATGCTCAGCCTCCTGGGACAACTGCTCCGCATCATCCAAGTACATATATGCCTGCCAGTCATCCGACATCTTCTTCAGGGCGAGTTCCAGATTGGCAGAAGCTCGACTAAGTCTGTCAGCCTCCTGGATAACAAGCCCCTTCTCAGTACGGGCTGCTTCGAGCTCGGACTCCAGAAAGGCCAGCTTTCTCTGGAGCTCGAGGATCTGCTCCCTGGTGTCAATTACCCCGCAGGATACGGTCGCTTTCTGAGCCATACAATCTTTATTTCTACAGCTCAATTGATCATATAACTGAGACAGATCGTGGCGGTCCTTTAGTATAGTCGGCTTGATCGATTCCCGAGCGAGCCTCACCTTCTCCACTGCGGTTATGAGGAAAATACGCTCTTGATCTATTGCCGCGGACAGATCAGCTTGCCGCAGCACGTGAAACTAGGCCACAAGACGATCAACCTCTAGCAGCTTGGGCTCCAGAAGCACAACTAGCCCCGCCCCACCGGAAAGTGTTCTAAGGATGTCGATTTGGCCACCGGCGCACTGACGGGCCATAACAAAGGGAGTCCCCCTCTCTACAGCTGCCCCAATCCCTCTCTTCAGGTGGCGGTAAAAGCTGTCAACCATATCTTGTGACACTTCATCTAAAACTTCTGTAGAGGATGGCATCAAAGGGAGTATGGCTGGCAATGTCGAAGGAGTTGCATCAGAACTTGCCATCCCTGCCACTAGGGAACCAAATTATGTGCGAAAAGATGCATGAATAGCGGCTATCTCCTCTTCCGCCTTCCGAAGAGCTTGGATACTCGGCTAGGTAGAAAGGTTAACCTCCGAAACCATATTCGTAGAGGAGGACGCAGGAAGCATTGTTTCTTGCCCCGGCTGTGCCGCCACTTGGGCCCCCGAACTCGACCCAGCTGGAGGCCCTTCAATATAGGTTGGAAGAGAAGGAGGCACACGTGCTTCCACCAGATCCCCTTCGGTAGAGTCCACCCCGACAATGTCCGTCGTCGGTAATAAAGGGGCGGGACCTGTACCTCCAAAGCAACCATCAATCGACGTAACCCGAAGGTGATGATGATAGAGCAGATAGGCCTCCTCACAAGTTAAGATTTGGCTTATCTTACCAGGGGAGGAGCATCAAGGCCGCAGCTCGCTCGCAGCTGGCATAGTCTCCTCACCTGCGACCTCCAAGTTGAATTCAACCGGTTTCTCTACCCCAGACACCTCTGAAAGGGAGCCAGCCAATTCAACATCACCCCGTTGAAATTCAGCTGTCTCAGGGACAGGTGTAGTAGAACCCCTGTCCCCATGGGTTGAGGTCTCAGCAAGGTGGGACTCATCGGCAGCCTCCAGAAGTGCCCCAGCAGAAATGATAGCGATGCACATATCATTGACCAAAGTGCTCAGGGCCGGATCGACCTCGGCAGTCGGGTCCCGAGAAACCGACTCCTCTGACGCCTACAAAGAGCAAAAGAAAATGATTAGGCCATAGTTTCGAAAAAAGAAGGAGGCGGTAGTTAAAATTCAAATCACTTCAAAAATAGTGTCAACATACTCAATAAACAGCCTGCGGCATCGTACCGTAGCTCGCTTCGTGGAGTAGGTCTTGCCATCATCAGTGAACATACGCCTGCTTCGCTTACGCGAAGGGCCGGGCACAGCATGTGGCTTCCCCACCACCATGTCATCCGGCACAATAGGTGGCTAGTCCCCTGCCTCTTCGTCCGAGGGATGGAACGAATCATCGACATCCTGCTCATCATCCTCTTCGTCCGCCGTCGTAGATTCCGAACCCGGCACCAAAACCATATTAGCCTTTTTCTTTCTCTTCTTGGACCCCTCGGGCTTCTCTGCCAAGACAGTACCGACGATAAAGCTGGTACTCATGTCAAAATTAATGGGAGGCTTGCTCGCCGTAACATGATAGAGGGCCGCCATGTACAAAATCTCTCTTGGGGTATTAGCATCGGGGACCAAGAAGCTAGCTCGGGTATGAACCGCATTGTAATAGTGCCAAGCCCTGATACCATCAAGGACACTGCGCTCAAAGCCTAGGCAAGCACTGGGACAATCAAGGAACAGCTGGCTATACCCGAACTAGCAGGAGAACTTGCTGGGCAATTAGGGCTCTAGGTATACGCGGTAACGATACACTAAGTGCGCTGGACGAATATTGCGCAGCCAAAGGAGCATTTTCTCAGATAAGAGGGGAGGTTCAATGCCATCAACATGCACACCCCTCACTTCTCTAGCGGTAAATTGAGGAAAAGACACAAAGAAGTCGTGTCCATCTACTCTCGCCAATGCCCTCCGACAGGCAGGCATGGTGTCATATTCCCAAGGCTGACGACGGTATCGAAAAAGGAAAGCGTCATCAGCGGTAACGCCATCTTCCGTTCCGGGCCTCATCAACGACCGATAATACATCAATAGCCACCCTATTAGATAATGGCATGGTAGCTCTATTCGCTCAAAGTCCAGTGTCGTCTCGCGGGCAATTACTTTGGACGAAAAGGTACAGAGACCGTGGTGTATGCTATACACCATAGTCGGAAGAAGGGCCAGCCTGACTCCGAAGACCAGCTTTACGACCGGGAGGATGAAGTGGCGGCTGATCCTTTCAACGGAACCTGTCCCTTCCGAGACTACGCAATTCCGTAGCTACACCATCAAGAATCCGGCCAAAAGCGCTTTCTCAGACATCTGTCGGGTACCATAGTAGAAATAGCTGAAGGAGTCAGTGCGACTCCCAAATTTGTCACTGGTGGACCTCGACCTCTTGGCTGTCAACATCAGGTGTTTTATCTCCTCCTGGGTTTGAGGACCTCGAGAAGAAATCCGGCCAGAGGGACTAAATTGGAAAAGACACGAGACCCAAGACGTGGTATGGGGAGCGTTCCCTTCTGAGATATTGTTCTTCTTGATAGCCGTTTGGTGACAAATACTGTGGTGGCATAGCAGTTCCCGGTACACGACAACGAAACCCGGGAATCGTCGATCCAGGACCTCGAATTCCTCGTTTGTCGGGGTGTATACTTCAAAGGCCTCGTGCCCCCCATGGCAGCTTAGAAACAACATACATTTCATGGAGAACAAGTCCCAACTCCCCTCCGGGCACGAAGAAAGTTTTCGTCTGCCGGTTATATATTTCCAAAAGAGCCATGAACAATGGCTTGTTAATGGATAACCCGTAACAGGTGCCCCGGATGGCATAATAGAGGTCAATCTTCCGAAGGAATGCCTTGTATTTCCTTAGGATCCATGAGGTCAGGTTGGCCCACGTAGGGATGGGGTTTATCCAGTTCAACAGCGACAACCTGCCAACAGGATAAGACCCCTTGCGAGCGAGCTGATTCAGGAAGGTATCGGCTTGAGTAAACGTAAAGTTGGGACCAAATACGTTTATGAAGGTACCCGAAATCAGTCCCATCATGCTCCGACTGACCGAGTCCCTGCTCGCATATGCTGACCTAACATTCTTATTATAATGGATGTTGCACACGGACATCCCCGATTGGGTTGGAGTTAGGGAGCCCACCATCTGCCTGCTCAACCGTACCATATTGAACCACGAGAGGGGAAAATGATATTCTATTTCAGGAATATGGATCTCTACCCCGTCCACAGTAAAGTCCCAGCTCTCAGAAATGTCCAGCACTCGGGGGTTCTTTATGGATAGAGCATCCCCGAAGAGAAAGGCTGGTTTCAGATACTCTCCCTCCAGCCTTCCCGAGTTCATCATAGTACAAAAAAAGTGGAAAGACTGGTTATTGATGACGCTCACCCTCTCCAAAGGCTCATCGACGGAAAGCTAATCTGACACACGTCGAACCAAGTCATCGAGCCGCACACCCATTGCATATTGGGCTGAACCCACCAAAAGCTCTCCTGTCGGATTGATTGGCAGATCCACTGAAGAAAGAACCAAAGAAATATGATTAAAAGATGGTTAAAACGAAAATACTTGAAGTTTCTAAAAAAGCTCCTATGAGCCTATGCGGCTCGGTTCGACGTAGCCTCATGCGGCCCAATGCAGTTGGGTTTCATGCGGTACTGCTTCGATAGAGCCTATGCGGCTCGGTTCAACGTAACCTTATGCATCCCAATTCAGTTTGGCTTCATGCGGCACTGCTTCGATAAAGCTTATGTGGTTCGGTTGAGCTTATATGGTTCTAGTTAACAGATGAGCTTATGCGGCACGACTTAACGAAGCTTTATGCGGTCCAGTTCATCAAAAGCACATGTGGCCCCGTTCAATGGGACTTCATGCGATTCAAATCCAGAAGTGCTCCTGCGACTAAAGTCCTTCTCATGCGGCTCAAACACAGGACATGCCCCATGCGGCTCGAATATGAGAGGGTCATGTGGCCTATGCAACATATACAGTTTCATCATGTTGAACTTGGACAGTTTAATAAAGACGAAGGAAGAAGGCTTGTGCATAAATTATGCAACAGAGCCATAGTTTTTTAAGGTTCAAAGCATTCAATATTCCATCCAATCCTTACCCTTAAAAGCAGGGTAGACGTCGGGGTGCACTTCAGGCATAATGGCCGATAAGGAAGCCGCTTTCTTGCCCTTTGCAGCAGCAGAGGCAGCCTTGGAAGACTTGGGGGCCATTATCGTCCGACGGTCGGGAAAGGAAGACAAAAGAAGGAAATTAGGGTAGCAAGAGACGAAGACGAGAGAGAGAGAGTAAAGAAGTCTCTCCGACTGAACACGTTCATATTTATAAGCAAAAGGAGGGCGCTTCGATCCACGTGCAGCATAAAAACCGACTCTTCGATTATAGAGATGAACCGACTAAAGGCCAAACTCTTGGGATCCTGTCCCAAAAAGCGGCCTTAAATCTGACAGCAAATCAAAGGTAATCAATGCAAAAGATTGCACGTATGGCATGAAGACGTTGCAAGGAGCCCATGCAGCTCAGATGACTATGCGGCAGGAACGACCATGCAACTCAGATGGCCATGCGGCTGAAGGGGGACATACGGCTGGGACGTCTACGCGGCCAGAACACCCTTTGCAGCCGGAAGAGTTTATACATAGCCATGCTTCTTATTCAAAGTATTTCAATTTTACAAATTAAAAACTTTGAAGGGGGTCTTGTAGAAGCATGAAAAAGAATAAAGAAAGGTCCATGCAGCCAAGGTTCCCCATGCGGCTCAGAGAGCCCATGCGGTTCGGAGAGCCCATGCAGTTCAGAGAGCCCATGCGGTTCAGGAGTCCATGCGGCTCACGCATATATGCGGCTCACGTGTCTATACAGCTCGAATAAACCCAGAGCCACGTGGCCTTCAATAGCTCTTTCCTTTATTTTTTACTGTATTTAATGTTCTGACGGCTGACAGCTCTGACAAATGACAGCTCTGACATAAAGGCGCAATAATGACTGACATAAAGGTGTATTCCTAGGGAAGAGGAAGAAATCCTTTCACAGTTGGCAGAATCCACCGAGCCCCGAGGCATGCGACTGCTGTATTTATGCGGCCGCCCCCTTCATGCGACCACCATCTTCATGCGACTGCATCCTTTATGCGGCCACCCGTCAGCATGCGGCTGCCTATCCTTATACGACTGTCCATCTTCATGCGGTTGTTCATCACCATACAGCTACCCATCTTCATGCGGCTGTTCATCACCATGCGGCTGCCCATCTTCATACGGCCGTTCATCCTCATATGACCCACTCATATGCAGCTCTACCAAGACGACCCAATGGAGGACACGTGGCATTTGTCATGACGATTGAGACACGTGGCAGTCTTATCTTTTTGGAATAAGATTTATTGTAATCACCATAATCAAGTCAAATCGAGCAAATTGGACACGTGGCAGGCCATTACAAGTCGCAAATATTTATGGCAACCAACATTTATTGCCTACAGAGATTTGATACAATTTACATTAATTACCTAGATTTTCTACAATCAGAATGAAGGGCCCAGATTAATTGGTCCTTAACCGTCGACATATCAAGGAGGCAATCATTGCAAATCCTAATGATTGCATCCCACTCCTATAAATAGCAAGGTGCCATTCTCTTGCGATGAGGACCTTTTTTTGGAGAAGAGCACCAGAGCACTTGGAGAGACAAAGGCAAGCACAGAGAGAATAAGGAGAGCATTTTTTCAACGCCAAGCAGATCTTCTCCAGAGCTAAGGCTGCATCCGATCATCCAAAGAGTAAGGCAGAGCTGCCGTCGCTTTCTCGAGCCTCTACCGTCACCCTCCAGAATCTAAAATAAACAATTGTACTTTGATTGCTGTACCTAGGTTTTCATTCCTAGGCTTTCTTTGTACAAACGAGTTTGTATTGTGATGTAAAAGTCCAGTCCTCCGATAATTATTCTGTTCTTTTATATTTCATGGCAAACAGCTACGGTTGGCCTGACCAACCCTGGATTGTTCCCAGATTGCCTGTGACAGACCCTGTGGAACTTCCAGACTTGACTTGGAGGATGTGCTTCAGTTCCCGACCATGCTAGGAATTGTGGAAAGGTATACTTATCTATACTATTATCATGTACTGTAGATTTCCTGATTATCATATGAGTGTTTCCTGTCTTCCATATGATTCTCTCTCTTGCTTATTATTTTTTTGTGATTGACTGTGGATATAAGATCAGATTTAGGCCATAGAAAGATTGCATGTCAGGATACCCAGCAAGATTGATAACCATCATCACCGTACAACGTATTCGTACCTTATACGTGTAGCTGGCCGACGTCCGTCCCCGTATTCCGGTACTGGGGCATGACATACATCAACTTCTGATTATGCTTGCATACTCTTGCTGCCTGACGCTTTCTCCTGAATTAGGCTTCAGCTTCAGATCACACCTGTACGGCGTATCGATCCCTGGAAGACCATGATACCCATAACGAGTGATCATCTTCTCAACATAATGAGACTGTGACAACGTTAGTCTACTGTCTGTCCGGATAATCTTGATCCCTAAAATCATATTAGCTTCCCCCAAGTCCTTCATACTGAACTTGCTCGAGATTAACTTCTTTGTCTCCGTGATACAGCCCATATTTGTACCTAGGATCAGCATGTCATCCACGTACAGACAAACGATCACACCTCTTTCATCAGCGAACTTCGTATAAATACACTTGTCCGTCTCATTGACCATGTAGTCATTTGACCTTATAACCTTGTCAAATTTTTCATGCCACATCTTGGGAGCCTGTTTAAGACCGTACAAGGATTTCACCAACTTACAGACTTTGTCTTCAAGACCCTTGACGACAAATCCTTCTGACTGTTGCATGTAAATCTCTTCGGTCAGCTTGCCATTTAGAAAAGCCGTTTTCACATCCATCTGATGTATCACCATCTTAGGTATTACTGCTAAAGCTATCAACATTTTGATGGTGGTCATTCGGGCTACTAGAGCATACGTGTCAAAGTAGTCAATCCCCTGCTTTTGAGAAAATCCTTTGGCTACCAACCTAGCCTTGAACTTGTCAATAGTTCTGTCTACTTTCATTTTCTTCTTAAAGATCCATTTACATCCGATGGGTTTTACTCCTGCAGGAAGATCAACCAACACCCAAGTTTTATTTGAGGTGATAGGATCAATTTCATTGTCAATCGCCTCCTTCGGGAAAATCGCATCTCTGGTATTCATCGCCTCATCATAGGTAAACGGATCTGCTTCCACATGATAGGTGACAAAGTCACTTCTGAAGTCCTTCGGCCTCCTCATACGCTTTGCTGACGGCTCAGCAGGTTCTGGTTCAACAGTTGTTTCAACAACATCTTCTTGGACTACATCATCATTGAAGACTTCAGTTTCCTACGCACCCTCATTGTTCTCCGGAATATCCGCAAGAACAATGTTCTTGTGCCTTGCAAATTTGTCTTCAAAATATTCTGTGTTACGAGATTCAATGATATGATTTGACTCAATATCAAGAAATCTTTGAGCATCACTCTTCTCGACATAACCCAAGAAGATCGTCTTTATAGTCCTTGTCCCAAGCTTCTGAATCTTCAGATCTGGAAGATTCATATATGCCAGACACTCCCACACTCGAATGACATTCAAGTTCGGTCTGACCTTGAACCAGAGTTCATGAGTAGTAACATCTGAAGTTGCATGAGGCACTATATTTAGATTAAAAGTGGCTGTCAATGCAGCTTCTTCCCAGTAGCACTTAGGAAGACCCGCAGTCAACAACATTGAGTTCATCATTTCTATCAACGTCATGTTCTTTCTCTCAGCTACTCCGTTTGATTGAGGAGAGCATGGAGCCGTAGTCTCATTGATAATTCCGTATTCTTTGCATAATGATGCGAATTCATGAGACCGGTACTCTCCACCCGGATCACTTCTTATTATTTTGAGTTGTTGTCCAGTCTGCCGTTCAGCCTCGGCCCTAAACTCCTTGAAATTCTTGAATGCTTCATCTTTAGCCTTCAGCAAGTAGACGAACGCGTACTTTGAGATGTCATCGATGAAGGTTATGAAATACTTCATCTCGGCCTTTGTAGAGAACTGTTTGAAGTCACATATATCGGAGTGTAGTAACTCCAGAAGATCTGTGCTTCGATTAACCCGAGGAAAGGATTTCCTTGTGATCTTCATTTTTGCACAAACTTCACATTTCTCAACCTTACCCCCACACTTGGAGATAAGTCATAGACTAGACATTCTGTTTATTCGTTTACAATGAACATGTCCTAGTCTATTATGCCACAACTCAAGAGTATAAGCAGAAGGAGTGATTGCATTAATAACATTGGACTGATTTACAAGCTGAATTTTAAACATTCTTCCGGTATAAAAAGCCTTCCCGAAGTATGTTTCCTTTATGGACATCACCATCTGACCAACATTGATGTCCATCCTGAGGCCTGCATTGTAGAGTAGGCCTCCCGAGATTAGGTTCATGGCAATAGTAGGTACATGCTTTACGCCTTGAAGCGTCAGAGTCTTGCCAGAAGTCAGCTTCAACAGCACCGTCCCGATCCCGAAAACTTCAGCTTATGCCTAGTTCACCACAACAACCACTTCATAAGTAGGTGTGTAGGTGGTGAACCACTCCTTGCTGGAACAGACATGGCAAGTGGTGCCAGTGTCTACCCACTAGTCAGAATCAGCCCCAACTGCAGTGACCTGCACAATCATAGCAACAACATCAGGGATCATTGAGACCTTACTAGACTCACCTTGCTCTGATTGCTTGGCATTAGATTTGTATTCACTTTTGAAGTGGCCCTTCTTGCCATACTTGAAGCAAGCCAAATGAGACTTTGGCTTCTACTGCTTGAAGGAAGTCTCCTTGACTTTCAGATTGTCAGGGTCCTTCTTCTTGCTGTGGGAAGCCGTCTACTTTTTTCTTGGTTTCCTGGTATGAACCAAATTGGCATTAGCCAATTGCTTGGACAGTGCATCCACTTTCAGTTGAGCCCGCATCTGGTCCTCAACATATACTTCCTGTAGAAGATCTTCGAGAGAAATCTCTAACTTTTTCCTATGCATGTTTGCACAGAACTTCCTCCACCTAGCAGGAAGCTTAAAGACGATCCCACTAACCACAAAATTGTCGGTAAGGGGCATCGGCTCATCCTCGAACTTCTGTCGCAGCTTTAGGAACTCCACCTGCGACAACATTGGCTTTTCGTCTTCAAAGAACCACTTGTGATATTTCTTAACAAGAAATATCTTGCTCCGGTTCTTATCTTCGTCATAAGGTTTCTCCAGAGACTTCCAAATCTCTCTGGCAACAGTCTTCTTTGAATAAGATTCGGCAAGGAAATCTTCTGTAGCATTTAGGATCATAAGCCTGTAAATGCTATTGTCCCTTCTCCACTTGTTCCGGTTCTTAGCAGCCGTAGCGATTGCGACTGCCGATCCAGGCTCTGGAATAGTAGGTTCCTCCTCAATCAGCACGTGATCAACATCATAGAACTGAATATTAAGGAAAACCTTCCTTTTCTAGATTTGATAGTGTTCACCATCAAATTGCTCTAACTTAGAATAGTTAGGATTAACGAGTAAAGCATGGAAGTTTTCTATCGTAGCAATTAAGTTTTGAGATTGTTATTGCTGGGGCACAAATTTTGATAAAAAATTGAGAAAATAAAACAATTATAAAGATAACATTTCGACGAAACACTTCAAAAAAGGTGCACAACAGAGATCCTAGAAGGATTTTGGATTACAGAAATCTAAAGATTTCGTAATCAGTAGCAAATGACAGTAGCACTTCTAAACAGAAGGTACGGATCGATATAGAAATAGCAGCAGCGAAGATGACAGGCGATAGATGGATAATGGCCTACTGGGGTGAATGATCACCGTTGCTCAAAGCTTAATTCGCCCCACACGAATAGCTTCCAGGAACTAGCAAGTTCGTCGGAGAACTCTAGAACACTCCGCTCTTCTGACTCCTCAGATGGCAACGGATTCCTGCGGCGGCAAGTAACGCTGGTGCAATGCCTCCCTTCTCTCTCAACTTCTGTAGGAATATGTAAGGAATTCTACACTGTACTTGTGTTAAGAAACACTTCTTTTTCTTCCTGTGAGAGAGAAAAGAGCCATATATAGGCCCGTGCTGTAACTGCACAGTTAGCAGAATATTCGGGACGTGGGAAAAACTGTCCCGAATGTGCTGTAACCACTCAAATCGTGTATAGACATGATCTGAGTCAACTTGCGCAACCCGGGCAACCTGTATACTGTGCACAGCGCCACTTGCACCACTTGTGCTACACTGTGCCATACGTACCGTGCGCAACGTACGCAAGCCACAAAATACGCACACTGTGCCAATCGCGCAACGTGCACCACGTGTGCCACTTTTGTACCGCGTGCACCCCGCACAACCTGCACAACATGCGTTACTTGTGCACAACGTGTACCCTACGCAACCTGCGCAACCTAGCACACAATCGACTGCACAAGAGGCTTGCACAACGAGCGTAACTTAAGCGCACTATGCACCTAGTGACGATGCTGACGTGCTAAGTGGAAAGTGCGCTAATAAAATACTACATTACACCTCATGAGCCCATGTTCCCGAGTTCGAGTCCGAGTCCGACTCCGAGTCGCTAAGCCCCTACGGGGCTTAGCTCCATTGGAAATAAATTTTCCAAGAGCAAAAAGCATGAATGCCTACATCGTTGATTTAGCCTTTTTTCTATTAGAAAAATAACCCCATATGGCACACCCATGTGCATCTCTAAACAAGTAAAGCTATTATATAGAGATACAACTCCTTTGGCCTAGCCGATGTGGGGCTAAAATTCTAAAACAAACGGCCAAAACCCAACAATCCCCCACATATCTCTATATATATAAATATGGATTTGAGTATTTCCCATAGTAACTGTCCATCATACATTAGGAGAGATGTCGCTGACGACTTGAATCTTCCCGCATGGGTCAAACAACAGACTATAATACAAGAATGGACTAAGCCTTGAATTCTGCATCACAGCTAAAATTCTTCCCACTCACATAATGTAGTTACATGTGCTTCTAGCTACACGTTAAAGGCCCTGTGCCAGCCTGGTTTCAGTATATAATTTTGGATGTCTACAAGTTTACCCTCAAGAGATGGCCTGATATTTCTTTGTCCATGCACTATAGGTTAGTTCTTTGTTAAAGAGACATGGCATGAAGCGCTTTGTGCTTACCTTACAGTGCTATGCCGCTATGACATGGCCTAAAGCCGAGGCCTTACCCCGTATCGGGATCCTCATCGTAGTGTCATATTACTGTAGCATGAGGTCACCGCCTCTTTGTAGTGCCATACTATCCAGCATGAAACCTTAGGCTCCCTTGCGGTGTTATGCCGCAACAACATGGCTTGCAAGACCAAGGCTTTACCCCTATCCGGGTACCTCATGTGGTGTCGTGCCACTGTAACATGAGGAACCCCTCCTCTTTGAAGTGCTGACTACACCCTCTTTCATTTTAACATACAATATTAGGCTACCTGCCTATTTGCGGTGCTACGTCGCTGTGACTTGGCTCATACAGCCAAGGCATTACCCCTTTTAGGAACCTCATGGTGGAGTCACCCCACAGTAGCATGGAGTTTCACTCCTTGTAGTGCTGTGCTACCATACTTTTTGTAAAGCACACCAGGCATTCACTTTGCTTGAGAACTCATTAAGGCTTTTAAGCCAACTATCCTACAGGATCCATTTTCTGTAGAAAATAATAGTAGACAACAGTGGTTGTATTTCCGTAACTTTCCATACCCTATAGGACATGTACCCACCGTTCCTGATATTCTTTCAGTTAATGGTCCTCCCTTGAATCAAAATCAAGATGCCTAGCAGATTTCTCTTTGAACTAATAGCATAAAACTTTATGATAGGAATACAATGCCTTTAAGCCCATTGTACATGTTGTATCATCGACCAGTTGCGCTTGGGGTCCATGGTGAACGGATCCGCCAGGTTCTCCTGACTTCGAATATCAGTCACTGTAATAACACCCTTCTTGATGAGATCGTGTACTGCCCTATGCTTCAACCGCACAGTCCTCTTCTTCCCGTTGAAGAGGTTATTTGATTCTACCGCCATAGTCGTCTGGTTATCGCAGTATATCTGTATTTTCGGTATTTGTGCCCCAACAACTGGAAGATCATACATAAGCTTCCAAAGCCATTCCGTTTCCTCCGCGGCGGTATCAAGTGCAAAGAACTCAGAATCCATGGATGACCGCGAGAGCATTGTCTGTTTCTTCGATTTCTATGATATAGCAGCTCCATCCATTGTAAAAATGTATCCACCTGTGGACCTCTCGCTCTCCACCTTTGAGCACCAGCTGGCATCACTGAAGGCTTCTGCTACCGGCAGATCTCCGCTGTAGTGCAGTGTATATGTCTAAGTCTTCTTGAGATATCTCATAACCCGTTTCCCAGCTTTCCAGTTCTCAAAGCCTGGGTTGCTCGTGAAATGACTCAGCATTCCCACGAAGAAAGCTATGTCAGGCCTTGTGGTAGTAGTAGCATACATCAAACTTTCGATTGCGCTTGCATACTCCAGCTGCCTGACGCTTTCCCCTGAATTAGGCTTCAGCTTCAGAATACACCTGTACGGCGTATTGATCCCCGAAAGATCCTGATACTTGTAACGAGTGATCATCTTCTCAAAATAATGAGACTGTGACAGCGCTAGTCCAGTGTCTGTCCGGATGACCTTGATCCCTAAGATCACATCAGCTTCCTCCGAGTCCTTTATACTGAACTTGCTCAAGATGAACTTCTTTGTCTCCGTGACACAGCCCATATCCGTACCTAGAATTAGTATGTCGTCCACGTACAGACAAACGATCATACCTCTTCTATTAGCGAACTTCATGTAAACACACTTGTTCGTCTCACTGACCATGTAGCCATTTGACCTTATAACCTTGTCAAATTTCTCATGCCACATCTTGGGAGCCTGTTTAAGATCATACAAGGTTTTCACCAACTTGCAGACTTTGTCTTCAAGACCCTTGACGACAAATCCCTCTGGATGTTGCATGTAAATCTCTTTGGTCAGCTTGCCATTTAGGAAAGCTGTTTTCACATCCATCTGATGTATCACCATCTTATGTATTGCTGCGAAAGCAATCAACATTCTGATGGTGGTCATCCGGACTACTGGAGCATACGTGTCAAAGTTGTCAATCTCCTGCTTTTGAGAAAACCCTTTGGCTACCAACCTAGCCTTGAACTTGTCAATAGTTTTATCTGTTTTCATCTTCTTCTTGAAGATCCATTTGCATCCGATAGGTTTTGCTCCTTCAGGAAGATCAACCAACACCCAAGTGTTATTTGAGGTGATGAAATCAATTTCATTGTCAATCGTCTCCTTTCAGATTTGATAGTGTTCACCATCAAATTGCTCTAACTTAGAAAAGTTAGGATTGACGAGTGAAGCACGAAAGTTTTCCATCATAGCAATTAAGCTTTGAGATTGTTATTGTCGGGGCATAATTTTTGATAGAAAATTGAGAAAACAAAACAATTGTAAAGACAACGTTTCAATGCAACACTTCATAGAAGGTGCAAACAGAGATCCTAGGAGAATTCTGGATTACGAGAATCTAAAAAGATTTCGTAATTAGATTAGCAAACGACAGTAGCACATCTAAACAGAAGGTACGGATTGATATGCAAACAACAGCAACGAAGATGACTGGCGATAGATGGATAATGGCCTGCTGGGGTGAATGATTACCATTGCTCAAAGCATAATTTGCCCCCACACTAATAGCTTCCAGGAACCAGTAAGTTTGTCAGAGAACTCTGGAACACTCCGCTCTTCGGACTCCTCGAATGACAGTGGACTCCTACGACGGCAAGTGACGCTGGTGCAACGCCTCTATGATCTCTCAACTTCTATAGGAATTCGTAAGAAATTCTGTATCATACTTGTGTTAAGGGACACGTCTTTTTCTTGCTGTGAGAGAGAAGAGCCTTATATAGGCTCGTGCTGTAACTGCACCGTTAGCAGAACGTTCGGGACGTAGGAAAAACTGTCCCGAACGTGCTGTAATCGCTCAAATCGTGTATAGGCACGATCTGAGTCAACTTGCGCGCATCACATACAACTTGTACGACCCGTGCAACCTGTACACTGCACGCACAGCACCACTTGCACCACTTGTGCCACATGGTGCCACACGTACCGCGTGCAACCTACACAAGCCGTGCACACTGTGCCACACGTACCACGTGTAACCTGCACACACTTTGCCATCAAAATGCCACATTATGCCTCATGAGCCCGACTCGCTAATCCCCGTAGGAGTTGGCTTTACCTATTGGGAGTGGAATCCCAATGGAAATAAATTTTCCAAGAGCAAAAAGCATGAATGCTTTCATTATAGATTTGTAACTACCACTTTTCTAAAATGAGAGTAATTTTAAACTTTTATAAAATTGATTATTTAATAATAGGTTTAAATTATGTTATTGATTTATTGGTAAATTTTGATTATTTTCATATCATTAAATTAGTGTTTTGTGATTTTGTTCTTTGGCAAGTGCAATCTTAGGGCTGCTTAACCTAGAGACTAACCATGACCTTGGAGGACTAACCCATGTGATTAGATTAGCTAATTGCCACTTTTAGGCTAAGGATATTTTGGTCATTTTGTGACTTTTAAATTATTTAGAATTTTGATTAATTGGTGAATTTTAGATTATTTTAATAATATTTAAATTGATGTATTGTGTTTTTGGTCATTTTTATATTTTAATATTTTGGAAATTTTTATATTTTAATATTGATTTTACGGGATTTGTTTGGTCGGGTTTGAGTTTCGTTTTCGTTCCGACTTGTGTTAGTGATCCGGGTAGCTTATAGTCTAGACGGGACCCAAAGATTAGTTAGTCATGGCCTACAAACCCTACTAATTACGTTAGTAAGTTTAGACTAAACCTACTTGTTAGATTGGTTAAGTTAGAGGCTTAAATTTAACCTTTTGATCCCAAACTTGAACCAAACTTAGATTTAACCAAATGAGACTAGTTGAGACCTTATTGGGCTTTCCCCCAAGGCCCAAATAGCGTTAGATGGCAGCCACTATAGGTAGGTTAGCCTCCCTTTCCTTCCATTTTATTCCATCTTGCCTCTTTTCCTTCACAAAGTGTTCTTTCTCCCTCTTTGATTTGATCTCCAAATCCTTACATCCCTCCAACAAAACTTCCATCCAACCTTCTCATACTACCAAGGGAGGGTGCTAGCAAAAATTTGGAGCAAAGTGCAAGGAGGAGTGTCCTTTTTGGAAGATCTTTGTGTCGGAGCCGTGTCCTTGAGAGTATCATTGGGATTCTACTCCCAATAGGTAAAGCCAACTCTCTAAATTGATTTTCTATGCATATTAGTTAGTTTTGAATCCATAGGATCCATCCCCATGCATGTACCTCATTTAGATTCAAGTTTGAGGCGATTTGGAGTGCTCTTGAGGATTTTAGAGATGTGTCTTGTGTCCTACTTATTAGATCTTAAATTAGGACACCTCATATATTTGGTTTAATGTCTAATAGGCTTAATTGTGTTTTAATTTCAGTTTTAGACATGTTAGAGGATGGATTGATGTTAGTTAGGATGGTTAGAATGAGTTTCATTTGGATACCCATGGTTAGATCTAAGTGGTTTAATCTACATGTCATATTTTTAGCCTCAACTTGTCATTTTAGTCTCTTTATATAATGGACTATTTTGTATATATAATATGTATGTTAGATATATTTCATATATTTAGATATGTGTGGATATGTTGTTAGTGGTGCGCTTGTGTTAGAGGAGAGGGGAATGTGGTTTAATGTGTGTGGATATATTGTTAGTGGTGTGCTTGTGTTAGAGGAGAGGGGAATGTGGTTTAATGTGTGTCTTGAGTGGTGTGAAGGGTGAGATGTGTTTCTTTTGTCCAAACAACCCAAATTTGTCATAATATTCATCCACGTTTTTAGTAGCTATAGCAACTTAGAAATGTCATAACTTTTAGCTTAGAACTCCGATTAATCTCCCATTTTTTTCTAAGAACCGTATTGAAGTTAGCTTTCCAAATATATATATTAATAGGTAAAATACATTCTAAAACTTTCTGTAAAACTATTTGAGTGTCAGCTGTCCGAAAGACGAACGTGTTTCGGTATTTTTGCAATTTTGGGAGCTTCCGGACACGAAATTGCGATCCGTTTGAAGTTTCGGAAAGCTAACACAAAGGGCTACGACATACTTTAATCCTAGAATATAGTGAAGGCCTAATGGTACAGTATTGGTTTTAAGTAGAAGATGACTATACGACATAGACATTTTGTGTAACTTATGAGCCTATGCAGTATGGATATTAAATAAATGTAGAGTATGTAATGCATGATATGTTAGATGAATGAAATGATATATATATGATATATATCCTCTTTACATTAATGTATATATATGGTTGAATGCAAGCATGTAAGAATACAATCAATGTAATGTATGTAAGCAATGCATAAATGAATGAATGAAAGAATGATATACAATGTATGCATGAAAGTATATAATGAATGCTAGATATGAATGCAAAGTATACATGTAATGATAGATATGAATGCATAATGTATACATAATGTAATGCAATATATAATGATAGCATGTATGGTAATGTAGAATATATGATGCAAGCATGTATATGTCCACTGTTTCCTCCTTTTTCTTACATTTTTCCTTTCCTTTCCTTTCCATTTCAGTTTCCCCCCCTTTTTTCCCTCTTCTATTTTTACATGTTGTATACAATGTATATAATATATAAATACATGTAAGTATGTAATATTCATGAATGATATGTATGTAATGAAAATAAGTATATGTATGCAACTTAATGATATGTGAATGAATATAATGCATGAACTGAAGTATGCATGTATATGGTATATGAATGAATGATATACAAGTATCTATGTATGCAATAATGAATGTAATGAATATGCATGTATGTATTGTACCTATATTGTATATAGGCCTAGAGTGGTTTACCCTATATGACTTGTTAGTTAGACTTACAGTTTGACTATAGTTAACCTAGTTTGACTAGAGTGTTGACCAGAGTTGACCCAGATTAGCTTAGAATCATGTAGATTGCATTATAGATTTCATTTACCTTATTTTGGATACATCATAACCTGTATTGCTTTATTTAGGACTTTGTGACTCAGGTTCAGACATCTATTTTCATCGGTTGCAAAGGGTATCAGGCGAGTACATTCTCTGATAGTTCTTTCATCTACTTGTCGATTTCTGTACTTCAGTTCTAGATAGTTCTATGTGATTCTGTTACAACACGGATTGGTATTTCTAAATTCATGTATACGACACACATACTTTACTTGTCTGGCCCTACTATTAGAACCACCTATTCGCATCTTCTTGTGATGGTTGGACTTGTACTAGATTTATGTGTCAGATTATGTATTCGTTTGTATTAGATGGGCAGGGAAATACTTGATTAGACATGTGAACATTCCTACTATTCGAACCACCTCTCTGTGAATGATATTCGAATGATAGCCATCTCTCACCTGATCTGTGTGTGTGCCGTATTACCCATAGCCGTTTACATGTCTATCTAAGTATTTTAAAACACACTTGGAGTATTGATCAGAAACATTGATTAGAATCATATTCGACTCATACTATTTTAGGCTCACACTGGGATTACACTTGACTTACATCATACTGTCTGGACTTATATCATCATTACTCTAGTTCAGCTAGTTTTACTTTACAGTCTTCATTGCCATATTCTTCTGTTTTTCTCAACTTTACTTTCCTTGTGCTAACTGTTGTTCTATTTCATAAACTGTCTAAACTGCCAAGTTCATCAATATAACTGTCTATAACTGTTTTATAGTCTTTGTCATTTACTTGGGATTTCTAGATGAGTTGTGCTCGTTCATGTTCTGACTGGACATGTTAAAAATATTACAGATGATTGTCCTGAGGACATTTGCCCTACTTGCCTTGGATCCGGAGGCGGACTAGCTACCTTTGGTCTCGATTCTCAGATGTGATCAGGAGTCCACTTTAGTAGACTTGCTTAGATTTCAAGTTTAGAACTTGAATTGTAATAACTTGAGATACTTGAATTTGTTTTGAGATTGTTTGAGTTATTATTCAGTTGTTGTGGTTATTCTGAGTTTAGAATCGCTTTTGTGACTTCTGTGTTATCTTATCGTGCTTAGATTGTGATTGATTATTATCATATCTTATACTTGTCCTCCGTTCGGAGTTGAGCTTTGACAAGTACACTATATATTGCGCAAGTTGTTGATTAGATAAAGACCTTATACAGCGTTCTACCGTCGATTCTGTGGTGTAGGTTGGACGCTGTTACGCACTTGTACCCTTACATTGGGTGTGGGTCATGACATGATTTAGCATTTTTTTCATTAGAAAAATAACCCCACATGGCACACCCATGTGCATCTCTAAACAAGCAAAGCTATTATATAGAGATACAACTCCTTTGGCCTAGCCGATGTGGGACTAAAATTCCAAAACAAAAGGCGAAAACCCAACATTTATAATGCAGTTTTTTAATTCAAGAAGACCATGCAAAAAGTTTAACAAATTTTAGAGGATGATATATACGAATTCCCGCACCAATATAAAATAAACACATAAATCAATCTTAATTCTGTCAACAATTACATTAAATAGTAATTACAAACACCAGTGGTTCTTATTACAGAAATAGTAATTAGAAGAACTAGTATATGGATACATTGAGAATTAAATAATTTTCTATACATATAATTTAATTGCAGAGTTGAACTTTTTTGTAGGTTTCAATAGATTTTTATGAAACTAACTTTAAATATTACACATAAAGAAAATTTACCGATCAAAGTTTCAGAATTTTTCATAATTATAGTCTGACTAGGAAGCAAAAAAAAGCTTAAGGACATCTTCTTTAGTTTATAGATTTTTCTGTCACAGTAGTCTACAAAAAATATATAAAGGAAGCACTAATTGAGTTTGAGGTAAAAAATTAACAAAGGTGAAAGATTAAGAATAATTATGTTCTAAATGATTGCATTATTCTTACATATAAACCAATGGAGTGTTAAGCCAATGCAGGCCACCGATACTTAGGAGCAAGGAAAGAAGTTTATGGACTCAAATGTTTAAGTAGGAAAGAAGTTTCTTTAACTTTTTATAAGGTAAGTCAACTATGTTCCTTTAATTAGCAAGCAAGTAATCACTTAATATTAGACATGGTTCCAACATTTCATGTTAAGATAAATTTTAAGTGTTAGACATGGTTCCAACATTTCATGTTAAGATAAATTTTAAGTGTGTATTTTAATATATCAACTATCATTTATTGTCTTCTACATATGAGGTGTGTCACTTGAAGTAGTTAGTATCAGTATTTTAAAAATCGGACCAGAACCTGTGAACTAATGTTGCTTTTTCGAGCTTGTTTAATATTGATCCACTATTTTTTTCCAAAAACTTGGTCGACCAGGCCGGTCAGACCATCAAACCTTATGATCTAATTGGATTTTGAATTGATTTGACCATGACTTTTGACATTTATTCTAGACTTTAAATATAATTAAAGTTAATATGTTTCCTTCTTGACTAATTATATTATGCTACATATGCAGAACTTCTTACTAGTATATATGTAGTTGTGTTCTATGTAATATATGTAATCCCCCTAACGCCAGCACAAAGCCCAAACCTCGAATTTCTTATCTAATTTCGTAAAAAAAACTACCCAGGCCAAAGTCAATTCCCTATTCTATTGGTAAATTATATAGGCACTACAAAATTTACTCAGGCTAGTCTAATTTTTTTATTTACAAGTTTGCTATCAAAACAAATGCTTCAGACTAACCCCAATTTTTTTCAAGATTGTTAAAAAAATTGACAGTCCTTCTTATTGGAAGAACTGTTAAAAAATTGCCAATCTTTTCTATAGAAAAGGCTGTCAAAATTTTGACAATCCTATCTATTGGAAGGATTGTCAAATATTTCGACAATTCTAATTTATTAGGATTGTCAAATATTTCGACAGTCCTAATAAAACTGTCAAAATATTTCATAGTCCTTCCAATAGAAAGGACTGTCAAATATTTTAACAATCCTCCTCTTCCCTTCCTCATGACAGTCCTCATCCTCCTCCTCCTCCCTCCCTCCTCAGACTCCTTCTCTCTTCCTCCTCTCCTCCGCCACCTCTCTTCCTCCTATCCTCTGCCTCCTTCTCTCGTCTGCCTCCTCCTCTCCTCGACCTCCTCCTTCTCTCTCGACCTCCTCCTCCTCCTCGACGACGAGGAAGCACGGTGATGGGGGAGTACAACGGCGTAGGCAGTAGCAGCGGTGTCGAGAACAACAGCAGACGGTAAGGGGCACACGGAGGCGTGTGGCGGTAGGGGGCGCGATGTGGTGCGGAAAGGAGAAATATGGGCACACCCAAAGAAAAATTTGGAAGGAAAGGCTGTCAAATATAGGAAAGGCTGTCAAAATTTTGACAATCCTATCTATTGGAAGGATTGTCAAATATTTCGACAATTCTAATTTATTAGGATTGTCAAATATTTCGACAGTCCTAATAAAACTGTCAAAATATTTCATAGTCCTTCCAATAGAAAGGACTGTCAAATATTTTAACAATCCTCCTCTTTCCTTCCTCATGACAGTCCTCATCCTCCTCCTCCTCCCTCCCTCCTCAGACTCCTTCTCTCTTCCTCCTCTCCTCCGCCACCTCTCTTCCTCCTATCCTCTGCCTCCTTCTCTCGTCTGCCTCCTCCTCTCCTCGACCTCCTCCTTCTCTCTCGACCTCCTCCTCCTCCTCGACGACGAGGAAGCACGGTGATGGGGGAGTACAACGGCGTAGGCAGTAGCAGCGGTGTCGAGAACAACAGCAGACGGTAAGGGGCACACGGAGGCGTGTGGCGGTAGGGGGCGCGATGTGGTGCGGAAAGGAGAAATATGGGCACACCCAAAGAAAAATTTGGAATGTCCTGAGTAAAACTTGTAAGAACCTGGCCTGTCGTGAAGTAATGGACTAGCCTAAATAAATTTTGTAGCGCTTATAGAGTTTTTCTATTTAATTTTTGTAACAAAAATTACCCAACCCAAAGCCCAACCAGTAGTAGCTACTGTAGCATTTCTTTTTGGTGATGTAGCACAATAGCACTGTAGCATTGCTACAGTTTTTCCAAAGTCTTCCAGTATGTGATGGAGTCTTCTTGATGATTCATTAAGCCTTCGTAGCCTTCTAGATGTTCTAGAAGCTTCTTTGAAAATATCAAGGTCCGAGAATATTTCTTCGAATAATCTTTGGAATATGTCAGTTCCAGGAGCATCTTTATGTAAACCCTTTGAGACCTTATAAATAAGTTGTAGACTTTCTCTAGTATAGTAAAGTTTTCAATCTTTCGATCTCTCTCTTTTTTTTTGCAGATTATTCTTATTCTCGTCTTAGCAATGTAGCTAAGCATTTAAGGAAGACTGGTATGGATTTTTGAGTAGACAATTTGTGCACAATATGGATCGAAGTGAAGACAAAAACACTAAGGGTCTGCTTGGATTGAGGGGAAAAAATAAGCAGAGTTGAATGGGGTTAAATGAGGGGGAGTTAAGTGAGCGGGAGTAGAGTCAATACATAGAACCTTGTTTGGATTGGAGGAAGAGTTATGTGAGGAGTGTTTAATAACTCTGGCTTGGATTGCAGGTTTTGATTGAGATTATGATAATAAATATGATAGTTACCAAAATAATCTTATTACATATGTCATAAAATTAAATTTGATTAAAATTTTAATTAGAGCTTGTCAAAATATCTTCACAAATTATGAAGGTACGGAGCAATATTTTGAAAAAATTATGATATTTTATAGAACAAATAAGAGGTGTATGTGACTTTTTAAACAAAGCTCATCAATCCCCCTAGTAAACCCTCCGATTTTGAGATTAAAAAATGGACAAAAGGGATGAAATAAGCCCTCACTTAACCTTCTGTAATCCTTCCTTTTAAATCCCACCTTCAAATCAAGCATGGTTTTATTTCCCCCTCAGTTAACTTTTACTCATTTAAGTCTCTTAACCATCAATCCAAGCAGACCCTATATTCGTGACAATATGCACTGTTCTCATAGCCAATTCCCTCGTACCACTCGCCTCTCCCCAATGTCATGCCCTCCTCTATACCTCTATTTCCTCGTCTCCACTCCCACAATTCCAGACACCACCGACGAACCACCATTTTCGACCACGGAGAACACAAGCCACCACCACTCCACACACACCTCCAGAGCCTCCAAAACACCCTTACCGACTTGCCATAGAATTACAAGCATCTACGGTCCCTGGCCGCATGACGCCTTCACCGGAGAACGCGGCCCGACCAGCTACCCATCCGCCAGTCGTCGCACCTGACGGTGGCACTACCACCTGCGACCACTGCAGATCGGTGCACCGTGCCACCCTCGACTAGGCGCACACACACCGACGTTCCTCAGCGCCTCCATGCGTTGCTCGGTACTGTAAAAGAACATAATTCTATCGTAGACAAAAAAACCCAACCAGGTACCCCCTTTGCAAGCACCATATCTCTCTATTTGGTTTGGCATTCCTAGATCTAATGACACCAATGCATAGACAACCTAACCACAATCAAAACCCATTTATTACTTTATTAATTTGATTTAAAAATCAATTTATTTTTTTTCGAAAATCCCGTGAACCCATAGTTTTAAAAAATAAAGATTCTAGGATCGGGTCCGTCCTAACAAAGTGGACCACTCTAAGTCAAACCGAATGCACCGAAAGCCGCGTACAGTCTACCCCAATGTGTTAGATTTGATAGAATTTGAATTATTTGCGTGTGAGTGACGAATTTGACTCGTATCCTTCAAAAATCACTGTATCGAAGTTTTTCGGGAAATTCTAATTACTTTATGTACGCTCGTCGTGTTGCGATGAAACTTGCCGTATTGGACTCGTAGCATCTGACTTGTGCTATGACCCAAGTTTCGTTTGATTCTAAGACAGTTAACTGTATCACTCTATCGTGGGCTTCATGATCCAAATTGATAGACATTTTTGTGATCGGCTCATTCAAGTTCAAATATACAGATACTGTTGAGACCGTATCGTTAATTTAGTCTTGTTTGACATATAATTTATTAAATTTGAACAACTTTGTCTGGCATATTTTGCGGTGCAACGCGGGCCTGCTTACAGATTCCGTTTGGCTCAAAACTATCATATCGTTCCTGTGTCCAAATTGAACTTATGGATATGTTTTTTTTACTACCTCACCCGTTTTAGACATGTTGGTGATGTTTGTTTCGGCATCTGAAGTTGTCCATTCCATTTTTACCTTTCATGCTACCCCTGACTGGACGAATTGGTTGCCAGAACGTTGTCTAGACTCTTCTCGGTCATCTCGCAAGTATACTTTGCTATGATTAATGCTTATTTATGTTTATTTCAGCATGTCATATATTAATTTCTTTTTTTTAAGTTCAGATGATATAAATAATACGTCCAAGCTAGACTGGGGTGCGAACGACGGAGTTCGTCGTTTTATGTGTCTTTTATTTATTTTATGCAAGCTGACCTAGTTTTAGTAAACTACCTTATCATTGTAGAATATTATCATATCTTCTCTGGCCATTATACACACATAACATATAACATGGATATGAGACTTATAGTAGGGGCACATACTGTTGGAAATACTGGACAGAATTCCTAACGCATGTAAACCATAAGATATAAATCTAAGAACAGGAATTAAAGAATTTTGGATTCGAGGCACGTTACAATGCTGTCCTTAGAATAGAATTTTGTCCCCATGAATAGTACAACAGTGTCACTCCCCGTTCCCAGAATGCGTATTTTAATACGTATATTGCTTGAACGTAATCATTTAGTATTTATCATGTATCATCTTGTATTTAAATTCCTATAATTTATTATCTGTATTTATCATGTTTTATATTAATTAATTATCTGCTCTTTAAATTTTCATGTTAATTAATTATCTGCTCTTTAAATTTTCATATTAATTAATTAGCTGCTCTTTAATTTTCATGCTAATTAATTTCTTGCAATTATTTTTTCTGCTTTTACCTCTTTTGCCTTGCTTTCGTGTTGGCCTTGGATGAGCCCCCTTAAACCCGGCCCATTAGCTCCCACCTACCACCCCCTTTGCTATTTAAAGCTCCTATCTCCTTCTCTCTCTTCATTACTCATTCTCACCATTACTTTTTCTTCCTTTCATCACTCTCCACCTACCAGCAGCAGGAGAAAGCAAGTGCAAACTTGCTTCTCAATCACCCATTTTTTTAGATCATTACTCTTCCTCTCATGATCCTGAGAGAGTTTAGTGCTTGGCATATGTGATTTCTGTGGCTTGTTTTCTCTAGATCTAAGTTTGTATTTTTCGGCTGTTCATGGGTTTCGGTCCACCAACTTAGCGTGTATTTCTGGCATTGGAACGAAGGCTCCGTAGGACTTGGAGTCCGGGAGATGTTGCACGCACACGTCCTTACGTGCTCGCGTAAAACATCAGCCCAGTCACGCACACGTTCTCAGGAGCGTGCGTGTATTTTTAGTCACGCTAACGTTCTCAGGAGCGTGCGTGTATTTTTAGTCACGCACACGTTCTCAGGAGCGTGCGTGTATTTTTAGTCACGCTAACGTTCTCAGGAGCGTGCGTGTATTTTTAGTCACGCTAACGTTCTCAGGAGCGTGCGTGTATTTTTAGTCACGCTAACGTTCTCAGGAGCGTGCGTGTATTTTTAGTCACGCTAACGTTCTCAGGAGCGTGCGTGTATTTTCAGTCACGCTAACGTTCTCAGGAGCGTGCGTGTATTTTCAGTCACGCACACGTCTCTACGTGTCTACGTGTATTTTCAGTCAGGCACACGTCTCTACGTGTCTGCGTGTATTTTCAGTCACGCACACGTCTCTACGTGTCTGCGTGTATTTTCAGTCACGCTCACGTTCTCATGAGCGTGGTGTATTTTCAGTCACGCTCACGTTCTCATGAGCGTGCGTGTATTTTCAGTCACGCACACATCCATGATTGTGTGTATTTTCAGTCACGCGCACATCCATGAGTGCGTGGATTTTTAGTCACGCACACGCCCACGAGTGCGTACGTGGATTTCTTATCATTTTCCACACTCACACTGTGCATGCCAACAGGACCCATTTTCACGCTCACTTTGACTAGACTTGTTGGCGTGACTTTTGGCCTTAGCTTAGACTTGCTGGCGTGACTTTTAACCTGGGAGTTTTTAATTGTCCTATAACTTATTCATTTTATGATGGCATGATAATTCTTCTATTATATTCTTACGCCTTTGCGTGAATTTCTTGATAAATCATGACATGTTAATATAGTTAATATCGATTGCGGTGTAGAATGTGTCATGTGTCTTAATTGATCCATGGATACCCAGGTTGACTGGAACTTAACTCTGAGGAGTTACAGACTCGACCCCATGTAATACTAATTGACTTTCATGCCTTGATACCATTGATAATAATGGTTATCTTTACTAAAATTGATCATGCGTCCCTAGTTGGAACTAAGAGACTGGCTAGTCGTCTTATTGAATGAAATAAATGAGACACGTTCATATTAATCAACTATTGTACTCGATTAGCCAATCCCGAATATTGGCATACAGGCACATGCAGGTTTCAAATTAATTAATTATCTATTCTACAAAAATAGCATGTGTACTTTATGGTCAAGGCATGATTACTCCGTGGCTAGATTTGATTGTTGCATCACGCTATGTAAAACCTATAACCTAGCCGCACGGGTATCGTTGTAGAGTTGCGCATATCGTACCCCGTACAAAAGTACTCATTGAATGACCATGATCCACGGCATGGAACTTCACTCAACGTAGAGACTATTAAGTTAAATAAAATAATGATGGCATGGAGAAAATGGATTCCCGAGTTCTTACATGGCAGCCCCCTTGGGACTATTAAGTGCCCGACGGGCCGGCTGGTTCCCACAGATACTGTAGATCTATTACACGGGCAGGGAACGGTATCTGCTTATATTATTGTACATACTATAACGGCGGGCGTCCCGCTGGGACTCGTCTAACAACATGATTGGCGTAATTGATTGATTGGATAAACTAGCCTTGCTTGCACATAGTAAGAACTGAGGAATCCCTAATTGCATAATTCCAGGATAACTTGGGACCCACAATAGTAAGCCGTAGTAGTTGATTGGCCGTTCAAGATGAATTGTTTGTGTACTGTACCTACTCTGTTGCCTAACTGTGATGATCAGAATGTCAGGACATGACGGACTAACTTCTGTCCTTGTTTGGTTGGGAGGTTGGTTCGAAGTGTCGTGATGTTATGTGAATCCTAGTGGGAAGCAGAGATCTATTATTATATTCTCTTACTTACTGGTTTAGTCCTTCATATCGTGCTCCCTTGTGGTACTTGCTATTAGAGGTCTAACCTCTCTGGTTTTGCATGGCCAGATTTAGAGCCGGTTCCCGAGGACTCAGCGTACTTCCACCTCCAAGATGGTCAATACTAGGGGCATGATTGCAGGAGGACTCGAGTGGGTTCCTTACTTCACCGCTCGTTTTGTCATTTACTTTATACTTAGCCGTTTGGCACCGACATGTTAGTCGGATCGTCTCGTACCTACTTTTGCATAATTGTAATTAAGTCAGACTGCAGCTGATAACAATTGTGTATACTTGCTATATCATCTGGCTATGTTTTGTAAAGCCTGATCTCAAAGAATATTTTGACTGAGCATTTGGGACGCCTTACTGCTTTATCTTATATGTTCTCTATTTTCTGTTTCCTTGTTCTAATGATTGGGACAATAGATGTGTAATGACCATAGTAAGACTTTTATGTAGTATGCACCCCCTCGTCTGGTTAGACAGTATTGATCATATTATACGGTATTTATCTACCCATAATACGTAGCTGGCTGAGTCATTCCTCCGCTCTCCAGTATTCTGGTTCCGGGGCGTGATAAGGTTTTAGTGGTGGCCCATGCAGGTCTGATTTCAGACTTGTGGGGTATTTTGATTTATAGGATGTCTCAATCACACGTGTTTCCCCTTGATCTCATGATTCGTTATTCTCAACCCTTGCTTGACATTCCTGTATCCTTTGACTTCGTTGATCCTTCATGTCCGGTTGTTTGATTGTTCTCTTGTCTCTTTTCTTAGGGGTACTTCGTCCGCATTGGCCAGAGCTGGACAGCAACAGCAGGAGCAACCTGGTCAACCTGCCCCGGTTGGTCAGCAACAAGGGCCAGTACTAACTCAAGAGGCTACCCAGGAAGAAGTGATAGTGGAACCAGCAGCTGGATCGCAGTATTCGGATATTCTACCACCACCGACAGTTCCACCTACCCAAGTGGACACACCAGCCCTTCTGGAGATCATGAGAGGAATGATGGCTACTCAGCAACATCAGATGTTGGCCCAGCAATGCATGCACACTCAGCTACAAGAGCAGAATGTGCTACTCAACCAAGGATTACAGACGGCTTTGGAAAGAGGAGCGAGGACTGATTCAGGAGCATCAGCCAGGTTTTGCAAGTACAACCCCCGCCGTTTTGAGGGCACGGAGGATGCCATATCAGCAGATGCATGGCTTAAGGATATGGAGGCTATTCTGACGGCAGCTAAGGTACCGGCAGCAGAACGTGTGGATCTAGTAAAGTTGTTACTTCAGGATCTCACACGTGATTGGTGGGAATCAGAAGAAGTGGGCATCAGACGTCCTGTGGCTTGGGATGATTTCACAGCAAGATTCAAGACCAAGTACTATGGAGTTGTGGCACAGTTTGAGCTACAACAGAAGTTTATCAGCCTCAGGCAGGCTGGCAAGACTGTAGATGCTTATGCAGTGGAGTTCTGCAGATTGAGTAGATTCGCCCCAGAGATGGTAGCAACAGAGAGCCAGAGGGCTATGAGGTTTCAGCAAGGGTTTTATCTTGAACTATTACAATTAATAGAGGGGCACAATTACGAAACTTTTGACGAAGTATTGACGGCGACTCGAAGGCATGAGATCACTATTCTAAGGCTTGCAGTAAGGACTGGGGGTCAGAAGAGATCCCACAGTCAGATTGAAGGAGGAGGGGGAGCAGCGCCCCGAATAACAGCACCATCCACTGGCATTCCTATCCATGATGTGGCGATACGAGGACCAGCACCACCACCCAGGCAGCAGCAACAGCAACAGATGAAGAACCAGCAACCCCCAGTGGGCTACACTTATTGTGGGAAGATGGGGCACACTAGAGATGTGTGTCGGACATTGAATGGACTAGGTCTGATATGTGGAAATCCAGACCATCGGGTTACCACATGTCCCATGAATTCGAGGTCAGGAGGACCAGGGCAGCAGTTTCCTGCTCTGCCAGCACCAGGGGCAGGCCTGTATCGAGGACCAGCAATAGCCGTTAGGCCTTTGGCACAGCGTCCGCAGGCTCAGATGTTTCGGCAGCAGGGACCGCCGATGCAGCAACACCAGCATAGACCACCCCAGCATCATCAAGGAAGGGGCCAGCAGCAGTACCAGGCTAGGCCGCAGCATGGAAACCAGCAAGGAGGTCGAGGGCAAGCATTTACTCTGTCCTTGGAAGAGGCATTGGCATCGAGAGATGTTGTGGCAGGTAACATTCTCGTCGCCTCATATCCCGCAGTAGCATTGTTTGATTCGGGAGCATCCCATTCATTTATATCTGCACGATTTACGACACGACTAGGAATGGAGTTCGAGGCATTGCCAGGGAGGTTGAATATACTCACTGGTAATGGGCTCGTAGGAGTTAGTAGAGTTATTCTAGCGTGTAGCGTTGTAGTTTGCGGGCATTCCTTACCCACCCGGTTGATAGAATTTCCTGTTGGAAATTTTGACGTTATCTTAGGCATGGACTGGCTGAAAGACAGTCATGCGACAATAGATTGTCGTAGAGGAAGTGTATCTTTTGATATTCCAGGCATGGAGCGGTTCACCTTAGTCAGATCAGAGGCAACTCAGCAGGAGCAGGGAATAGTAGCGGCAATGGAAGAAGTTCAGATTCCGAAGGTAGTTGAAGAATTTCTGGATGTATTTCCCGAAGAACTTCCAGGTTTACCACCGATTAGGGATATTGAGTTCAGTATAGAATTGGCATCAGGAACTAAACAGATATCAGATCGAGTTTACAAAATGGCGGATTCAGAGCAGGCCAAGGTATATCAGCACATAGAGGAACTGAAGGAGAAGAAGTTCATCCAAGCTAGCGTATCACCATGGGCAGCGCCAGTAGTAATTGTAGGGAAGAATGATGGGTCATCCAGATTATGCATTGACTACAGGAAGCTTAACGCGACAACAGTGAAGAACAAGTACCCATTACCCAGGATCGACGACTTATTTGATCAATTGAGCAAAGCTAGAGTTTTCTCCAAGATAGATCTTCGTTCAGGGTACCATCAAGTGAGGGTTCGGAAGGAAGATATCCCCAAGACAGCATTCAGGTCGAAGTATGGGCATTATGAGTTCTTAGTAATGCCGTTTGGTTTGACCAATGCCCCAGCAATATTCATGGATTTGATGAATCGCATCTTTATGCCATACTTAGATCAGTTTGTCGTTGTGTTTCTTGACGACATTCTCGTATACTCTGCTAGTGAAGAGGAGCATGAAGACCACCTCAGAAAAGTGTTACAGGTTCTGAGAGAGAACCAGTTGTATGCCAAGCTCAGCAAGTGTGAGTTTTGGTCTGATCATATTTTATTTTTGGGTCATATCATATCAGGAGATGGAGTAGCAGTAGATCCCAAGAAGGTAGAAGCAGTAGAGAGTTGGCCAGTACCTAAGACCGTAGCAGATGTACGAAGTTTCTTAGGATTGGCAGGATATTACAGAAGGTTTGTGTCAGACTTTGCAAGGCTTTCAGCACCCATGACCCGCTTGACCCGGAAGGATGTGCCATTTGTTTGGTCGACAGAATGTCAGACATCATTCGAGACTTTGAAGCAGAAGTTGATATCAGCACCTATTCTTATATTACCAGTTGGACCCAGAGGTTTTACAGTATACTGTGATGCGTCAGGTAAAGGACTTGGATGCGTCCTTATGCAGCATGGAAAGGTGATAGCGTATGCATCTAGGCAGCTTCGAGACCACGAGAAGAATTACCCAACTCATGATCTGGAATTGGCGGCAGTAGTGTTTGCTCTGAAGCTATGGAGGCATTACTTATATGGTGACCGAGTGGAGATGTACACAGATCATAAAAGTCTGAAGTACATCTTTACTCAGAAGGAGCTGAACATGAGGCAGAGAAGATGGTTGGAGTTGATCAAGGATTATGACGTAGAGCTTCAGTATCATCCAGGCAAGGCTAATGTAGTAGCAGACGCTCTCAGCAGGAGAGGCGGCGCATTTATGTTGACAATGCAGAGGCATATCTTAGAAGACCTTCAGGAGATGGGCATCGAAGTTATACTTCCTAGTGATGTAGGAGTTCTATCAAGTCTGTAAGTTCAATCCGACTTGGTAGGTAGGATCCAGGCAGCTCAGGCACAAGACCCAAGGATTCAGAAGCTTAGGGCAGAGTGTGAGTCAGGGCTCAGGAAGGAGATGAGAATTCATGAAGATGGTACACTTAGGTTTGGATCACGTCTATGTGTGCCTAGTGGAGATATCAGACAGGAGGTCATGTCAGAAGCTCACAGTTCTCAGTATTCTATTCACCCTGGAGGAACCAAGATGTACCAAGATATCAAGCAGCATTTCTGGTGGAACGGGATGAAGAGAGAGATAGCTAGATTTGTTTCCCGTTGCTTGGTATGTCAGCAAGTGAAGACAGAACAACAGAGGCCAGCTGGATTATTGCAACCGCTTCCTATCCCGGAATGGAAGTGGGAGCACATCACAATAGACTTTGTGACCGGTTTACCGAGATCACCAAGTGGTAAGGATGCTATTTGGGTGATAGTAGATCGGCTTACGAAGGTAGCACACTTTCTTCCTTTCAGAGTAGGACAATCTACAGAAAAGTTGGCAGTATTATATATGCAACAGATAGTCAGGCAGCATGGAGTCCCTGTCAGTATTTTGTCGGATCGAGATACCCGCTTTACATCACATTTCTGGAAGAGCTTACATCATAGTCTGGGTACCAGGTTAAGATTTAGCACGGCCTACCACCCGCAGACAGATGGGCAATCAGAAAGAATGATTCAGACCTTAGAAGACATGTTACGAGCTTGCACGTTAGATTTTGGAGGATCTTGGGAGAGCCACCTACACTTGGTCGAGTTTTCGTACAATAATAGTTATCAAGCCAGTATCCAGATGGCGCCATTCGAAGCACTATATGGTAAGAAGTGCAGGTCACCGCTTGCATGGGATGATATCGGAGAGAGGAAAATGTTAGGCCCAGAAATGATTGTTCAGACGGTTGAAGTGGTTAAGGAAATTAGAGAGCGACTTCGAGTTACGCAAGACCGGCATCGTCATTGGGCGGACCAGCATCGTAGGCCGTTAGAATTCTCTGTTGGGGACCACGTATTCTTGCGGATCTCACCTACTCGTGGGGTCATTAGATTTGGCGTTCGCGAAAAGTTGAGTCCGCGGTACGTGGGCCCATTTGTTATCCTTGATCGGATAGGCGATGTTGCTTATCGTTTATCCCTCCCACCTTCGTTACGAGAGGTACATGACGTGTTTCATGTATCTCAATTACGTAGGTATGTATCGGACCCAAGCCACATCCTCGATCATTCGGAGCTGGTTGTTGGAACCAACCTGTCTTACGAGGAACAGCCTGTGTCCATTTTGGACCGAAGAGAGAAGATACTCAAGAATCGAACAATTAGTCTTGTCCGTGTTGCTTGGGGCCATCACTCCTTGGGAGAGTCAACGTGGGAACGTGAGGATGATATCCGATCACGGTATCCACACCTGTTTGACTCACAAGGTATATCTCTTTGTGTACCTTGATTGTCCTGATTCTTCATGCTTGTCATCTTATGGGTAGAGCTACTTTATATCATAGATTGATGGATTTACATATATGTTACTTGCTATGGACATTGAAAAATGATTGCTTGATTTAATTGCTTGTACTTAGATTGGTTTAGCCCCGATGCTCTATCTTGCTTGAATTTGAAATTCCGAGGACAGAATTTTTTCAAGGTGGTAGAGATGTCACTCCCCATTCCCAGAATGCGTATTTTAATACGTATATTGCTTGAACGTAATCATTTAGTATTTATCATGTATCATCTTGTATTTAAATTCCTATAATTCATTATCTGTATTTATCATATTTTATATTAATTAATTATCTGCTCTTTAAATTTTCATGTTAATTAATTATCTGCTCTTTAAATTTTCATATTAATTAATTAGTTGCTCTTTAATTTTCATGCTAATTAATTTCTTGCAATTATTTTTTCTGCTTTTATCTCTTTTGCCTTGCTTTCGGGTTGGCCTTGGATGAGCCCCCTTAAACCCGGCCCATTAGCTCCCACCTACCACCCCCTTTGCTATTTAAAGCTCCTATCTCCTTCTCTCTCTTCATTACTCATTCTTACTATTACTTCTTCTTCCTCTCATCACTTTCCACCTACCAGCAGCAGGAGAAGGCAAGTGCAAACTTGCTTCTCAATCACCCATTTTTTGGATCATTACTCTTCCTCTCATGATCCTGAGAGAGTTTAGTGCTTGGCATATGTGATTTCTGTGGCTTGTTTTCTCTAGATCTAAGTTTGTATTTTTCGGCTGTTCATGGGTTTCGGTCCACCAACTTAGCGTGTATTTCTGGCATTGGAACGAAGGCTCCATAGGACTTGGAGTCCGGGAGATGTTGCACGCACACGTCCTTACGTGCTCGCGTAAAATATCAGCCCAGTCACGCACACGTTCTCAGGAGCGTACGTGTATTTTTAGTCACGCTAACGTTCTCAGGAGCTTGCGTGTATTTTTAGTCACGCTAACGTTCTCAGGAGCGTGCGTGTATTTTTAGTCACGCTAACGTTCTCAGGAGCGTGCGTGTATTTTTAGTCACGCTAACGTTCTCAGGAGCGTGCGTGTATTTTTAGTCACGCTAACGTTCTAAGGAGCGTGCATGTATTTTTAGTCACGTTAACGTTCTCAGGAGCGTGCGTGTATTTTCAGTCACGCACACGTCTCTACGTGTCTGCGTGTATTTTCAGTCACGCACACGTCTCTACGTGTCTGCGTGTATTTTCTGTCACGCTCACGTTCTCATGAGCGTACGTGTATTTTCAGTCACGCTCACGTTCTCATGAGCGTGCGTGTATTTTCAGTCACGCATACATCCATGAGTGCGTGTATTTTCAGTCACGCGCACATCCATGAGTGCGTGGATTTTTAGTCATGCACACGCCCACGAGTGCGTGCGTGGATTTCTTATCATTTTCTACACTCACACTGTGCATGCCAACAGGACCCATTTTTATGCTCACTTTGACTAGACTTGGTGGCGTGACTTTTGGCCTTAGCTTAGACTTGCTGGCGTGACTTTTAACCTGGGAGTTTTTAATTGTCCTATAACTTATTCATTTTATGATGGCATGATAATTCTTCTATTATATTCTTACGCCTTTGCGTGAATTTCTTGATAAATCATGACATGTTAATATAGTTAATATCGATTGCGGTGTAGAATGTGTCATGTGTCTTGATTGATCCATGGATACCAAGGTTGACTGGAACTTAACTCTGAGGAGTTACAGACTCGACCCCATGTAATACTAATTGACTTTCATGCCTTGATACCATTGATAATAATGGTTATCTTTACTAAAATTGATCATGCGTTCCTAGTTGGAACTAAGAGACTGGCTAGTCGTCTTATTGAATGAAATAAATGAGACACGTTCATATTAATGAACTATTGTACTCGATTAGCCAATCCCGAATATTAGCATACAGGCACATGCAGGTTTCAAATTAATTATTTATCTATTCTACAAAAATAGCATGTGTACTTTATGGTCAAGGCATGATTACTCCGTGGCTAGATTTGATTGTTGCATCACGTTATGTAAAACCTACAACCTAGCCGCACGGGTATCGTTGTAGAGTTGCGCATATCGTACCCCGTACAAAAGTACTCATTGAATGACCATGATCCACGGCATGGAACTTCACTCAACGTAGAGACTATTAAGTTAAATAAAATAATGATGGCATGGAGAGAATGGATTCTCGAGTTCTTACATGGCAGCCCCCTTGGGACTATTAAGTGCCCGACGGGCCGGCTGGTTCCCACAGATACTGTAGATCTGTCACACGGGCAGGAAACGGTATCTGCTTATATTATTGTACATACTATAACGACGGGCTTCCCGCTGGGACTCGTCTAACTACATGATTGGCGCAATTGATTGATTGGATAGACTAGCCTTGCTTGCACATAGTAAGAACTGAGGAATCCCTAATTGCATAATTCCAGGATAACTTGGGACCCACAATAGCAAGCCGTAGTAGTTGATTGGCCGTTCAAGATGAATTGTTTGTGTACTGTACCTACTCTGTTGCCTAACTGTGATGATCAGAATGTCAGGACATGACGGACTAACTTTTGTCCTTGTTTGGTTGGGAGGTTGGTTCGAAGTGTCATGATGTTATGTGAATCCTAGTGGGGAGCAGAGATCTATTATTATATTCTCTTACTTACTGGTTTAGTCCTTCATATCGTGCTCCCTTGTGGTACTTGCTATTAGAGGTCTAACCTCTCTGGTTTTGCATGGCCAGATTTAGAGCCGGTTCCCGAGGACTCAGCGTACTTCCACCTCCAAGATGGTCAATACTAGGGGCATGATTGCAGGAGGACTCGAGTGGGTTCCTTACTTCACCGCTCGTTTTGTCATTTACTTTATACTTAGCCGTTTGGCACCGACATGTTAGTCGGATCGTCTCGTACCTACTTTTGCATAATTATAATTAAGTCAGACTGCAGCTGATAACAATTGTGTATACTTGCTATATCATCTGGCTATGTTTTGTAAAGCCAGATCTCAAAGAACATTTTGACTGAGCGCTTGGGACGCCTTACTGCTTTATCTTATATGTTCTCTATTTCTGTTTCCATGTTCGAATGATTGAGACAATAGATGTGTAATGACCATAGTAAGACTTTTATGTAGTATGCACCCCTCGTCTGGTTAGACAGCATGGATCGTATTATATGGTATTCATCTACCCATAATACGTAGCTGGCTGAGTCATTCCCCCGCTCTCCAGTATTCTGGTTCTGGGGCGTGACAAACAGGTTGCAGGCGATCTATCCCCAAGATACAACGAATCCCTACCGATCCACATCACCGTGCACCATGTAGTGAATCCCAAGATCGATCTCAGCCTTTGCCCGGAGGAGGAGTTGGAACAGAGGAGAGGAAAAAGTTTCTGCTTGCGATTTTTCTCTTCTGCATGAACAAATTTTCGAACGAGAGAGGAAGAGAGAAAGATTTTTTCGTTTCCAAAAAACAGATCAACTGTTTTGATTTTTAAAATGAAATCCCTCTGTTTGTGGCCAGAATTATATCCGCGATCCACAAATCCCGTAACGAAATTACGTGGTAACAGGTCTACGGAAGACTAGGCAACCGAACCAAATAAGTAAAATTAAATCAAATAAAAATTAAAATGAGTTAAAAAATTACTATTATAATACCCTTGGTCCGGTCTGAGGCGCGCAAGCGTGCAAAGTGCGTGACAAATAAATGCGTCAAAAATGCACATTAAATCTCACATATCATGCTCCAATCCCGTAGGACCGATCATCCTCGCTAAGACGTGATGCCGTATGAGCCTAGATTGTGCTCGTGCAATACAGGTTCCATAACGGCCGATTACAACAGCTTGCGTCGGGATCGTCACACAGAAGTCCCAAGCAGAAATATTGAATATACGAGGCAACACAAGCATTGAAACAAAATCAAAATCTTATACTGATACTAAAATAAAATTACAAAGGTGCATAGCCAAGATTACAATCACTCAAGCTCACTTTTCTCTCTGATTACAAGTCACTCAGCTATCTCTGATCTCTCAATACAATTGACGAGCCAGCGGATGCTTTAGATTGGCGATGTCCATACGTTATGTCACGTATAAGTCCAGATTCCATGCGGATGCATGCGTTAAAATACGAAGGAACTCTGTGCCGCGACGCATCCAAGCAAGCTCCATGCCAATGAGCTTATAACTGTTCCTGCACATGAAAACTATGTGGGTGTTAGTACTCAATTGTATTGGTGGAGTGAGCTCCTCGTCCACCCATACAAAACCAATACGTTCATTTACTTTGTACAGTATAATCCCTTTATGATTGTTTTTCTATTCTAGCCTTAGGGTCAATTTTAGGACAGAGACACTTGGCCTATTTGAGTCTCTAGACCGTCACCATGCCATTGCAACGATAACTTGCTTATTATTGTGCCTCTAGACCCTTCTCGTGCCAACAACATTAGAGTGTTGACTCGTGCTTGTCTTTCTGACTCATACTTTGGGACGCAACAACTTGTTTTGTGTTATTGACTTGGTTCATGTTTCAAATATTAGAGGTCGTGCCTCAGAATTCAACATGACATAACCAAACTTTCCTTACATCCCTTCCTGACTTAACTCGAGATGACTTAATCCTGACTTATGGAACTTGTATTGACGACTCAAATAAGACGCCACATTCATTGTCGAAGCACGTGTCCTTGCTATAGCCAAATCTTAGGCTCCATAATGGTGTTGCAACCATGCACACCTAACCCATGCCGATTCATTATTGGCGTGCGTCAATTTAAGGTTGGCGCTTGCTATAACTCGCTCCTTCCGTGTCGATTCATTACTGGCATACGCCGATTCATGGCTGGCATTTGAGGAACTACGCCTTGTTAACTCAACTCGTGTCGTTCTTGTACTATCTCTGTTTCGAACGACACCGTACATGCGGGTTGCCGCTTAGCACACCAACTTATCTATATGAACGGTCACTTACAATGTCAAGCTATCTTGGACTTATAGCTAGGTTAGACAACGAATCCTTTTGTGCGCATGCAAAAGTTCTCAAATTACCCGTGCCGATTCGCTGCTGGCGCGTGCCGATTCTTTACTAGCGCATGCTATAACTCACTTCTCCCGGGTCGATATGATCTCGGTACCTCGGCGTTCATTCGAGAAGACTACACCTTGTCGATAAGTTGTCCATGACCACGCACCTACGACGACTTCTAGACTCGATGTAAATGCAAGGCCTACAGATGATACAACTTGCTTTCTTTTCCATAAACTTCTACTTCCTGAGAGACTCCCAAGCCACGGTACCGCTCTCGGCGACAAACGGTCGCGTGAACTTTTCTATTCTTTGAAACACAGGGAACGACTATTGCATAGCCTTCCAATTTGACTTGATATAGGGAACGACTATTGTATAGCTTTCCAGATAGACCTGAACAAACGTATTCTTTTATGTCCCATTTATCGTGGCATACTTATCCTTGAACCGACCGTGGCTCATGCCTTGGAATGACTTGTGTTCTATGTGACACTATCGCCAAAGTCATACTTTATATGATGAGCCTTGAGATCGTGAGACTATGTGACTTTGACAACCGCAAAAAACATGGGACAGTGCTTGCTATGACTTCGATAGCCCAACAAAACTCTTGTCTAACTCAATCGAGCGACAACTTAACTTGTGGAACGAGCAAAGGCTATGCCAAGCCTTGGACAATGGGACCGTACTTGCTTTATCAAGCATTTATACGTGCGTTACCTATAACTTAGGCTAAGTTCATAGCTTGTGGCAACTTAGGCCAACTTTCCTTCTCCCAAGCCATGAGACGAAGGACCGAGTCTCATTTTGAAAGTACGCCGTACGATACTTCTAAGCCGATCGTGGGACCTTTCCATGATCTAACTCAGTCTGACCCAAGTTGGGATTTCCCCTTAGCTACGTGGATTTATCTCTTTTATTGTCAAGCCTACTTGTGCAGTTGAAAACTTTCGTTTTATTACTATGAAGGCCAAGCTGTGGCAAGTTCACCAAAGTTACCCACCTGAAGGAGGAGTTTCCTCGGCCGAGCAGGACTAATTTCGAATGACATTGGCATTTTGATTCCTCCGATTGAGCTGAGCGGAACGGGGCATTATATTATACACCACTCAAAAAAGTTTTGTCCTCGAAACTTACTGAGTACACTTATCAACTTATAACTTGATTCAACATCCAATGACTCTCGCACACGCTTTCCCTTAACCAATCTCTGAAACCTAACTTGCATCAATGCCTCAATCAATATTCAAGTTCATTTCAAGACCAACAATTGTACTACCATCATTCTTTTCTTTGAAATCCACGATTTTGAAATCATCAATACCCTTTCGTTCCTTCAGTCTCACTTGAATTTAACGTATCACTTAGTTAGATTGTGCACATATTTTAGGCGTCTCCAAAATACATACATTTCAACCAAGCCTCGTGATAGAGAATTTGCTATTTTTACTCGAGTTGGATCGTACACATATTCAGGCGTCTCTAAAATATATGTATTTTAGCCGAGCCTCATGAGTGGTGTTTCCATACTCCAGAATCATTCTGTCCACCAGTATCCAATACTATCAATCCTCAAGATCAGTCGTACCAATACTAGCTCTCAAAACTGGTACGTCTTGTCTAACCTGCTAGGCTATCTTTCCAGGCTAAAGTCAATGTCAATACTGGAATCATAGTTCCCCAACGGTAATATCAATATTGACCCCAATTCTAAGGTCAAACCAAAGTTGATAATACAGGTTTTTCTACCCAAGCTCGTATCACTCCGATTTTTAAACTTCGAGCATAGATTCCTCCTATTCGCACTTACAACACTTAGTCCAAGGGGTCCGAGTCATTCAGCAAAGCCATCCTATCATAAGTTTACTCAACCAATTCCTCGATATATCAATATCGCTCATCCAACAAGCAATTCGCGTAGTCTATCTCTTCGAACACGTTCGATATAATTCGCCTATCCATCCTTCCCAAGTCAAGCATGCTACGACATGATTTGTCACAAAACCATAATTCTCATTCCATATTCCCTAAGTCATTTATCATAATTCACGTAATCGATCACAAGATCGTCTAGCTTAACAATATGTCACGTCCCAAACTCACGCAAGTCAGATTATCCACGGTGGATATGTAATCACCATGCCAACGCTCCCGCAGGATAATCCTTCTCATCGGGGCGTAACTCTTGCATTTAGTCTAGATTAATTCATTCTCGATACACAGATTGGATCGACTCAATCCTCAAGTTTTACTTAATCGTCAATTACAAGTCCGACCAATCCTCGAATTCACCTTTGTATCAAACCATAAGTTGAAGCAATCTAATTTACCATGCCCTGATCTCCCGAGTTCTCATTCCCGTGACATGAATCACCATGTCAGCGCTCACGCGGAATGATCGCCCCAAATCCAATGTGACGCATGTGCAAGGCTAGAGTTGCGCGTGCGCAAGACAAGATCTTTGATGTTGTGGTTATCATCAAAGAAATCAAGACATGATCATTTTCATCTAAGCATTCATTTCAATCAAAATCCCAAGTATAGCATCCATCAAAACAATAACACTTTACACGAACGTCATTCCTCGAATTAGAGTATTCTCGAGTTATCACACATCGATCTTTGATACGCCTCAATACCATCGATGATATATATAACCTGACGATCTTTATTTGTAATAAATTCTGAGTCATGCAACTGATGTTATCATTCGAACTGGATTACCATAATCTCCTCGACATTCAAGATCAAATTCGATCATTATCCCTCGAACTAGTTACATGATCAATTCATTCAAAATCATCATTACTTATGTTCATCCGTCTATCTTACATCATCGAGCAACATATTTTTTCAAGTTGCATCATTCTATGCTAACTCAAATCATCGAACAACATCTATTCCAATCCTTAGAGTCATTCTCAAATATTCGAATCATTTCTATGCACGCTATCATCCAATCGTGCAAACTTTTCGTATACGATTTATATTAATTTCTTCGATCGAGTCATCCGTTCGTACACCTTAACTTTTTTTGATTCAGTTGTATCTGCTCAATAATTTTTGTATTTAGTACTTGCGCAATCCTAATCCGATGCGCGTTGTTTCTAGTTCGTTCGAATCAACTCGTCAAAATTATTAAGATTATCACTTAGTCAATGATGCTGAATCCAAGGCTTTGCATACATGCAATGCTTGCTGATAGACTCATTGGCACCTGCATCCTCAATCGATCGACATCTCCGAGGCTATCCCATACACCACTTAGGGATGAAGTCATTCGACCAATCCTTAAAACAAGTTTCGAATTATACCTGATTATTTCAAATTTTTGTTCGATCCATATATATATATTTATGGGTAATATATATATATATATATATATATATATTTTTTTTTTTTTTTCTTTTTATATATATATATATATATATATATATATATATATATATATATATATATATATATATATATATATATATATATATATATATTACCCATATATATATATATATTTATATATATATATATATATATATATATATATATATATATATATATATTATATATATATATATATATATATATATATATATATATATATATATATATATATATATGGGTGTATACGTGAATGTGTGTGCATACGCATGTGTATATATAGATATATAGGTGTATGTATAGGTAAATAATTATATATACATATGTAATTGTATGTGTATATATATATATATATATATATATATATATATATATATATATATATATATATATATATATATATATATATACATATATATATATATATATATATATATATATATAAAATATATATATATATATATGGAAACGTATACGTATATGGGTATAATTGTAGATGTAAATATATATAGCAATATATATATATAAGTACGTATGCGTATAAATATAAGTATATATATACGTATACGTATATATATAATAGTTTCAAGTGTATATGCATTGAATAAACCCCCCTAGCCAGGCCCGGCCTGCCAAACCCCAGCCCAGGCCCTCAGCTCTCAGGGCCCAGTCCCAAACAGACCCCTTAGACCTGCTCTGCTATAAACCGAGCGTAGCCGAACCGCGCGCATATATAGATATCGAGAGAGAGGGAGAGTCATACGAAACCCTAACCGAATTGCGCGATACCCCACGCCACCGCTGGGCGACCCCCGCGTACGCCCTCGGCGCCACCGCGCACCGCCAGGCCGGCCGGAGAGCTCCGCGCGCGCGCACAGGCGCGGAGAGCGCAGCAGCAGTTAGAGAAGTCAGGTAACTTCTCGACCATGAATCTTCACGTTTTCTCCACCAAATTCGATTCCGTAAGTTGGTATAGAAACCCTAAATGACCCTTTAGAAGTCCCCACAAATGAAATTCGATAGAGACTAGTCATCGCTCTAGAAAATCGACGCAAAGTCAACGAAAAACCACTTCGAAACAGAACACTAGTTCAGCCCAAACCCCCATGTTCGAGGATCGATTTCGATCGATCCAGTGCAATATTAGAAAAACTATTTGAAGACAGTCCTAGACACCATATAGGGCTTCACAACCCTTTTTACGGATTTGGAAATCATCGACTGAGCGTCGAGAAATCGAATCCCAAAGTTTTCCAAAAACCTGTTTTGAAAACTAAAAAATTGTTCCACATGACGTGCGTCACGCCAATCCGGACGACGTGGTCGTGAACCAAATGCATCGAAAACTGCGTAATGGTTACGTGGTCGTGTGGACTTTGACGGAATTCGAATTGGTCGCGTGTGTGCGACGAATTTGATGCGTATCCGTCAAAATTCACCGTATCGTGCACTTTGCAAATTCTCCAATTACTTTGTGCACGCTCATCAGATCGAGATGAAACTTGCGCCAACAGAACCGTATCATTTTTTTGGTCCTGCATGCCAAGTTTAGTACAAATCTGAGACAGTCGAATCGAACGTCGTTTTACGGGCTCCACGGTCCCACTCAACAGGCGATTTTGTGCACGGCCCACCGGAATCCAACTTTGGGCATACGGTTGGGTTCATATCGGAAAACCGGATCCGTAGACATGTAGTTTGACGACTTTAGAGACCGTTGACTCTGGCACACTTTTCGGTGTAAAGCGGATCCAACGGCGGACATCGTTTTTGCCCGAAATTACCGTTTTGCTCCTGTGTCCAAAATTGGACTTAAGGACAGGCAATCGTAGCTGATTTGATACTTCTGGATACGTTGGTGATATTTGTTTTATCATCCGACAATGTTTGTAGATATTTTTTCTAGGTGTCACCATTAGTTAGTCAATTCCTATTTTTTCATAATTCGGAATTAGTTCAACCTCATAGTTTAATACTTAAAGACTAGAATTGATCCCCTTTGACCATGTTGACTATATTAACCAAAGTCAACTATAGGTCAACCATTGGCTTAGTTTGACCCGGATTGAACTAGAACTTGACTAGTTGACTTTAGTTTGACTCTAATTTGACTTTAGATTGACCTAGTGGACTTGTTGATTAGACTTTGACCTAGAAGGACCTAGAACTATCTAGAATGCACTGTAGATTACTTTTATTTCATGTTAGACTCTTTTGTGACTTGTGATTGCTCTAAATAGGATACTGTGACTCCAGTTGGACATCTACATTTATCAGCGGCTTGGATTACCAGACGAGTACATTCTCTGATCTTTTCATGCTTCTTTGGATATATACTCTTGTTATAGACTAGTATACTTGATGCTGATACGACGTTCACACGGATCGGTACCCTCTGGATCTCTTCATGCGATGTTATCCCCTCGGATACATCGAGTATGTCATGTTTCATGTACTTTATCATGTTCATCATGTACTCCATGTATTCACATTTATCCATGTGCACTCATGTGTTATTCATGTACACTCATGACCATATGAGCTCCATGTATACAGTAGTTGTTATCCATATGCAATAATATAACATGCTTCGATCTTTGTGTATTGGTTGGGGGCAGGGAGAGTGTAGTTGGTTATGTGATCATTATCTCCAGTAGTAATCCATGTGCATTCCATAGCTGTATCTATGTGCAACCCAAGCTGTTTACATAACCAATTCATGCTCTGATTCACGTAGAAGGTTATATTCTTTATTTATCATATTATATCTCAGTTATATCTTCTTTCTTGTTGATTTCTCTTTACAGAGATTCATGTATAGTTTTCTATAGCTTGCTTTATATGTCCATTCCTGATATGAACTGTTGTGAGAGATATGTGCTCGTTCATGTCCTGATTGGACCCGTTGATAAAATTTTACATGTACTTGGAGTTCACAGTTAGCCTAGAGGACACTGGTAGAGCTTGGAGTATTTACTTAGAGTTTGTTCATTTTCTTTATTGTTTGTCTTAGAGTTGTATTTAAAATCTTGTGTTTGTTTAATAAGAACTATTTTACTATCACTCCTAGTTCTCTCTCTTGTGGATTATCTTTTCTATTTTATCGTGCTGTTATCTATCGGTAGAGTTGTGATTGAGATGGTATCTTTATGTGTTTGTCCTCCGTCTGGAGAGTATAGCATATTATTTTAGATGTGATTATGACCTAGAACAGCGTTCTACCGCCGACACTGCGGCGTAGGCTGGACCTACCCACGTCTCGTGCCCTAACGCTAGGGTGCGGGTCGTGACATACACCTTGTTAACTCAATTCATATCGTACTTGTACTATCTCTGTTTCGAACGACACCGTGCATGCGGATTGCCGCTTAGCACACCAACTTATTTAAATGAAAGGTCACTAGCAATGTCAAGCTATCTTGGACTTATAGCTGGGTTAGACGGCGAATCCTTTCGTGCGCATAAAAAATTTCCAGAATTACCCGCGTCGATTCGTTGCTGACGTACGTCGATTCTATACTGGCACAGGCTATAACTCGTTTCTTCCGAGTCGACATGATCCCGATGCCCCAGTGATCATTCAAGAAGACTACACCTTGTCGACAAGTTATCCATGACCACGCACCTACGATGACTTCTAGACTCTATATAAATGCAAGGCCTACAGAAGATACAACTTACTTTCCCTTCCTTAAACTTCTTTATCCATGCTTTCCATACTTCCTGAGAGACTCCCAAGCCACGGGACTGGTCTCGACGACAAACGGTTGTGTGAACTTTTCTATTCTTTGAAACACGGGAAATGGCGATTACATAGCCTTCCAATTTGACTTGATACAGGGAACGGCTACTGTAGAGCCTTGGACCTCAAGAAACGCATTCCTTTGTGTCCCATTTACCGTGGCATACTTATCCTTGAACCGACCATAGCTCTTGCCTTAGACTGACTTATGTTCTACGCGATACTATCGCCCAAGTTATACTTCATATGACGAGCCTTGAGATCACGGGACTATGTGACTTTGACAACCGTAGAAAACATGGGACAGTGCCTGCTATGACTTCGATAGCCCAGTAAAACTCTTGCCTAACTCAATCGAGCGACAACTTAACCCGTGGGACGAGCAAAGGCTATGCCAAGCCTTGGACGATGGGACCGTGCTTGCGTTATCAATCATTTATACATGTGACGCCTTGGACGATGGGACCGTGCTTGCTTTATCAAGCATTTATACGTGCGACGCCTATGACTTAGGCTAAGTTCAAAGCTTGTGGCAACTTAGGCCAACTTTCCTTCTCCCAAGCCACGGGACGAAGGACCGAGAGTCATTTTGAAAGCACGTCGTGCGATAGTTCTAAGCCGACCGTGGGACCTTTTCATATTCTAACTCAGTCTGACCCAAGTTGGGATTTTTTTTCCTTAGCTATGTGTATTCGTGTCTTTTATTGTCAAGCCTACTTGTGTAGTTGAAAACTTTCATTTTATTAGTTTGAAGGCCAAGATGAGGCAAGTTTACCGAAGCCACCCACCTGAGCGAGAAGTTAGCCTCGGTCGAGAAGGACATCGAGCAGGCCGTCGCATGGCTAATTACAAACGCCATTGACGTTTCGATTCCTCCGATTGAGCTGAGCGGGATGGGACAGTACAACGCACCCACTCGTGGGTTAGATGGGATGTAGCCCATCCCTCACAAAATCTACTTACCTACTAAGGATGGTAAAGTATTATATGGAAAGGAGAACATTTTCTCCTTTCACATATGGAATTAAAATAAAGGATGCCTTTTTGAATCACCTATAAGTTGCTTTTCAAGCAACAAAACCAACAAAAAACCAACAATCCCCCACATGATTCAAAAAGGGATAAAAGGATATAGATCGATAGAACAATAGGAACGAAAATAAGATGCGGACAGTTACACTGTGTATTAGAGGAAGGTGTCTTCCGGACTTGAACCTCTCCTTAGTGTTGTATATTTCATCTATACAGACCCAAAGTGACGTAAGTCTTGAACTTAGGATCTTATTTGTACAGACACAACATACACACAAATACATTGTAGGCATTTGATCGTATCAACAGTTGTGCACTTTTTGGCCATGTGCTTATCTTGGTTTCTTGAGAGCTATAGAGAACAGCTCGAGTTCCTATAGAAAGGCCCCACTTTCAATCTCAAATAGGTGAATATTTATGGGTATTCTGCAATTTATATACCCTGCTTTACAAGCCACAGATTCATTAAATTTTTTACAATCAACCTCTTATTTATTGCAGATCAACACTATATAATAGAGGAATGGTTCATTAAAGTTACAATCATATAATGTTTCCAGTCACACATCAATTTTGTTGTTACCTATTGAACCTTTTCTTGGTGCTTCCAATCGAAGGTTGGGTTGCCTTTGAGGTGACTCAATCTATGGGCTTCAACCACATTCCTCTTGCCGTCTGTAACCACTACTTTTCTAAAATGAGGATAATTTTGAACTTTTGTAAAATTGATCATGTTAGTCATTAAATAATAGATTTAAATCATATTAGAGATTAATTGGTGAATTTTTTATTTATTTAATACTATTTAAATTAATGCATTGTGATTTTGTTATTTGTTAGTGAAACCCTAGAACTGCTTGTGTAGAGGTTAGCCATGACCATAGAAACTTGTTAGAAATGTTAGATGACTTAAGTTAGACTCTAATCTAGCTATCATACCATTTAAAGCCCATTAGTTAGCTAAAACCTTAAGTCACTTTGGGTCCTTCCCTTAAAGGGCCTTAATTTGCATGTTAGGAAGGTCTTTTAGCCATTTTCTCTAAACCCTAACCCTATCCCACTATATGGCCTGCCAAGATACACCCCATCCTCCTATTTAAGCATCATGTTAGCCCTTTTCCTCCTTATATTAGCAAACCCTAACCCTACTTTGGTATTTTTTCCCAAATTTGCCCCTTTCTCCAAATCAGCTCCAAATTGAACCGAATCAGTTGCAAATCACCTCCATTGTGTAGAAGAAGTCTCTAGTGGCTAGCTAGCAAGGATTAGAGGCATTGGATCATAGAAATTTGGTGTTGAAGCTTTGAAGGGGCTATTTCATTGAGGTTCCAACTCTCAATAGGTATTGTTATCTAAACCCTTTCAATTCCTGGTTTCTCTCCATAGATGCATTCATGTAGGGCCCCCCTAGCTGTTGGCTAAGTTTGGTTAGAAATCAAATCCATTTGGTATGTGTATCGGAGAACTATGCATAGTGTTCGATGAAATGTCTCATAGGACTTTTTATTCTTGGTTTTCAAAACAAATTACATATTTATGAAGCTAATTATATGTAGATTTCATTTCTAAAACTCTGAGTCAATTTGGTACGGTTTGGACACAGTAATTGGGTACGGGGACACGATACAGGCTGTGGTGTAGTGGTGCCCTTCCCTGCTACTACGTGTCCAGTTTTCACTAGACACGACACGGTCTAGGGTGAGACTTTGTGGACACGTGGGTGCATTCACTAATAGCCTACACACGAAATTTGAGAAGATTTACTTGGGTATTTGATGAGAATCGAACCTACATTGATTTATACTGACACACACACGGGGCTCAAACTCTAACACGACATGACGTGGACACGATACTAACATACCTACACGTACCCCAAGATCTAACCTACATACTGACACGACCACGTAGCTTTTGGTTGGGCACTTTGTGTCCTAGGGGGCTCGATATATGTGCACGAGACCCCCAGTGCACAGTTTTATGATACCTTATTGACATTTGACACAGTTTTGACACTTGTAGGACACTTGCAGACATGTGGACACAAGTTTGACACTTTGTACACACACACTCGACCCCTCTTGCATATGCATTGGGTTTTATGTGTTGTTTTGGGGGGGTTTGATGTTTTGTTGAGTTTGGGATATATATAATTGGATTGTTGTTATGTTGATATTCATATCTGATATATGGGTAGAAATATAAATATATACATAAGTATCTGGTAGATGAGTTATACATGTATGTGAGTTCAACCAGGTTATAAGTATAGGATGTTAGTAAGTAAATCAGTGGAGAGAGTGAGAGGACAGGCCTTTGCCTGTGTTCGAGTGTTAGAGGGTTTTGTGGCATCAGTAGAGGCTTATGTGGGTTAGGTGTTGTATCGGAGATTTGAGGGAGCTTAGGATTTGATTCTAGATTAGGATTGGTTAATATCAGGAAGGGGTTTCATCAATACATTAGTTTATTTCATATTACCTAGAGTTTATGTCCCTTACATTTCTGTCCTGCATTGGTTTAAGTTCAGTCCCCTCTATTTTGGTTCTGGCATTGGAAGCTACTCCCCTTGGATTTATATTCATGTCCAGATTTGATGTTCAGCAACTGGTTAGGTTCATTGCTAAATAGGTGATTATATTCATATTGTTAGGCCTTAAGGATATACATTATATATATACATATGGTATAGGTAAGTGATAGGTGGATATGGTTATATATGTTGCTCTGTAGGTAGCAAGGAAGAGGCAAATATTTGAGTAATAGGATTTGTTAATCCATGAGTAAGTAATATATTTAGCCTTGAACAGTGATTAGGGGATTGTGGTTATGTGATCAGTCAAGTGTAAGAGTTAGTAAGAGTAGAATGTTAGTTCAGTTATGTGAGGATATCTTAGTGTGTTAGATTTAGTATATAGGTAGCATGTTAGTTTAGTAGGGGTGGCAGATAGGATTTGAGTTAGTTGTGTGGCTGTGTTTGTGTTTGGTTTAGATTTGAGAGAGGGGTCAGGCTAGGCAACATCCAGTAGTTGGCTATAGGCCCATTTCTTGGCCTTGGTTGCACTGCTTGAAAGCAGCAGCAGCTCATGGCAGTAGCAGCAGTAGCAGCAAGCACCTGTAATCATAGTGTGTCTTGTAGAAGTGATGGTTTAAGTGTTGCGTTAGTGTTAGTATAATGTATATAGAGGGGTAGGCAGAGGTTGTGTTAGCTTGAGGGGTTGTGTTAGAGGAGAGTATCAGGCTAGGACCGAGAAGAAGGGAATTGAGAGAGAGTTCAATGTGGCATGGGTCACATGGGGTTGTATCTATTTGAGTTTATGAGGAAATCTGGGTATAGGAACAGTAAGGTTGAAAGAACCTGGAAAATATGGTATGGCTATATACATCATGTATATGTGTATGTGTACTTAGGAGTTATGAGGGAGTGAGAAGTTCAGGTTTAGTGTATCAATGAGAATGAGGATTTAGAGGTTTAGGAATTGATAGCATTTAATATGTTAGGGTCGGGCAATAATTGGCCGGATTGGCTTGCCATTGCTTGGTTTGGCATTGCTTAGCCTTGCTAGACCTTGGCAGATGCAGCATAGGCAGAGCACTGCCTGCACCTTACAGCATGGCAGCAACAGGCTCAACCTGTTGTAGGCAGCAGTAGGGGATGAGGGACAGGATTGCTTCCCTTTTGCTTGCCATGTCTTGGTTTAGAAGACTTTAGTTGGCCATTAGTTGAGTTATGATGGAGTTTGGATGTACTGTCATATGTCTGATGATATTGAGTAAGAGTATGATTTTGCCTTGAGTGTGGCAGTGTGGTGTCATGTAAGGTAGAGAGAGTGAAGGAAATGTTAAAGAGTATAGCAGTGATACGGGTGCAAGTTAGGCTTTGGGCCATGGGTTCACTTGTGTGACTCATGGGTTGTTTCATAGAGTATAGTTATATATGTATTGGTAACATGAATAGACA